>ML677333.1:79831218-80067542 GCA_007922305.1 Dermatemys mawii
TGTTATATATATAACAATGTATATAACATATATGTAGTTATATACATGTTATGTACATGTTATATAACAATGTACTACATATATGTTATATACATTGTTTTATATATGTTATATAACATGTATATGACGTTATATACATGTTATAACATAATATGTTATAACATATTATAACATATAACATATGTTATATGTTATAATGTGTTATAATCTTTTGTAACTCTACTCAGTCTGCTTTGGACTTAACTATCTTGAGTAATTTTGTATTGTCTGCAAACTTTGCTACCTCACCGTTTACCCCCTCTTTTATATCATTTATGAATATATTGCACTTATCCCAGTACACATCCTTGGGGGACCTTGCTATATACCTCTCTCCATTCTGCAAACTGACCATGCTTCTTCAAGTAGTGTCCCTATGGGTTCTCCACTGCGGGTGTATCCGCATTCCTGTGCTGCTGTTTGGAGAATTTTGGTAGTGGTGTCTGTTTGGCCCCTCCTCTGCCCCTGCTCTGCCACATGGCTAACTAAGGCTGCATGGATGAACCCTTCTCAGCTCCTTCTCAATCATCCTTGGCTAGAGATGAAGCTTTATCTGTTAGCAGATCATTAACTTCTTTCGAATTTTTGCTTTTCGCTACCTTTGAAACTTCCCTTTCTTTTTTTTTACAACTCATATCCAGAAAGGACAGAGAACTGAGACTCAAGCTTCTCTGAATGGAAGTGACCCTTCAAGCACCCTCCGAGTGGGCCTCACCCAGAAGCCTCATCACATCACTCTGCTTCTAAGGGAGGTGAGCCAAAGAAGATTCCCAGGAGCCATTCATGCAAGGCCTCTAAGAAAAGGGATGTGGGTCCCCATACTGAGCCCTGACTGAACCGAAAACTATCACCAGTTCACTTGGTATTATGGGTACCAATGGCACCAAAGCCATCTCAGTCTGGTACTCAGGGCTTGCATGGTATTGCCCCAACAGAGCATGTTGGGCTGCCTAAAGAGCTGATGGGCACAGGCAAGGAGTCATCGGTACTGAAGGAGTATGAGAAATCTTGAGAATCTGTCCTGGGGAAGGCTCCCTCAGTAGAGACATCTACATCAGTACATTCTTCAGCTCATCAGGTTCTGGCAGATCACACTATCAGGTCCACATCATCAACTGGACATCTCGACATGGACAGCTATCACCAGTACTAATGCCTTCAACACCACCGTACTTTGGGTACATGACAAACTTTTTGGTGTCTGATGCATTGGATTTGCCTCTGCTCAGTACAGGGGCCTCAATACTGAGTCCATCCAGAGCTCCAGACTCACCAGCAACATCATGCCAAGCACCTCTTTTTTTTATCCACTGATTCATATAGTGAGCAAGAAGATGTGATCTTCCACCACTTTTCACCTATCTTATGGTGCCTAATTCCAGTGTGGACCTCCATCTTACCATTCCTCTGATCCCCAGCCTCCCTGGTATGGCCAGCCATGGTACTAACCATGCTTCCTTCCTCTCAATGGCCCTACTGGGACTCTTAGCAGGCGCACAGACATGTGCCTCCCATGGCTCTAGAGTGGCCTCCCAAGAACTAAGGAGACATCCTCCTTCAGTGCTGCATTGAGGGCATCCAAGCACCCTGAACAATTGAGAGAGGAACGAGAGGCTGAAGTCAAGAAGGAGGCTACCCTTCCCACTAATATCTCATTGTCATCTCCAGACAAGGCACTGATGCCTGCTCCACATGGTTGGCAGATAACTTTAAGTTATTTCACCCTCCACCCCATGTCCTTCCCTGTCCCTCATGAGAGCCTGCTATGGCAAGAGATATACCATATCTTCCATAGGAGCCATAGAACCAGTGCCCATACATCTAAGAGACAAAGGCTTTTACTCTCACTGCTTCCTGATACCCAAGAAAAAGGGATGTTAGAGATCTGTACTAGACCTCAGACTGCTCAACAAATTTGTCGTGGGTCAGAAGTTAAGAATGGTCACATTGGAAGAAAAAGGAGACTGGTTCTCAGCCCTTGACCTTCAAGATGATTATTTCGACATTTTGATCGTACTTGGCCTAGTGTGAATACGTCAGATTCACACTAGGCCAAGACCACTACCAGTACTCCCTTTTGGCTTCTTGTTGGCCCCCAGATTATTCTCCAAGGCCCTCTCAGTAGTGGCAGCCCACTTATGTTCCAGGGGCATTATGATTTACCCTTACCTGGATGCAGAGCCGTCCCTTGAGTAGGGCAAATCCTTTGGAGGACCCTGTGGGCCAGGCGTAATTGGCAAGTGCAGTCCGTCCTGGAAGAGACAAATCCATCACTTCTGCCCTGGGCCCTGCAGCACCCTACGGACGGCACTGCCTGGATGATTGCTTCTTGAGTGCCTTGAGGCTGAAGCCAAGGCAGTTACACAGACTACTCTGGATCTATTCAAGAACCTGGGCCTGCATATCAAATTAGTACTTGGGTTGTTTACATTTAGTTTGAGGTCATTATATGGATAATTTGTTACTTAGTAATTTGTCAGGTTATGGGACATTAATCCTCCAATAGGTCTTTAATTAGGACAGATGAACTAACTAATTCATAGTAAGACTTGGCCTGAAAACATTTATAATACTCAATTATACCATTTTACATGCAATGACAAATTGTTTTAAGTAATCTGGAAATAGTGGGACTTAATTAATTAACTTCAAGGTTTAAGACAGCTGCAGTGGACTCTTTTTAAAGGCATTAGATTGGAGATTCATAGGCTAAAAAGGGAGTTCAGATCCTCAGGATGGAAATGGATGATGATCAGGGTATGAAAAAGTGAAAACACGCTGTTGTAAAGAAAAAACAAGAAGCAGTTAAAAAAAGAGTAATGGCTCACATGTAGAGTTCCTACCATCTGTTGCAAAACTATAGCAGTGGAAAATATTTAGGCTTGTGTATCGGATGAAAAATATATTTTAGAAAACTCAGAAGATGAATGTGCTAAGGGACTTACTTAGCATTCCTAATCATCTGGCCCATGAAATGGAAATTTTAGCTGAGAAAGGAGGTGTTAAACAAAGTCCAATGACAGGTAAGCTAGAAAAACAAACTTTGTAGACATTTTAAAAAATATACATATTGCCTTTTGCTTGCTTGCAGAAAAAAACCCTCATGCTTAGTGGTTTCTGTCATTCTGGATAGATATTTTTCTCAAGGAGAACGCAGTGAGTTGTTACATGCAACCAGTCACACAGAGGCAGGGTTGTTGTTTTTTTTTTTGATACGTATGATGCATTTTCTTATGTGAGCCGCAGAAACTTATATCAAGGCAAGCTAACATTTTAGTGAAAGATTCAGGAGCTACAGTGAACTCCCTTGACGATCTTTCAATTCATTTATCAAAGCTTTGCAGTGCCCATTTTAAGGCAAGTGGAATAAGAATAGATGTTAACATAAAAAAGTTAAGGTTTCCAGAAATCTGCTGTAAATAAAAAGTTATAAAACACCAAAGCAGAATGTCAAGCTCTCTTGCCTTTTCTTCAAGTTTCTTTGTTTCCCTACTTTGCTTTGATATAGTGAAAGTCTATTTGATGATTGAGGTGAGATAATCAGGTAAATGTATAACAATTAAAAAAAACCTCCACTATAGCACTACATAAAGGAAAATAAGGAATTTGAAATTGTGTGAGGAAAAGAGATTGGAAAGCAGCTTGTCTGTTAATGGCTAGGTGAGAGTGTCCTTGTTTAAACCTGTACACAAGGTACAACTGGCTGACACAAATGACATTTACTGACACATCTGTTATTAATAAGTGATTTGTATTAACATAGCACCTACTCCCCCAACCAAAGTGGGGGCTCCATTGGTCTTTGTGCTGTACATACACATAGTGAGAGACAATCCCTGCCCCCAAAGGGCTTAAAATCTAAACAGATAAGAGAATGGATGAGAGGAGAAACAGAGGTGAAGTGACTTGCCCTAGATCAACAGTTGGTCAGTGACAAAGATTGGGAATGGAACCTAGCTCTCTCAGATCTCAGTGCAGTGTCAAGATGATGGATGACCGTTTAAGTGCATAGGACAGAAGTTAGCGCTCCGGCTAAGGTCATAGTGTTTATTCTCAATGCAGCAAAGGTTGTTAAAGGCCAGTGTCATGGTTGTAGTGGAGATGGTTTGTTTTCTTCCCTGGTTTGTGCAACATGATATATATCCACAGCGCTATGCTGCCTCTTTCATTTCTTGAAAGGCTTCTAACAGAAAAGTGTTACATGTGCTACAAATGTTACAAAGTGTCTCAAATTCCAATGCATTGTTGCTTTTTATTTTTCTGTTCTTTGTCATTCTCTGGTATCATTGAGTTGAAAAATAATAATGAATTCTCACTGTATTTTAATAATATTTTGCATCCAACTTACTTTCCAAATCACTGGCCAGGTAAATATAGATATCCCAGATATATGGTAGACATCAACTGGTTGTAAAGCAAAATAAAATATCATACTATTGAGATGGATTGTACTACTCTAGTTGTAAAAGTGACTAATAAGCAACATGAGTTGCTGCTAGATGTACCACAAGAAATATAAAACCTGTGACTGAGAAAAAGAATGTAATATGCAGAATGGTTAGAGTTTTCCAACTCCATAGCCTATCAGATATGGACTTGCAGGGATTATATGTTTCTTTATGTCTTGGTTGGTTTGTTCTTGATAGTCTGCAGCATTACCCAAAAGTCTGAAGATGTTTTCTGCTTGCTTGGGGTAATTCCATAACATACCCAGGAATTTATTGATATGCTTGCTTTGCTTTGCATAAATCATCCCGATCACATTGAAAGCTTTATTTGGTGTATCTGTAATGTGACAAACTGGGAGATTGAGCAGAGTGTAAATTTAGTAGGATATAACCATAAGAGGCATATTCTTTTTGTTTGGAACTTGGTAATTTAAGTCTAAGATGATTCAAAGATGTGGTTATCATACTGTAAGTACTGTAAGTAATACTTCCCTTTAGCTAAGATGGTAGCAACTGCTTAGTTCTGGATAGTTCTCTGAAGATGTCCATGCAGTGTGCAGCGGCAGTCAAAAAAGGAAACAGGATGTTAGGAATCATTAACAAAGGGATAGAAAATAAGACGGAGAATATCTTATTGCCCTTATACAAATCCATGGTGCACCCACATCTTGAATACTGTGTACAAATGTGGTCTCCTCATCTCAAAAAGGATATAGTGACATTAGAAAAGGTCCAGAGAAGGGCAACTAAAATGATTAGGGGATTGGAATGGGTCCCATATGAGGAGAGATTAAAGAGGATAGGACTTTTTAGCTTGGAAAAGAGGAGACTAAGGGGGGATATGATAGAGGTATATAAAATTATGAGTGGCGTGGAGAAAGTGAACAAGGAAAAGTTATTTGCTTGTTCCCATAATAGAAGAACTAGGCCCATTGAAATTAGTGGGCAGCAGGTTTAAAACAAATAAAAGGAAGTTCTTCTTCACACAGCACACAGTCAACCTGTGGAACTTCTTGCCTGAGGAGGCTGTGAAGGCTAGGACTATAACAGAGTTTAAAAGAGAACTGGATAAATTCATGGAGTCTAAGTCCATTATTGGCTATTAGCCAGGCTGGGTAAGGAATGGTGTCCCTAGCCTCTGTTTGTCAGAGAGGGGTGATGGATGGCAGGAGAGAGATCACTTGATCATTACCTGTTAGGTTCACTCTCTCTGGGGCACCTGGCATTGGCCACTGTCAGTGGACAAGATACTGGGCTAGATGGACCTTTGGTCTGACCCAGTATGGCCTTTCTTATGTTCTTATGTTCGTAAAGTTCAGTAACCTAATGAAGGGGGAGGGAGGGCAGGGAGGCATGGGAGAGAATTGAGGATTATGTACATTGTGCTTGTCTCAGTAGAAATGTTATTGCCATCCATTACTGGAGACCGGAGAAGGAGAATGTTAGTTGTTCTGAACTGACTTTTTTTTACCATGTTAGTAGGTAGAATGACTTGAAAACACCTCCTCTTACTTTTTTCAGTTTGCCATGACAGACCATACTGGATGGAATTCTAAATCTAGTGCTATTGCTGAATTAGGAGAAATACTTGAGTTTACTTATGGGTAGTTAAAGAAACCACTTCACTCTTAGTTAATTCTTCTCTTCCTTCCACAGTAACCCTTTACTTATATTACATTTACTTCTGGCTGCCAAGGATAACAGACAGTATATAAAAAAAAATTATTGTGAAATGAGCTGGAAAACTCCAGTTGTCTGAATGACTTCTTTGTCTGGATACAGTAGGTTCTTGTTGACTTTGTTAGCTGTTGTATTGTGGCTTTATTGTATACAAATAAAGCTAAGTTTAAAATGATAAAAAGCAACCTGTGGCAGGCCGAATTATGCTTTTAGGCATTTGGAGTCCTTGTTAGTCAGCTGCCTCCCAATGCTCCCAAGGCATGGCCTTTCATATGTTACCTAGACATATCTGTCCAAGAGTGGGGAAAAGGTGTGCATGTTTAAATGAAAAAACATGAAACGAGGTGAGGTTCTTCTCAGCATTATATACTTCATCCATTTTTGACCTTATCCATGTTGCTGCAGATTGCACTTCTGCTTCCTCCAAGAAAGCAATTAAGACCTGGGAAATTCTCTGGTAAATTTTACCCTATATAGTACTACATTGTGACTTTACGCTATTGCCGTAAATATTTGCCCTAAGATATTTTTGCAGGTTTGAGTAAGAAAGTCCTTCCGTTTCCTCTTTTGCCTTGCTCTCCTCCGTACAGTGGGGTAGGGGGATGATTGAAAAATCATTCAAATGTAAACCTTGACTGACGTATGATTTTGCATCTGAGTTTTGTCTGAGTTGCACTTCAGCTTAAGGTTTGAGTATAAACTTAGGAGCAGCTGTGTTGAAGTCAGTGAAGTTAAGACAGTTTAGCCTATCGGAGGATCTGCCTTCTGGAGTGCAAACCGCAGCAGGACTAGGGTGACCAAATGTCCCGATTTTATGGGTTCAGTCCCGCTATTTGTTGCCTATTACCCACTACCCTCTGTCCTGATTTTTCACACTTGCTGTTTGGTCACCCTAGGTAGGACTAACCCAAAAATACCTACATGAACCTCTGTAATGTAAACCATAGTTTTTGAACTGACACCACATGAATTATACAGAAACTTTCATATTGTATTGGTGACTTGTTATAGTGTATTCTGCCATTACTTCTCTAGGCTTTGGATTTCTTTTGGGCTGGATCAAGAAAATTTCTGAAGTCAGTACTGTTTTTGTTTGCTCTCTTAGTTCTATGGGTTCTAGGTCTCTTAGTATTAGGGTTTCAGACACTGTAGGAAAAAAACGTTTGTTCTTAACGGTTTATAATGGAATTAAGGAAAATAGCATGGAAAACTTTTAGGTTTTATAAAAAGCTTGCTTTACAAAATCTGAGGTTTTGGGTTGACTTTTTTTGAGAATGTACAAAAGAAACATTTCAAAATATACTTTAAAATGTCTCTAAACAAGAATAGATTAAAGTCTGGTTATGATTAGCCATAAATACACAATATATTTCTGCATGTTGCAAATATGTTCAGAAAGTTGCTAACAAGGGCTATGATTCATATGGTACATTTGTACTGATTTGGTGGCCCAGTTCCATAATAAATTTCATATTGAATTGATGCTCTAATTCCATGATTTTTATAGCACACCCAATTGTGATAAGCAATTAAGCAGTCCCTCAGTTAAAAACATGAGCTGCTTTTTAGCATGGCTTCTCTACCTATTCATTAGAAATGCCTTTATTGTATCAAAGTATTCCTGTTCACATCTCCATTATATTAATTGAATAATTTGCTGTATTTTCCATGGTTTCATTGGTTTCCATTCATGTCTTACAGAACTCTTTGGGTGAATATGAATAATTGTACAATATATTACCTTATGTTAATTTAAGGACACTGAAAAGAAGGGGGGACAGATAGAGATGGGAAGATGCATTGCATAATATAAAAACAAAGAGGAGTCCTCATGGCACCTTAGAGAATAACAAATTTATTTGGACATAAGCTTTCTTGGGCTAAGTTTATGCCCAAATAAATTTGTTAGTCTCTAAGGGTACGTCTACAGTACGAAATTATATCGAATTTATAGAAGTCGATTTTTCAGAACAGATTTTCTGCATTCGATTGTGTGTGTCCCCACTAAACGCGCTATGTCAGCGGAGTACATTCACAGTACTGAGGCTAGCATAGACTCTTGGAGGGGTGCACTGTGGGTAGCTATCCCATAGTTCCCGCAGTCTCCACCGCCATTGGAATTCTGGGTTTAGCTCCCAGTGCATGATGGGGCAAAAACATTCTTGCGGGTTTTCCTGTGCTCATCTGGTCAGTCGCTCCTCCCTCCATGCGAGCTACGACAGACAATCGTTTTGTGCCATTTTTAGTGCAGCAGAAGGTGCAGTAGGTCTGCAGAATTCTACTGTACCATGACTCATACAATAGGCTTGAAAGCTATCATCGGAAGATGGTGCAATATGCCTGAAAGCTGTCGTCACCACTTCCACTGCAACTCTGTTCTCCTGCTCTGCTGGCCTACACATTCAGAATGGAAGCCTTTCTCTTTGTTTGACTACTTGTCAGTCAAGGCTCTGAAATAGCCATGTATCAAGGGGGGCAACATTATACTGGCTCATCTACTTTAATATTACTTTGGAGCAACAATCTCAAAGAAAGTAGAGTTTCAAATGAGAGTGGGTCCTTTTGCTTTGCTTTTTGACCTTAGTAAACAGTGCTGCAAATTTTAGCTATTACAAAAATATTGTTTCCTGCGATTCACAGACACAATTCATTACAGGTTAGATCTTGCACACGTCTCCACCACATCATTGATTTGAAATGTCTCCAGGGTAAAAGAAGAACATGTCCATGTGTTGCATTAGATAATTCCTATTATCAAAACTCTGTGTTCAATCTAAAATGACCTTTCCTTGTATTTATTGTCAGGCTAGCTTTACAAGGCATTATACTGACGCTTTTGTGCTGGGACTGAAAAGCATGTTGTTCTGCAGAGAATGATGCTCTTCAGTTTGTTTGCTATGTACAACCCGTTTTACAGACAGCTGGCTGCTTGATCTAGGGTGTGGGGTTTTGTTTTTTGTTTTTTTGGCACAGACTTCCTAGTCTTTCAGTCTTTGCTACTCATTACTAAGTCATCTGCAAAAGAAAAGCCTTTGTGCTGAAATTCTGGTCATAAAGAGGAATGGACAAGTGATTATGCTAAATAAAAGTTTGTCCATGAAAAGAGGCTTTATTATAAGGGGCATTGCATTAGTACCTCTTCAGTGCTGAAAAAGGTGGGGTTTTTTTTTTTTTTTTTTTTTTTTTTTGCTCTGGCTACTTTTGCTTGATATATTTTAAAGAATAAACAAACTCACTCACCCAGAGCTTGTTCAGTATTTCAGTACTAATATATTTTTCTTTATTCTTTCTCCTTTCCAGTGATGATAGCCATTATAATATATTGAATTAGCTTGAAACTCCTCTCTGAATCTGAATCTTTCCTGCACTGTCAAACATTGTTTCAGACACAAACAAGGCTTCTCTATTCCTGTCTATCCTGAACTGCTCTTTGAATGTCTTCTGTTAAGTCCTCTGTTTTTCCCTTTCTAAATACTGTTCAATGGAGGGATTATTTTAGTTGGCCCCTATTGCTCATTCTTCTACCTGCCCAATGGCATGCTTATCATGGCAGATGCTCTGGCTTCATTTTAATGTGTCCCAAATACGGTCATCTTCTTTTCTAACTTTTCTTCATCTCTTCTTCTTTCTCAGTTTTGGAAATAAGGAGTTGTTGACCTCTCTCTGACAAATCTTGATATTTGATGTAAATTCTTTCCGGTTAATATCTATTATTTTTCTGAGACATTTTCTGAGACGACACCTGTTTTCTTTTGATGGATTTCCAATTTTCACATCCATCTAAGATGGTGCTAACTATTAAATTGAAGAGTCATAGTTTGGTCTTTCAATTGTATATTTTCAATGACCAAATCTTATTTAAGCTGGTGAAAGCAGCTGCTGCCTTGCCAGTTCATGATGTTATTTCCTTCTGGACATCCTCATTGCTTTGCGCGCTACTGCCAAGGTATGTGAATTGACTCTCCATTTATATTCCTTTGCCTTCTAATGTAATGCTTAAATCAGAAATTACTGGGGTTCTCATTAGATTTGTTTTTTATAACTAACTATTAACCCTGTCTTTTTTGCAGTGATGGGCAATCTTTTTATCTTTGCTTGTATGTCAGTTGAGCTGTCATGTAGAAGAACTGTTGTCAGAAAAATGAAAATTTTGTAGTGTAAGCTGTTAAGGTGACCAATGCCTGCGCTGTATCTTTCTCCTTTTTTTTCTCATATTGAATTAAATATCGGTATCATACAGGACAGATGAGAGAAAGCATCCTTGCTTGACCCCAGTATCTGTTAAACCATTCACTCAAGTGTATGTTGACTTTAACTGTGCAAGCCGTACCTTGACATAAAGCCTTGATGATAATTATTTGTATTGACATACCAAAATACTTAAAGTTGTTTGAGTGAATCACAGTGGAAACTGTCACATGCTTTCTTAAAGTCTATTAAGGTCGAGGAACAGTTTTTGCTATGCCATGCTCTCTTCAATGATTTTTTCTTGGGGTGGAAATATTGTGGACATATGATCTCTGGGACAAAATACAGCCTGTTCTTAACTGAGCTTTGCCTCGGCAGCTTCCTTTATTGTATTTAAGATAATACTCCAAAAGACTTTGCCTGTGTGTTTGTTTTGGTAGTGGGGAGGGCGGGTTTCTGGCTGTATATAAAAATTGGCTACATCAAGGCTTTTTAGACATAATGTTTGTCAAGGTTACATAAATTATTTGGGTTGAAAATACATTCATAGTAATACAAAAATGTACATGTTTAGTTTTTGTTGTAATTTAGAAGCTACCTCTTTCAACTACGAAAATATACATTACTATAAAAATTAGGAGGCACTGTCATGTTTCATTTGGCCAAAAACTTTTGTAAAACATGTATTAATGTTTCTGTTATTAGTGTTTCCAAGGTCTATCTTAAAGAATTGTATTAATGGATGAGAACTAAAAAGTGAAATTTAATGAAAAGAGTAAACTGTTTTTACTGTCCTAGCTGAAGTAAACAAAAACATACAATCTGAAGTAAATTGAAGCATTAGTAGTGAGAACTAATTTTTTAAAATGTTCTTTTGTTAGAACTGGAATTACTCCAGTGGACGTCTGATGTGAGGCTAGTGGCTCACATTCATAAAATGTTTTCAGGATTGGACATTATTTTCTATATTATAGAATAACATTTTTATCACAGATACAGGGTTTATTTATTTTGTTTTGTTTTTGTCATCCCTTAGCAGGACCAACAATCTGGCCCTTTCTAGTAAGAATAATATTGTTCTTTAAATCTTATATTTTCTGTTAGCAGATGAAAATTCTCCCATTCTTCCAATGCTCATGCATGTCTTCAAATGTGTTGTGTTTATATATTTCAATATTCCAATTCTTATCCATTATCAGTGAATACGTCAGAAACATAACTAGCAAAGTTTCATCACATGGATTTAGTGTTAGCTGAGGATGGCACATTTAGATTTCTGTGAATGGAAATGACCAACTCCTGTATTCCACATCTGTACATGGTAGATAGGGGAACATTCTGTGGATGCGGGACAACTGTAAATATCCGATAAGTAGTTGCAGACTAACTGGCAGCATCTCTTGGGGGAGTTGGTGGTGCGACTATTTCTATAAAATGCCATATAGGCCCTATGACTGGGATGTCAAGGCAAATAAAGACCACCTTAAAGTAAGTCTTGCCTGGGTAGGTGGGGTTGGTATCTTAGGTGTAGGCAATTCACCTAGGAGAAAGGAAATTCCAATTTCAAACCAAAGGTGTTAGGCTTGCAAAGCCAACCTGTAAAGTTTATCCTGTAAAGATATGCTCATGTTCACTGATCCTGTACAGGGAAGTGGCAAGAAAGAAGGAACTAAATGTCATGTCTCTAGATATTGATTAAAATTTATATTAGGAAGAAAAAATCAGGCCTTGTATGGCTAAAAATAGTTAAAGTAATGTGTTTTTAAAAAATCAACATGCAACATTAAGTCTACTTAGTTACCATTAAAATATCATTTTTAGTAATCCACAGTGGTATTACTGTAACAATGACATAGTGGCTTTTTATTTAAAAACCTATTGGGCAAGATCCTATATACAGGTTGCCTAAAAATGCTTAGTATCAGAGGGGTAGCCATATTAGTCTGGATCTGCAAAAGCAACAGAGTCTTGTAGCACCTTATAAACTAACAGATTTGAGGGATCATGAGCTTTCGTGGGCTAAGACCCACTTCATCAGATGAATGTTGTGGAAATCCCAGAGGCAGGTATAAATAGCAGGCAAGAAAGCAAGGTAAATTCAATCGGGGGGGTGAAGCCCACTTCCAGCAGGTGATCTGGAGGTGTGAACACCCAGAGAGGAGAAATTGCTTTTGTAATTGGCGAGCCATTCACAGTCAATATTAAGTCCAGACCTGATAGTGTCGAATTTGCAGATGAACTGGAGCTCAGCAGTTTCTCTTTGAAGTCTGGTCTTGAAGTTTTTTTGCTTGAGGATGGCTGTCTTTAGGTCTGCCATTGTATGTCCAGGCAGGTTGAAGTGTTCTCCTACGGGCTTTTGTATATTGCCATTCCTAATATCTGATTTGTGTCCATTTATCCTTTTATGTAGGGATTGTCCAGTTTGGCCGATGTACATAGCAGAGGGCCATTGATGGCACATGATGGCGTATATTACATTGGTAGATGTGCAGGTGAATGAACCAGTGATGGTGTGGCTGATCTGGTTAGGTCCTGTGATGGTGTCACTGGTGTAGATATGTGGGCAGAGTTGGCATCGAGGTTTGTTGCATGGATTGGTTCCTGAGTTAGAGTTGCTATGGTGCAGCGTGTGGATGCTGGTGAGAATCTGCTTCAGGTTGGCAGGTTGTCTGTGGGCCAGGACTGGCCTGCCTTCCAAGGCCTGTGAAAGTGAGGGGTCATTGTCCAGGATGGGTTGTAGATCACTGATGATGTGTTGGAGAGGTTTTAACTGAGGACTGTAGGTGATGGCCAGTGGTGTTCTGTTGGTTTCTTTCTTGGGTTTGTCTTGCAGCAGGAGGCTTCTGGGTACACGTCTGGCCCTGTTTATCTGTTTCCTTACTTCCTCATGCGGGTATTGCAGTTTTAAGAATGCTTGGTGAAGCTCTTGTAGGTGTTGGCCTCTGTCTGAGGGGTTGGAGCAAATGCGGTTGTACCTCAGTGCTTGGCTGTAGACAATGGAGCGTGTAATGTGTAAAAATGCTTGTAACTTTTTGGAACAGCTCTGTATTTCTGTGGTTTGAAGGACTTCAAAATTTGGGGTCTGGGAAGTGTCTTTAGCTGATCTCTGAAAATTTAATTTAAATTTGGCAGTTTTCAGAGACTGAAAATCACAATTGCTTGTCTGTATTTCACACAGTACAGTTTGTTAAATAGCTTTCTGCAAAGGAATCCTCATCAGTTCCATTAGCACGGTGTACGTGCTACTCAGTGTCTGACATCACTAGTTTTAGTACAAGGCTTGATCAAAGCTCAAGAGAGGTTGAGGTTAGTTAACAGATTATAATTAACCCCACCTGCCCCACAACTGTCTCCCTTGTGTTGATGCAAGTTAACATATTATACCTCAGTATCACTGTTCGAGGTCAACCCTACCCCTACTGCCCCCTTTGTTATGAAAGAATGAAGCAGGGGTCTGGAGGGTGAAGGTGGGGACAGTTTTTGAAAACATAAGTAAAGAATAGGTAAGTTGGCAAAAGTGCCTACGTGACTTAGGCTCTGAAATGCCAGTCCCTTTTCAATATAAGACTTAGGTGTCTAAATCATGTAGGCACTTTTGAAAATTTTATCTTCGATCTGTCGTTTCTTCACTTTTGACTGTCTGAGTTTACTACCTAAATAACATGTTTTAACACATCTTTTCGGATGCAATACACATGTAATGGGATAATTAATAGGCATGTAAAGCTCCATGTGTATAAAATGGTGGTGTTTAAGGTTCCTAAAAGAAACTTAATTTTATATTTCCTAAATCTGAATATTTAACATTGTAACATGAATATTAAATTAACATGTTCTTCCTACTTTAGTTGTGTTTTCTAAGAAAAAAGATTAATCTCTACAGTGAGTTCATTATTCCCTTCAAAAATGTGTGAAACTACACATGAAGTAGCAGTACAAAACCACCCTAACATAATTAAAACTGATGCTATGTAACTGCTGTTCAATAGCTCTGTAAACAACATTGCAACTCTGAGCAAATAGTATTTATTTTGCATTACTCACATACAAAATCATTTTTTCAATTGTCATTTAGGGGGAGAAATTCCATATTTTGGGAAAACAAGGATATACCTTTTTGACTTCTTTTAAAATTTTAAATAGCAGTTGTTCCAGTGTTAGAATGTTAGAAATAATCCTAGGAGAGGTGGATTAGTGTTCATAGTTCAGGTGAGGCAATCAAAAATGCACGATAAATGCAATTTATTATGTCGATTTGGTTCAAAACAAATGCATTTATTATGCAGCTATTTATCACATAACACTTTCTGCTGTGATTTATCACCTGTGCCTCCATCTTGCCACTGCAGACTGATGCAAAGCAGACATTCTCTCCTCATCTGGTCCTTCTGGAGAGACTGACGGTGGCTCACATGTCTCCCCAAATACTGTCATAGGCTGGGGCTATACTGGTTCAGGCGGTGTTTCAAACTAAGATTCACGACTTCAGCTACACTATTCACGTAGCTGAAGTCGAAGTGTCTTAGTTCGACTTACCTGGCCATCCTCACAGTGGCAAGTCAACCTGCAGCGGCTCCCTGTTGACTCTAGGCGAGACGTGATAAATCGATTCCCGATACATCAAACACTACCCACCAATCTGGTGGGTAGTATAGACATACCCATAGGGTGTTAAGGGGTAATTTGTGTCTTTTCCATCATGTTCTGTTGAAGCACATTGTCTGTAGCACCTGAAAGAAACAGAACAAGATTGGGAAGACCTTGCCTGCCTCTACCCTATTTACAGAACTGGCCTACCAGAAGGACACCACCCTCTCACTGTTGTTATTGGGCAGTCTTGGAGGCTTATTATTTTCTGAGAGGACATTTCAGGTGAAAGAGTGAGAAAAATAGGAGCATATGGTGTCCAGTTTAATTTAAGCAAATGAAAAACATCTCCTAGAGAAGAGAAAAAAATACAAATATACAACAGGATCCTTTATGTTGGTATATACGAGTCTCTAGTAAATTGGAATTTATTTGGCTGTGTAGAGTTGATTTGAGAATGAATAAGGAAATTACCTTACAAAAGCAGGCAGAGAATTGCAAATCAATTTATCTGCAGACACATCTCATGGGAATAAATCCCATCTTACATCAGAGGTGTAGTCCAGAAAATTTCATTTCTAAAATTCATTTTGTAACGTAAAAATAATTTTAAATGGGACTCTAATATATTGCCCCTCTTTCTCTGTCTCTTGGTCTGTGTACATATATTCTGCAGCTTCCCTGCATATATATATATATATATATATATATGTGTGTGTGTGTATATATATATTTCTTATTTCCATCTCTAATAAGTTCTGCATTGTCTGCTCCATTCCAATTATTTTTCTCTCAGGTTTTTCTTCTGCCCTGAAGCTCTGTTGTGTTAGATTCAGAGGAAGCTCCCTTGTAATGACACACACGTTTTGTAAAATGGAAATTCTTTCAATACATACGGCAGCCTTATGGAAATTCTACTCTATTGAAAGTGAACAATTAACAGGGTTTGTGCACCAGTTAATCAGCTCTTTGGAAAGGAGGACTGCATTTGGACAGGTTCCAGCTTTTCAGTGATGCAAAGTTTATACTTTGACTTATAAAATATAAGCATTCCTTCAACAAACTAAAAGATATAACAACACAAACCTTCACCTACTGTGCTGCTTCCTGCGATGTCTCTTTGAAGAATTTCAGGGATTCATTTGTAAACCTATAACGTAGGGAAAGAATTATGGAGCATATCTGAAGGAATCTGACTGAAAGTGGCTAAATATGGGGTCAGAGCATTTAAGAAAACCATCCAGCCAACCTCCAAAATCTTGATTTGTAGTGTAATGAAGATGCCATAGCATCTCTCCATAGATTATTTGGTGCTGTATTTTCCTCTTAAGGTGGAGTGTAAATCAATTAATTAAACAAAACCAAATGAAAATCCACCTATCATACTTTCTTGTGTTCAAAAAACACTTTCCAGATCTTAACATACACCTATAAGTAAGAAATATGTTCTAAAATGTAGCTTAGGTTGGAGATTTACTGGTGCATTTCAGTGTGATCTGAGGAAATAGGTGTGAGCATTGTGGCTGGTTATATTGTATGTTGGAATTGAAAGAACGAAAACTTTTTGCATTCAGAAGTCTCAAGATATGGTATGTGGGTTGCAAGAATGGTGACCATTTATCCCGATTTTTGATATTTGGGCCTTTTTCTTATAAAGGCAGCTATTACCCTCCACTCCAGTCCCAATTTTTCACACTAGCTTTCTGGTCACCCTAGTTGCAAGTCAAGTGAGTTGAAATTGGTGAATCATTGTGGCTTGGGGTGGCGGTTGCTTGGTTTGTTTGCATTGATTGAGTTGCTTGATGTATATTAACTCTTAAGATAACAGTTTATGTGAGAGATAAGTATGAAGAATATTCATGGGTCTCAAAGATAGTCACTTAGGAAAACTTGGATTGAGGCCAAAAGAATACAAAGCATGGTTCTGTATGTTTCTAGCATTTTCTGGGTTATGTTATTTTACTCTGAAAAGGTTTAGTTAAATTAAAATTGAGCATGTACTTAAGTGCTTTGTTGAATTGGAGCCTTACATGGAATTGGCTCCATCTTTCTATGGGCTCAGTTTTGACACACTTATTAAGTATATTCATAATAAATGGCGAGAAGGGAAGATTTTGATTAACTAAAGTAGGGCATGTAATTCCAATGAACAAAGTGAAGCAGAAAATAGAGGTGTTAATATGCTGAGTGCAAGTGTAAGCAAAAAAAAAAAAGTGCTAGGTGTGATTCAAAATAATGGGGTTTATAAATTAGTAGGCATAATTTAAACCTCTTGTGGGATGGCTTTCTTGAATATCAATACAATGTAAGAAGAGACTCTATCCAAAAGAAAAGCAATCCTTTTATGCAAAATGAGGAGAACATTAGAGTTAAAGGGAAACTGGAATCAGTGAGCCATGAGCTACCTGAATGTAGTACAAGGCTTTTATATTTCAAGAAAGCAAATTTTGGGGAACATTAAAAAAATCTGATTAATATGCAATGGGTGAAAAAAAATTAAAATCCACCAGTGTAGAAATAGGCTTGGAAGTCTTAAGATGCATCTGGTAATAGTTACTCAGAAAAGAACTTGAAGATCAGCAGACAATGTTACTTCATAATGGACATCTCAAAGATCTGAAGTTAAAAAACCAGTACTAGGTATTATCTATTACAAAAAATGTAGCATATACCTTATTAAGGTTTTCAGAGGAGACATTAAAACAAAAAGGCTTTTGACCCCATATTTCTTTTTTTTGAAGTAAGAAAGTTGGGTCCCTGAAAAATGTTACCTCCTTCTATCAGTAAATTAGGCTGTCGACTATCCACAGCTATGTGAGTATTGCTAAGCAGTTCATAGACGATTTGTTTTACGGTATCACTGATACTGAACATACCATTTTAGGTACTATGATCCATCAAGTATAGAAAGTTTCTTATAAAACTAAAATGTAATCTATTTTTTACCTACTGTCTAGTAGAACCCCAGAGTTACAACCAACTACCAACCTCAGGAATTGAGGTTGTTTGTAACTCTGAACAAATGTTATGGTTGTTCTTTCAAAAGTTCGCAACTGAGCATTAACTTTGAAACTTTACTTTGCAGAAGAAAAATGCTGCTTTTCCCTTTATTTTTTTAGCAGTTTATGTTTAACACAGTACTGTACTTACTTTGTTTTATTTTTTGTGTTTATCTTTGCTGCTGCCTGATTGTATGCTTCTGGTTCCAAATGAGGTATATGGTCAGTTCATAATTCTGGTCTTCCTAACTCTGAGGTTATGTATGTATTTCCTGATAGTGATTACTGTTTATGTACACGTCTCTTCAAACAAAATTTTGAGGAGGAGCAATGTGGGTTTCTCATTTTGCTTTTTAGCAGAATCTTTCTCAAACTCGTCTCCATGAAACAGTTCCCCTGAAGTAATTATATAACTAAGCAGTTCTGTGATCTCGGGTTAATTCACCTGGATCATTCTGAAGGTAGAAATGGAGTGACTGATGGATAATAGAACTTCTGCCACACAGGAAATGTCCCATTCCTAATGAAGCATTCTAAAATCTGCACTAAAATATAAACGTTCAGGTCCCAAGGCCTTATTTCTTAGCAACAGAGGCAGCAGCTACCAAACTGTTTAGTGAAAAACTGATTTTTTAAAGGTGACAATCAAAACACATCTACATTCCATCTTAGTTCTTTAAATTAGCACTGTCTTATGTTGCAGAGCTAGAGATGAAGTTGTAGATTGCAGATGATTTATCTAAAGTTTTGTTCTTAGATAGATCTGCGTCTAAGGCCTTATCTACACTACAAAGTTTTGTTGGCAAAAGGCAGCTTTTGCCAACAAAACAGGAGAGGTTTCCACACTACAAAGGTACTTTTGGCAGAAAAATTCTGCTGTTTTGCTGACAAAATAAAATCACCTCAATGAGACTCAGAGAGCCTTTTGCCGCAAAGATAAAGTGACAAAGCGTCAGTGTAGACGCTGCTGTTTGTTTTGTTGAGAGAACTGGCTTCCGCCAGTATCCCAGGATGCCTGTCTTGACCGCTCTGCTCATTGTTTTGATCTCTGCTGCCCTGCAGGTGTATCCCCCACCCCTTTCAAGGCTCTGGGAAGTATCTGACAGCTGAGTGTGCTGCTCCCTTTGGGGAACAAAGAGCAAATCATTAGCGTGGAATGCTCCTGTTCTGCCCTGCACTAGGAACACAGAAGCAGGCAGGCTGGGGATGGGGATGGGGGGAAAAAGAAAGACGGCTGTGCTGCTTTTTGACATTCCTCAGCATGCAGCACTCACAGGATGCCACTCCTGGCAGATGAGGAGGCTGTGGGAGAACTCGGAGGGAATCCCAGAACAATAGGTAGAACGGGTTGCTTCGGGAGAGACGACTGAGCCGAACAGAGACAGGAGCTTACGTGGGGTTGGGATGTCCCTCTCCCCCCTTCCTCAGGATAGGTCTCCCCTGCCCCAGACACACCACTCTTTTCTCCCTCCCCCTACACACTTCAGTTGAAAAAGCAGCTGACAAACTACTAGGATGCTCCCGGAATGATGAGATTGAGAAACCTGCATCATGTGATGTGACACATTGCAATCTCGACTGTCACAGCTAAGATAAACCTTCCCCTTTAGGAAGGCTTTGGGTCAGAGGCACTAGCTGGCACCCTTCTGACATGCTTTGCTAGCACTGTGTAGACAAGCCCTTAGAAAGCTCTGTACACTTTTATCTAAAGGTGACAAGTATATTTTTCTTAAATTCCAGCACTAGCAAAGTAACCAGCTCCTTATATTTATCCCAATGTGTCTTTCAAGGTTAATAATTGGCACTTGCAGTGCTTAATGCTGCTGACAGACAAATATGTCTGGAGACAGGTCTGTTCCTTACAACACTAGTCCCACTCAGGTATCTTTCATTTCTTCAGTTTCTCAGACTAGTGTAGCATTATTCACATTTCAAAGTGCAGGCTTTTATGACTGTGGTGGTAGCAATTGTTTCCAGAGGAGAAAACATTCTGCAAATTATATGTAAATGTTTTTACTTGGCTGGGTTCTTTTGTATCTCCATAGAGTATTTTAATCTACACAAGAATGAAGGTTTTGTGTGAATGCATACAGCATATTTATGTATTTAATTTCCACTTAATTTATAAAGGATTCTAACAGGCAGAAGGGTAATTTTGTTATAATGTAAGTGCTGCTTACAAATAAAATAATCAAAAACCCTACAGCCCTGGGAGTTAATGTGCCATTTCTAATACTGTATCAAAGCTGTGCTTCCTAGCTGGACAAAGCAAGTGGTATTCCTTGGCTAAGTACACACTCTATTGTGACTCCCTAAAGTTGAAAGAGTTACAGGCTACATCAAATTGTAGGAAACTTGGAATCTCTTATTTGTTTAACCGTCAATGGTATCTCTTTTTTCTCCTCTGCATGCATTTCAGGTGACAATGAATGGTCTTGTGTCTTGCTAAATTTTGGCTTTTGTCCTTCTGTTTTCTGCTTCTTGAATTTGGCCCTTTCCATGATTGTAAAGTTTTGATTATTTCAATTTTCGTTTGGTTATGTTAGAATTCTTCAAAGAAATGTTGGTCAAGTTTCACGTCTCTTTGTTGACAATGAAAGGTCATTTTGACATGTTTCAGAAATTCTTTCCAGTGTAAATTTTCAAAAGTGACTAATGCTTTGATTGCCTGTATTTTCACATGTCCAATTTGAGCCTCCCTAAAGAGGCCTGATTTTCAGAGACCAGGTCGTCAGTGATTTTGAAATTGGATTCCTTTAAGGCTTCTCAAGATGGACACCCAATCACTAGTCACTTGTCTGTGTACAGTGTACACTAGTCATTTATGCCGATACGGTGCCTAGGTCTGCATGTATATATTTTCCCATCTCTAAGTGACAGACATAGAACAAGATTTTTATGTAAATATTAGAAAAACTTAATTATCAACTGGCACATGAAGAGTTGTGCTAACATGACTCAAACACTGCTTTTTCTCAACCCATAGATTATAAATTTATTTCTTTACTCTTTCCCAAACTTTAGGTCATAGAAGAATGATCTTATTAATTAAATTCAAAATAATACATTGAGATGATCATTAGTTTGAGAAATTAAATGCACAAAGGTCAGGAAATTAAAAATTAAGGTTCCTATAATAACTAACTTTCCCCATCATGTACACTAGTACATGATATTTTAAATGGGAGTTTATTCTGATACACAGATGAAATAAGATATGTGCAGTGTGGCTAAGTTTGTTATTGAAAATTTATCTTTTAATTTCCTGACTTATGTGTGTCTGAATTTTCTAACGGTACAGTTATAGGAGTGTTATAACTTTTTGTATTAAGTTTTCTTTGGACTTTTTGGAAGAAAAAGGTGAGTCTCATGGGAAAAATATAAAAAGGAAAGAAAGATGTGGTGTTTTTCTACTCTCATACAGACTAAGAATCTTAAGCTTCCTCCCTACCTTATTAAATGGGATCAGATGATGGCCTAGCAGATACAAGTAGTTTTGCTTATTGAGTCTGTCTTGTCTTAACCAGTTTATTATATTTTTCAGTATGTTGAAGTCTATATAAATATATGGGCCAGATTTCCTTCTGTTAGGCTGGAAAAATGTCTTTGCAATCTCACAGTTGCAAATGAGGAGTCTGGTCCAGATGCCGTTATTTTTCTTCAAGGGATTGTCCTTGTGTGTAGTGCAGCTTCAGGTTATACATGTGCACCACAGGACCACACATTTTTGATGAGTGGATGAGTCTCACCATTTGTGGAAAGGATCCCAAGTCACACTTTGTTTCCTGGGTATTTACACACTTGCAATCAAGAGAAAACACAGTAAGCTGCAATTCATACAACCAACCCACTTGCTTCTTATCATCAGTGGCAAAAACAACTGCTCACACGAAGGGCAACTGTCTTTCACTTTCAAACCACCACGTTGTGACAGGCCTTCAAGAGCTGTGCACCAACTGTCCTCCTGCATCTGCACAAGTCCTCTGATCTCCCCCCTCCTTTTGGAGGCTGACTTTCCACTACCTATCTTCTTGGACAGATGTGTACTAGAGGTCATCTCCTCAGAGCATGCCATCCAGCTCTCTTCCCTCCCCAGCCACAACCTCACCCTCCATCTCTGTCCTCTTTTGAGAAACCCTCCCATAAGAGGATTCTTCAGCAGGAGGTAGTCACTTCTCCTCACAGTCGATAGAATTCATATATCTAACAGCAGTGGGAAACGGGTCATACTCAAGTTTCTTTTTCCATTCCTAAGAGGAGAGGAGGACGAGAGTCATTTTGGACCTCGGGAACTGAATAATTAGATCTGCTACCTAAAGTTCAGAATTGTGACCCTGTCATCCATTATCCTGACTCTAGACTAGACAGTTAATTCACTCGCCTTCTATCTCAGGCACTCACTTTCTTGGGGACATTCATTCAGCACACAAGAGATTCCTGAGACTTGTGGTCAGCTAACACCAGTACGTTTACCAGTACAGGTGTCTCCCCTTTAGACTCTTAATGGTGCCAAGGTGCTAGTGGTGCTGGCAGCAGTTCACTTTCATCAACAAGGTATGATGGTTTATCCTTACTTGGATGATTGGCTTCTGAATGGATGATCTTACCAGGAACCATGAGAAGCAAATGCTATGCTTCTGCATCTATTTGAGAGGTTGGGCCTCAGAGTGAAACTGAAGAAGTGCACTCTGGATTCCTCACAGTCAATATAATTTATGGAGGCAAGGCTGGACACTGTTATAGCCAGGGCATACTTAATAGATGACTGTTTTCTGTCCACCATTTGACTCAAGTAGCAAATTCTCTGAGATGAAACAGCGCAGAAATAATTTTGCAGGACTTTACCTGTAGACACACATAAGGATGTCTGTGGATATTAATATACTCTGACTGCCACTGATGCATGTGAAAATACCCAGAAAAAACAAAAATGAGGCAAATAACATTTGAGTAGGTTCTTTAGTGCATGATTTATATACAAATGTATGTTATTTATTTTAAACTAACAGAATGAGTCTTCATAAACTTCTGGTACAGGTTGAACAGTGATATCCTATGTTACATGGTGGCTACAGTATATCTGTCAGAGGATAACTGTCCTATATTTGTTTAAGTCTTGGTTTTACTTAAATGTTTTCAAATTAAGAGGGATGCTACAAAGGTTTTTTGCCTTAGCCCTGTGTGCTCTACCTTCCCCTTCCTATCAATATATACTTATACCCTAACTGAAGGCTTACACCTAGGAACTACATACTTGTGATGTTTGTTTATATATATATATATATATATATACACACACACCCCTCTGTGCTTAGTGTCTCTATGTTGATTTTGATGGTTCAACTATAAATAAATGAAAATGAGGAATGTCAAGGGAGGGAGAGCCCAGACTGGAATCTCCATATTTGAGTCCTGTGTAGATGATAGTATCAAGTTCAGTGAAAGAGATTGTACCAGTGATATTACAACAAAATAATAAAAAAAAACTCACAAAAGAGCCATTGTTCAACATGATTAATGAAAATAGCAACCAACAAAATAAAACTAACATCAAAGTTATTAATTGATTTTTGTTTAGCATCACCAGTAGCTATCTAATAGTTGTTATGTAGATATTGTACTCCTGTTGTTTATGTACCTTCATTTTGAGGCAGAAAAGCATTTAGTAGCTATAAACATCAAAATGCAACAGTAAACCTGATTTTTTTCCTCCCAGAAATTGCCTTTGTTTAAGGGCTCAGAGAAGAATTAAGGACTGTTTCTTTCATTGTCTCAGAGGACCTTTAACTAGAATATATTCAGGGCTCCTTGTTGCTTAGCTCCTTATAAATGTATTCTTGTCAGGGCTAGTCACATATCAGCTCCATGGAGTGAAATATGAGAATAAAAATAGAATCTGATGCTGGCACATGTTTTCTAAAAGCACTGAAAGAGACATTCCTAGTAATAAGCAAAAGCAAAAAGAGGGTAGACCAAGATATGATATTGTGCATGGCCTTTGGTGCACCTAACTTATACCTATCATTACACCGATGCCATAAAGCTGTGCAAATGGAAGTAATAAAAGGAATGATTTTGTTGTTTTCCCCAGGCTTGCCTGCCAATCACTAATAAAAAAAAAATAAAAAGGGGGACAATATGTGATGACCTGAACACAGAGGACTGAGGAAGTGGAGGAAAAAAGGTTTGATTGATTTGACCTTGGACACATTAGAAAATCAAACTGAAGATAATGTCACTGTATATCCTAAGCTATACATGTGGACAGTTAAGAAACCAATAGGCTGAAGGAGAATTAGAAAACATGAACTAGAAGTATTGTATGTAGAAAAATAAGCACTCTAAAAATATGCATCAAAAAAACCAAAGATTTAAAGGGGCACTTGATCAATTTTAGGTTCTACGTTTATATGTTATAGAATAAAAAGGAAGGGATGTAGAAAACCTAATATGAGTAGACATGGTTTTGTTTTTAAAATTTGAATGAAATCATCTTTTTCTTATTCTTTCTAATTTGAACATGTTCCTGTAGCCCTTTGTGATCAAAACAGAATTGTTTTGTGGCATAGGAATTAGGAATGTACAAGGTTAAATGGTTAATCACTAAGCATTAGGTCTACCGTTAACCTGGATGGCCCTGCACTGGCTGGAGGGACCCCAACTCCAGCCAAGCCAGGCTAGCAGGAGTGACCCCAGCCCAGGCCATGACAGGCCAGCCAGAGCAGCCCCGGCTGCATTGGGCCGGCAGGACCCTAGCTCCAGCTGGGCCAGAGTGGTCCCAGTCCCAGGCTGCATGAGCTGGGAGGGACCCCAACCCGACCGGAGTGGCCTCAGTTCCGGCCGTGCCAGCTGGACAGAGCAACCTCAGCCTCAGTCCCCACCATGCCAGGCCCGATGAAGCTACTTCAGTTAACTAGTAAAACGATATAAATGTAATCATTTAACCAGATCATTTTAAACTGATATTTACATGCCTAATAGGAACCATTATGGGGGGTGGAAGGACTATGAAAAAAGGGAAGAATGGGCGATAGAAGATGGATCACTTGGTGATTACCTGTAATGGTAATTCCCTCTGAAGCTCCTGGCACTGTTGGAATACAGGATACTGGGCTAGATAGACCATTGGTCTGACCCAGTGTGGCCATTCTTATTATGTTCTTACGAGCGTACATTAAAAACACTATACATAAATTGTTTGAGAGCTGTTGATAACTCAGAATCATGGCATATAGTGATGGCATATGGGTCAATGTGATAACTAACAAAACCCAGAAGGGAGTTCATAAGGGTCTGTTACAGAGCCCCAAATCAAACTAGAGGAGAAGGATAAATCACTCCTTAAGCACCTGGCTAATGTATGGAAAGAAAAACTGTTTTGTTTCGAGGGACTTCAGTTTGAGAGAAATGTGCTGGAGGTCTTATGCAGCCAGCAGTAAAATATCATCAGTGTTTCTAAAAGTATAGATAATTTTCTGACACTAAAAGGATTGCACCGAATATGCGAACTCTATTTTGGACTTTATTCTCATGGATAAAGACAAATTAATCATTAGAGTGGAAGTTGGTGGTTGCCTAGGGACCAGTGATCATGTCTAATTACATACAATATGTGCAAAAAGAGGACAGTCTGAACCAATAATAATCATATGTATTATATAATATATATAATTATAATATATATTATAAATTGATACTTGTTGGGATTGTCCTTTTATTGCACATATTGAATGTAATACTGGTCCCTAGACAACCACCAACTTCCACCCCAGTGATTATTTCATCTTTATCCGTGAGAATGAAGTCCAAAATAGAGTTCACATGTCAGGTGCAATACTTTGCATGGTAGAAAATACCTATACTGTTTCACGTTGCACACATATAATGTGGTGATTCAAAAAGGGCTAATTTCTTAAAGCTAAGGAAAAATGTAGACAATGTGAATGAAAATTGAGAACTCTTTCAGAAAAGTTTATTACATGGCCACAAAGTAACAATTCCACAGTCAAGTAAAGAGGACATCTTTGGCTAAATACAATTCTAGTTTAGCAGCAAACTGGAAGCAGCCATTAGACATAAAAATATAATAAACAGAAAAAGGGGGAATACTGTATGTATATATATACATACAGTAGACTCGATTATCCAGGATGATAGGGAAAAAAATTAATCCTGGTTAATAAAATCCCAGATAATCACCATTGATAGGAAATATGGGGGAGGGGGTTGGTTCACCAGCCACCCTGCGCCAGGGGGAAGGGAATGTTGGTTCACTGACTATCCTGCACTCTGGTGGGGTGGGGGGAGGGGTTGTGTGTACTTGGGTAGGCAACAAAGCCAGAGCTGGCCCTGTGAATTGCTCGTATTTTTTTTTGACATCCTGGTTAATCCACATCCTGGTTAACCCAAGCCTGGCTAATCGAGAGTCTACTCTGTGTGTGTGTGTGTGTGTGTGTGTGTGTGTGTGTGTGTGTGTGTGTATGCAGAAAATAGAAAAGGGAAGCTAAAGGTATCAGAGAAAACTCTTTGGCTGGCAGGGATATGGAAAATAAGGAGTTTCCTAAGTACATTAGGAACAAAAGAAGTGTTAGCAATGGTGTAGGTCCACTACTAGATGGAGATGGTAAAATTGTTAGTGATGTGGAAAAAGCCAAAGTATTCAATAAATATTACTGTCCTGTATATGAAAAGAAGCAGAATGTTGAGCTGGTATCATGTGAGAAAGATCAAATACTTTACAATCTATTAGCAACCAGGGAGGATGTTTGACAACATCTATTAGTGATAAACATTTTGAAGTCAGGAGGCCCAGATAACTTGCCCTCAGGATTCCTAAAAGAGCTAACTGAGGAGATCGCTGCTAATAACTTTTGCTGAAAAGAACATCTAGGGCTGGAGAAAATGCCTTACAGGGAGAGACTAGGAGTTCAATCCATTCAGTTTATCAAAAAGAAGACTGAGGTGACTCAGTTACAGTGTACAACAGAGGTAGGCAACCTATGGCATGCCTGCTGAAGGCGGAACGCAAGCTGATTTTCAGTGGCACTCACACTGCCTGGATCCTGGCCACTAGTCTGGGGGGCTCTGCATTTTAATTTAATTTTAAATTAAGCTTTTTAAACACTTTAAAAACCTTATTTACTTTACATACAACAATAGTTTAGTTATATATTAAAGACTTATATAAAGAGACCTTCTAAAAACATTAAAATGTATTACTGGCATGCAAAACCTTAAATCAGAGTAATAAATGAAGACTTGGCACACCACTTCTGAAAGGGTGCTGACTCCTGGTGTATAAGTACCTTCAAGGTGCTAAAGGCTCTTTAATGTAGAAGAGAAAGATCTAATGAGAACCAAGTGCACGAAGCTGAACCCAGACAAATTTAAAGTGGAAATAAGGTACAAATTTTTAACAGCAAGAGTGATTAACCACTGGAATAAGCTACCAAGAGAAGTGGTGAATTCTCCATTTCTTGATGTCTTCAGATAAATACTGGATGCCTTCTGGAGTGTATGCTTTAGCCAAACACAAGTTATTGGGCTCAGTACAGGAGTGACTGAGTGAAGTTTAATGGCTTGTGATATGCAGAAGGTCAGACTAGTTCTGATGATTTTTTCTGGTCTTAATCTCTATGAATGTATGTGTGTTATAAAACTGACTATTTACATAATATTATAAATCGGCGTATATTCACCGCCCTTGTTGAATGAAATGCAAAATAAACAAACAGCATACACAGTGAAAAATAAATTAGATATTTAACAGTGAATCCTGTCTTCAAAAATGTGAGAGCTACTTCATGACTTAATAATTGAGTGCATATCTCAAAGCAAAAGTCAGCCCTTAAAGCTTTTAATAATCTAAACTGTATTTATTAAAGATGTAGATTTTAATTTGAGTTTTATATTAAGCATCCCTTTTAATCAGCTGAGCAGAGGAATAGGGGTGGGGAAAGCAGTGGGTGAAATCCAAGTCCCATTATACTCAGAGTTTCAACCATTGCTTTTAAAATTTTTAAAAGTTATAAAAATTGGCAAAGATGCATGCACATAGTGTATGCATGAGAAAGAGAAAGAGAGAGAGAGAGATCTAACTGGAACAGATCTTGAGTATCTTAATTTTCAAATCTTCATTTCCTTATTGCCCAGAAAAGATTTAATCTTAGATTTTCAAATGTGCTCAGCATTGGCCCAACTTTCCCATTGACATTCATACTAAAACCCTCGGGACTACAGTGAGAGCAGTTAGGCCAGCAAAGAGCCCCTCACCTACTGTTAATAGTGGAAGGGAAGGACCCTTCAATTTAAAAAAATGTCTTTTTGTTGTGAAAGTACAAAAAAAAACCCCATTCCATTTAATGCTTTAAAATGAGACTGACAATCTGTGTATTAGTAAGTATGTGAAGTGGACTTGTTGCACTGATGACTTAAGTTTATTTTGTATAGCAAACGAGGGAGAATTTATCAAGTCTTTTTCTGAAGGAGTGTGAAGATCTAAAAATAATCTAGGCTTCACTCCAATCAAACAAATAACCAGAAAATATGATGTGGTTGAAATAAAATACGATGTTTTGCTTAGTTTCTGTCATTGTCGTTAATCCTACTAAGGATGAGATTACAACTCTGTAATATTGGTGTGAGCATCCTAAATATGGAAGAAATAAATAGCTGTTTTATTGTCAACGTTTGATGCTATTTTGATGAGATTTCCTAATTGCACCAAGATAGAGAAAGCAAATGCTGCTGTCAAGTGTCTGGAGAAATTAATTAGAGGGTTTCAGAGAACAGCGCCTATGGCTGTGTGACAGGGTGTAACTTGGCCTTTGTGGCTCCCTACAGGAGGTCCCATGGTCCTATTACACCCTGCTGCAGGTATCAGTGAAGTGACAGGAAAGGAGCAATGGAGATGGGTGGGGTCTTTATACTTGCCTAGAGCGACCTCACAGAAGCAGCCAGTCAGAGCCCCACAGGCTCAGATAAATGGAGCTACAGGGCCTTAGCAAGAGAGGTCCTAGCTGGGATCAGAGGTATGAAGAAGGGTGCTGCTCTCTAGCATGGAGATAAATTATAATCTGAAGGCACTGGCCCTGAGATAGGGCTGGAGATAAAATGGGCCTGGCAGGAAGATACCCAGGAAGAAGCAGCGATGTATTGGAGTAAGCAGAATGTCTCTACTGTGTAAATGGCCACAGGTAATGTGGAATAAACTCTCAAAAGGCCTTACTTAGGAGTGTCATGGGATTCAGTCACTGCTAGTGGCACCTCTTTCTAGCTCCTAGGGATTAGTTCTTCCCTGGCATTGGACTCCCATCTGGCACTGTCTTTGCCCATCCTATCTTGCCCTGTGGCCCCTTTTGCTTCAGGAACTGCGGACTCCTCTTTGTGACTTGGTCCTCCAGCTGGGTCACCTTACACGTTCCCCTCCCTTCTGGGGTATCAGAGTCCTTCATGGCAAACGGACTCAGGTAGTTTTCCTGCTCATGGCCCTGCTGGTGCCTGCCACTTTGTCCGTGCCTGGTAGGGAGACCCCGGCTTGGCCTCTATGCCAAGTCTCAGCTCAGGGGCTCTCATCAGCAGCCAAGAGTTTACTTACACCATATCTTGCTGTTTTTCCCATGAGCCTTTTCCTACTTTCCTGGCTTTCCTTTTGCAAATCAGCACAGCTGGGGAGAGTATGGAGAGGAAAGCAACTTTATCACTCACAACTTAACTAATTCATACACCCTGTAATCCAATTATTTATTTAGAAATAGAAAAAGGGAAGATTTGAAGAGTCAGTGCTGCTCACTTACATTTTTTTATTCTTTCCTTGGCATCCATTTGGATAGTATGTGGTAGGAAGGCAGGTGAAGAGAAAGGTGGGCCCAGGATAGGGTGTGACTTCCATCCTTAACAGAAATTAAACATGCCCCAAGACATACAGTATCCTCTGACAATTATTTTATTCTCCATAACCTGAAAATGCCTTTTAAAAAAAAACTACAATTTTCTCCATACAATGAAAACATGGTGTGCAGTACTTAACGAGGCTGGGAATTGGATCCTGGTCATGCATCTCTTCCTCTGTGAACTTTGCTCTAATTTCATTCCCCAACAAGTCCCTGGAGAATTTCTCAGTGATGCCTTCTTACCCGTCTGGCTGAATAGGCTGATCCTGGGCTTCCAGGTTCGTGGTCTGATCCCATTCCTTCGACTCTGCTGCAGCAGACTAACTTACTTGATCTGATTTGATAATGAGATAGTGACGGGTTGCCCTGCACTCTGGGGTGCCACCTGATGCACTGGGGTCCCACTGAACCTGCTCATTCCACCAGCCTGGGCTCCTTTACCCTGTCCTGCTGTGCCAGGCCCTCAAGCCTCCTCTAGCGTACACACAGGTAGGGATACACCCAATTGCAGAAAGAGACAGACACTGAAATCAGCTCTGAGTGGTAAGAATCAGCTAAATGGAGCTACAGGGCTCCATTTTGATTGCTCAGCATTCAAGTGCACACTCCCTTTGGGATGCAAACCCCAAAATGTATTATCTTGCACTGGACAGAGAACGGGACAGTGTAAGCTTATGAAAATCATCCTCTCTCTCTATGTCAGGGAAGATATACACAGCTTTCCCTCACCCCAGTTATGAATTTCAAAAACTGGTTTAGAGTAAACAAAACAAGTTTATTCACTACAAAGGATAGATTTTAAGTGATTATAAATGGATACAAACAGATCAAAGCAGATTACTGAGCAAATAAAACAAACACTGAAACTAAACTTAATACATTACAGAAACAGGCTACAAGCAGTATTTTATCACCCTAAATGTTGTTTTAAGCAGGTTGCAGAGTTTCTTGAAGACAAACTGCTCTTGTTTGCAGCTTACAATTCCAGGTATTCCTTTTACAGGACAGACACCTTTTCCAGCTGGGTCCAGGTCTCTTCCCCAGATCAGTCTTAGGTGTTTTCAGCAGTCATCTTGGGAGGGGATTCAGTGAAGAACCACCACCGATTAACTCATTCCCCAGCCTTAAATAGGATTTACGTATGGCGGCAATTCTTTGTTTCTCAGTTTGATCCCCAGCGCCTACTAGTGGAAAAATATTAGAAATCCAAGATGGAGTCCAATAAAGGTGACATGATCACATGACCCTGCAGTGTCAAAGTATCATCCCAGAAACTTCTCAGGAAGGTCGAAGATTAGCATTTTTGAAGTCCTGTTGATTTCCCTAATGGGTCATTGACTAACCAGCCAGACTAATTGCATTTAGTCTAGTGGGTGTTCCCCAGATGCAAACTCTTTTGTAATTAATACATAGTTAATATTCCTAACATCAGATACAGAAATGATATATGTATACAAATAGGATAATCATGTTCAGTAAATCACAGTCTTTCCAATATCATCTGTGACGGAGTCAGACCAGAAGGATATAAGAGAGTGCTGGAAGGCAGGTATATTAGTCTCAGGATGTGCAGGTCCCTGTTCCTTGGATAGCCAAACAAAGGCTACTCCAGGCCAATCAAGACACCTGGGGCCAATTAAGAACCTTCTAGAAAGGAGTAGAAACAGCTAGCCTGATTGGGACACCTGAAGCCAATCAGGGACTGGCTGAAACCAGTTAAAAACCTCCCAGTTAGTCAGGTGGGCTGTGGGTGTCAGGAGCTGTGGAAGGAAGTTGTGCTGTTGGTGAGACTGAGTGGTGGACAACATATACAGAAGGAAGGAGGCCCTGAGGTAAGGGTGAAGTGGAGTTTGAAGAAGCGGGGACTGCTGTGGGGAAGTAGCCTAGGGAATTGTATTGTGTTTTGTGGATAAAAGGTCAGCCATCTTAGCCGATACTATTAGGGTCCCTGGGCTGGAGCCCGGAGTAGAAGACAGGCCCGGGCTCCCCCCTTTTCCATCTTCCATGCTGGCTGTGATGAAGGTAACTCACTAGGTGGTGACTCTTGCCAATTATACTGAGAAAAGGAGGTCACTCTGGGGCCTAGATGAGTTTCTGAGGCCCCTAAATCTGCCAGGAAGTGCAGGACCCACAAGTACAAACCTGGAGCTTTGTCACACATCTCACATGACCCATCTTGCATAATATATTTATGCCATATTCATATCTTAGGCATCTTTCTATGAAGAATATGGGGTGTAGTGTCACAGAGACCACCAGGGTTCAGCATGCTGTCATGGACAAAGAAGTGCCTAATCAATCTTCTCATAGCAGGGGCACAGAGGGTGTGGTACCAGACTAGCAGTGTGCTTTGTGGTTCAGCTACTCCTGGTGGTTGATCCATACCCTCCATGGCACACCATTCAGGTGCGTGTCCAGCTTCACCAGTCTTTTGGAGATGAAATTGTAGAAGTGCATATTCCTTGAGCTCTTGGTAAAAATCACGCTCCCAGGTGTACTCACACCAGTAGTTCGCTAGTATCTTGGTATACTCCTCTGGCTAGCTACAACCAGCTAGCTGCTGGGTATATTCCATGCTATGCTGAGCTGTTCAGAGACAGAGTAGGACGGAGCACATGGAAAATGAAAGGTTAAACACAAAACTAGGATATATGAACCTCCAGATGGCAAAATATAGAGTCTCTGCTGCCTATTAATGGCAGCTTTCCAGCTGATTTGTGTTGCCTCAGAAGCACATGGCAGCTGGAATCAAGTCTAAGGATCTGGTGCAAATTCTCATAATTCTTGCTTCATTGGGTTTTGTTTGAGATACTTTTTCTAGTATAGAACTCAGCAGCATTATCAGCTTTAATATATCTCTAGAATGTTACCTCTTATACTTTAATATTTGTAGCTGTCAATTCTAGCCTTGTATTTCCACTGATTGACATTCCTATAACATCACAATGCATGGGAAGAAATCCAGTGATGCTTGGGAAAAGTGGGCCCTTAGTTCTTATATAATTTAAACTGGTTTTTTTTCCCAGCTACGGAGTACTTTATTTTGCACTCTTTTACTTTATTTCTAAATGGCATAATAATGAGAAACTTCTAAAAACAAGATTAGTTTCTTATTTTGAAACACAGTGGGCACCTGGCAATTGGGAAATGGTGCTGTGGAGCCAGGCCTTAAAGGTTTAATTCTTAAACTGCTCTGCCTTATCAAAACCGTTAAAGAACATTTATAAACACACATTTTCTGCTTTTATCTTATTAGAAACTGCACTTTTTGGGAATCTTTTTAATAAATTATGAGGCCAGAAGGGACCATTATGATAGTCTAATCTGACCTCCTGTGTAACACAGGACATAGAACTTCCCCAAAATAATTCCTTGAGGATATCTTTTAGAAAAACATCCTATCTTGATATAAAAAATTGTCAGTGATGGAAAATCCACTACAATCCTTGATAAATGTTTCTAGTGGTTAATTGCTCTCACAAATAAAATTTACGCCTTATTTCCAGTCTGAATTTGTCTATCTTCAGCTTCCAGCCGTTGGATTATCTTATACATTTCTCTGCTAGATTGAAGAGCCTATTGTTATATATGTGTTCGCCATATAGGTATACAGTCTGGAATAAAGACCAGAATAAAGTCACTCCTTTAAACTTCTCTTTGTTAAGATAAATAAATGTTTCTAATCCTTTAATTATTCTTGTGGCTCTTCTCTAAACTGTTCCAAATTAAAACAGCCTTCTTGAATTGTGGGCACTTGAACTGGACACCCTGTTTCAGCTTTGATCAAACCAGTACCAAATATAGAGGTAAAATAACTTCTGTATTTCAACTCGAGATTCCCCTGTTTATGCATCCAAGGTTAGCATTAGCTCTTTTGTTCACAGTGTCTCACTGGGAGCTCGTGCTCAGCTGATTATCTGCCATGATCCAAAAATCTTTTTCAGAGCCACTCCTTCCCTGGACAGGGTCCTCTATCCTGTGAGTATGGCCTACATTCTTTGTTCCTAGAGGTACATATTTACATTTAGCTGTACTAAAATGAATATTGTTTGCTTGTGTCCAGTTTACTAAGCAATCCAGATTGCTGTGAATCAGTGACCTGTCATCTTCATTGCTTTACCTGTCCTCCATTTCAGGTTGTTGATTAAAAAGTTAAATAGCATTGGGCCAAGAACTGATCCCTGCAGGATCCCACTGGAAACAGATCCGCTTGATGACTGTTCTCCAGTTACAGTTACCTTTTGCTTCTTCTGAGTTCATTTATCTCTAATTCTTATTCCTGACCTGAAGTCATAACCTCTGCAACGTCACAATCACTGCTACAGCAACCAGTTCTAATGTCAAAGAAGACAAATGATAAAAATATGAGGGAAAGGGATGTCTTGCTTCCAAAGTCTTCCTTATAATAAATAGTCTGTGAAGAGAAATACAGAAGCAATATGTGGGTAGGCATAAAATTATATACATACTCCTGTTATTCATTGAATTGTTTGCAACAAGTCACCACCATGCACATGCAGTCGTGAGTTTGTCTCATTACATCAAGGAGAATTTTCTTAGGGTTTCCTAGTCAAGAGTATCATGTATTTTAATAATTAGTGTATTTACACTAGTTTACATAATTGGGATAAAATGTGTGGTTACAATGTATAATGATGTAAAAAGAAAAGCTTATTCAAGTTGAGTGTTTTAGCAATACCAATCTTTAGCAGTCTTTTCTGAAAAGATTAAGCATTATTTAAAGCTCTCTATCTCCCAAGTATTGGTAAACTCCATCTGTCTACGGCAATAGCAACTCAACAATCCTGTTACTAATTCTGACTCCTTTGTGATGGGATTTGGGCTCACATTTTCTACAGGTTTACATACATATTAGGGATTTAGGAGATCTGGAGTTCTATTTAGTTCTGCCTCTAACTATGTGATTGTGAGCATTTTACTTTTCTGTTCCTTAAACATCTTATTTGTAAAACAGGAACAATAAAATTTTTCATACTGAAGATTTATTGCACCACAAAAAAATGCTATTTAACAATTCTGAACAAAATGTCTGGAAGAACTATTCTTTTTAAAGTCACTGACTTGTGCCATAAAAAGAGTCAAATTAACAGCTAGACCAGTGGTTCCCAAACTTTAATCTGTGAACCCCTTTCACTAAAATGTCAAATCTCGTGAACCCACTCTAAAAATGAATATTTCCAGGGATTTTCTCCCTTACCTCAGCATAAATGATAAAAGCAGTGATCTTGGAAATATGAAATTTGCTTTTATGACATGATTATAGCACACTATTAATTATTCTTTATCATTACAGTAATTATATTACATTATGAAAACAGCAACACTCTTTCAAGAACTCACTTTTGTAGCTTGTATCACATTTGATTAAGCCTGTTATAAGACAAGGCTCTTATCAGAGGTGCCAGTAGAAAAACGGTCAGGAGAGTGGGGACCGCCGGAAAAGGGGGGGACACGGAAGAAAAGGGAAGGGACCCATGGGGGGATGCGCTGATGCGGGAGGTGGCGTGTGACCCTCGTCGCCCTCCATACTAGTGCCTCTGGCTCATATGTTTCTTCAAGGAGTATGAGATGTAAAACCGAATGAAGGTATTTAAGAAGCCAACTAAAAGTGTTCTTCCTACACAAGCGCTCAGCTCTTGAGCACTCCAGGCCTTCGGCAAACAATGCACATTACAACAAAGCTTAAATTTGTTCTTCATAATAATTTAGAAAACAATACTAGTAGCCTATTTCATTTTAAAAACAGCAAAAAATATCCACCTCCCTTTCTGTTTCGTAAAAGGAGTCTTGAAGTTTAAATCTCCTCAGTGGGATAGATATGCTTGCTTTGAGCTGCTTCGCTCGTGGAAGTCCCCAAGGCTCCGGACTGCTGGCCCCATGCTGCCCAGGGTCCCTTCGGACAGCTCTGTCCACCATTAGGAAATTTTTTCCCAAGAACCCCCTGTAACATTTCATGAACCCCCAGAGGTTCACGAACTCCAGTTTGGGAACAAATGAGCTAGACTAATCATAGATCTATATGAAAACCAAATCTACAATGTATCATAATTTTTCATATCTAGCCCACATAATCATACCAAACGGTTTCTTTAACCCAAGAAAAATAGTTTAATAATGAAAAAGGTAAACCTTTGATCTTTTCTTCAATACTTAACACACCAAAGAGGAACAGTCTGAGAAACAATCACAACTGAAAGATTATTACCACCCCCCCAAAAATAAAAAATAAAAAAATAACCCAAACAAACCACCACATGCCAGTCTTCTAGACCTTTGAATGGACTGAAAAAGACTGAGACTCATCAGTCAGTGATAAAATAATTCTGATTTTGTATCTTTGTGGAAAAAGTACTTTGGATCTTAAGTGAGATATTAAGTGCTTACCAAATCTTTCTCTGCAATTTGGCAGGTAATCTACATTCTCTGCCTCAATTGAACAGTGAATTGGAAATACTGCTACTTACCCTTGTAAAAAAAAACTTTTGAAAACTATCGATTAACATATAAATGTTAGGCCATATTATTAAATAAAGGTATTCATAGGAAAAGTAAGACATAATATGTTTAATTTGTCTACCAAGTTTTAAAGTGTTTTACAAAGATTAAAAAAATGAGCCTCATGACAGTTCCATGAAGTACTGTAAATGATGTGTATGCACAAATGTATTTTTGCCCCTGCTAAAATGCCATTACTTACAGGGTGAAATTAAATGAAGCTGCTGTTCAACATTGCACACCAGTTTAGCACAGAATGTACTGTACAACTGAAAGTGCAAGGAGAATTTAAGTAGGCAGCATGTAATTGCTGGGTTAGGATCTTTGCTTATACTCTGAAATCAAATTACTTAATTGAAAGTCACATGGGCTCTTTAATGATCACATGTGATTGACACCTGTGTTTTCCCCCAGCTGTCATCCTGAGATTTCACCCCTTAATCTGCTGCAGAAACATTTTTAAAATAAAGACTCCCAAAGAACAGAAAAGGAGCTCCCAAACCCATAACATACCTTAAGGGTTATGGGGCACTTCCAAATGGTATTCCTAAGAAGGCCTTTATGATTTGTTTCCCTATTACTTATGCCTGTTTTCCACATCACCTCTGGATTCGTGAGTAGTCAAAAGTAGGGAAAAAGATAAAAAGATAAAAAGAAGGGATAAAAGGAAAAAAAAGAGAAGGGGAGTGAGAAATGAGACAGGGTTTGGGGTGCTTATTATTTCAATCAAAATTGGTTTTACAGAAGTATGAGCAGCCAAAACCCATCAAGCAAAGTGAGTGATGTTGAACATGTTGCTGGTGTTTGAATGTTTGTATTTCATTTTGCTTTCTCAGAGGAGTATACTTGTTAGTTTATATAACACAGCCTCATAGATTTTCCTCTCTAAAGGGTCACTGTCACGTTGTACAGTAGTTCTTGGAAATTAACCTTGAATTAAGTTTTGCATTTGCTAAATCCTGCTGTATCCGACAAAGAAACCGCAGATCACAAACAGGGCTATATATTTTTCAGAAGCTTTTGGTATCCTAAATCTCCTGTGCTCATACATATGCCCATCAGCATTCTTATTTTGACTTGCACAGAACCTTGCTGTTAATCTGAGTTACTGAGCAGAGGCTTTCATTGTGTCTGACCTTGGCTGTAAAAATCTTTTCTCTCTAGTTCTTTTAGGCACCACTTGATCATCACCACTGTTTCCCCCTGTGTTTATTTGTTTGTTTGTTTTTTTGTCTGTAATATTCACCCTCTCGAGGTATGTAAATTACTCAAAGTACTTTTCTCTCATCATCGCTGCCAGAAAACGACTCTGTCTGTTTCTGTATTGATACACCAGGCTCAAAGACTGAGTGCATAGGGGTGAAAGTCTAGATCAGCTGTAGAAATCTGTTTACAGAAGCTGCTTGCTTTAAAGTTTTTGCTGAGGTAGGTTTTCTTTTCCAATCCTGTTGGTGTGCGCTGTACATCAATCCTATCTTCATTGCCTATTTGAAAGTTCCATATTGTGGTATTTCATTTAATTGGTATAGCCTGTTAGTTAACATATATAGCAAAGAGTTTTTGTAATCCTCAGTTGTTATTTTTTCAAGATGCTCAGCTACTCGATGACCTTAAGGGTTTGGACTCTTTTTGCTGTCTTAGTCAGCTCTTCATTCCTTGCTACAAGCAATCTCCATCCTAGTCACATATCAAGAAGCAGATGAAAGATCTTCGCAGTATTTACTGTGAAATTCAGTATTACTCTGCAGTATTACCCTAAGGGAACTCCTATTAGTCTTTAGGTGCACATTAAGTATTAGCTCTAGAAAGTGTTCCATTACTTCTGGGCCCCCACAGAACTGAACAGGCATTTGTATTAATGGAGCACTGTGTGGTTTGTTCTGTTCTGACTATCTGCCTTTCTCATTTAACATCATAGTTTGGCGTGAGTAGTGAGTGATGCTTGAAAAATGGCTGTCTTTACTGAAAACAGCTGTTTACTGAGCTAGCTTTCCAGCTTGTTCCTAAAATGTTTTGTTATGTTTTTATCTCCTGTTTGTTAGACATCCTCAGTACCAATGGTCCTCTTGTTATGTACCTTCTGGCCCCTCTCAGTCTGTCAGTGATCTCATTATCCTCCCAACACACATGTCCTCCTAGCAATAACTTATAATCCTCTAACTTACTGATTCCTGAAGTCATCATGGCAATACTGGATATCCTTGCTTCCCTTGTGAAACTCTCACTAGCGGCATGGCTACATAAACCCTGTGGCAGGATACTCACTGGGATTTCCCAGTTCCAGGATTCTGCTATATTGATTTTTAAATGGCTTTGTGACTTACCTAGACAGGTTAACAGTGTCCCTTTTAGGTAGTCTCAAATAAATAGATATTTAAGCTTCACTTACACCAGCAAACAGCTTTTTCCTTATCGCTGTTTTTGCGTCCACGAGTGTGTTATGTAAATGAACGGTGACCTTTAGTAGCAGTAAGCAGTAGGGGACTTTTCTGGTAATAATGTAGAGCACAGTTGTTACTGCTCAAACCACCACCTGTTGTACACTTGCAGATGATTGCAGAACTGCAGCAGTTAGCGGTTGCTATGAATTTTGAGCAGAATAAATACCCATTGTAAATTGAGGCCTCGTTTGTTATTGATTGGTGAGAATATAGCAACGACTGATGATGAAGGAAAGCAGGATGCATGCAGCCTAGAAATGAGACAGTCAAATATTGTTACACTTTGCAAATTGTATAGCAAGTACCTACAGTATTGATAGCAGTATTTGGAACGATGTGTTGGTGCTGGGTAACTGGGCTCTGGGTATGCCCTGTTAAATAAATCTTCGAAATTATTCCTTTAGTGGAAAAGACACTTTGGACAAAAAAGCATTTACTGGCTTTGTGCATGAGTGTGCCACACACAGCTGTTAGTGGGGTAAAAAGAAAGCCATGTGAAAGCTTGGCTTCCTGGTCAGATAACATTAGCATCTGCTGCCCTATTTAATATGTCATCAGTTTTGTTAGCTTGCACTGATTACTCTGAAGAATCCTCATTTGCCCAGATGTCTTGCCTCTGATTTCTAGACCATTCTGTGATCACCTCTTTTTTGTGTTTCCCTGAGTTCCTTTTTGGTGGGGTTTGTTTGCTGCCCTCTCTAGGTATGTCTACCCTTATGGTTGCATGTCAAATACAGAGGTTGGATGTCCAGCTAGCATGGCTATAAACAGCGGTATAGATGGTGAAGCGAATACCCTACACGGCTACGCGGCGAATGGTCAAGCAACGCCTTCCATGTTCACACTGCTATTTTTAACAGTGTAGTATCCTGCTGCCAGAGGCTTTCCCCAGTACAGGGAAAGGCTCTGGCAGGAGAGGAGGCAGTGGGGAAAGGTCTTGGCAGCTCCTTGCTGTTGAAGCCTTTCCTTGCTCCTTCACCCATACCAGACCCTTTCACTACTGCAAGTAGCTACAGACCTCAGTACTGATGCAGCCTGCTTTGCACTTCAGTGTGGGGCAACACATACCCTACGTGCCACTGCAAGTGTGGAGAAGGCGAGTGAGTGAGGGTGAGGAGAGCAAATGACAGAGGGATGGGTGATGGAGTGGGGCAGAGGTGTAGCCTCAGAGGAGAGGCAGAGCAGGAGCGGGGCAAGTGTGTTTGGTTTTGTGCGGGCAGAAGTTGGCAACCTTACTGGCTGTGAGTTGACTATGCTACAACTAGCTATCCAGCACTTGCAACGGGCGTTTATAGAAAACCACAAACTCACGTAGAACAAATATGCAAAAACATTGCAGAATTGCTCTCCCTGCTACTGATAATTGATGTGCATGTATGGATACAAGTTCAATATATTTTACATTTCTAAATATATAGCACTTGTGAGCATATGTATTTATGCAGACAGTTATGTCAAGTTACTAGGGCACCTAGAGTTCATGGTGGATACATTCAATAAATTACTGAATGCCCATAATTTTGCTTTTTATTAAATTGATAAAAAGTGTATTTATTTACAATTTTCAGTAAACCAAAGAGGTTTCTGACTCTCTGTGTTCAGCAAAGACATCTTCTTACTGCTGATATATTTATTTTATTTCTTGTAACCATCAAAGCATTTTACATAGTAAGAAATTTTATACAGAAAAGGATTCATACAATTCACCCATCTCTGAAATGCACCCACTGTTGGGATGAAGTAATGTAGTAAGGCTGAATAATGGTGGAAAGCAAGACATTTGACCTCTGTGCCATATTTCCCCCCATATTTAAAGCAAAGACTATATTGTTTACCATAGGAGAAATCTGAAAATATATAGGAGTTAGCATAGTCTTAGCCACAAGTAAACAGTTTTCCCATTTTACAGACTGGGGAATAGGGATTTGTCTGGGAGACCCTATGTTCTAGTGGATTATGCGGTGTATCTACTGGGCAGGAAAGAGACGTGGATTCTAATCTCAGTTGCTTTATTATATGGTGATTTTCAAACTTTTTTTCTGGGGACCCAGTTAAAGAAAATAGTTGATGGCCATGACCCAGTGGAACTGGGGATGAAAGGTTTGGGATGTGGGAGGGGGCTCTGGGCTGGGGCAGGAGGTTAGGGTGAAGGAGGGGGTCAGGGCGCTGGGCTGGGGGACTAGATGCTGGGTTGGGGCCAGGAATGAGGAATTTGTGGGGGGGGCTCAGGGCTGAGGCAGGGGGTTGGGATGTGAGAGAGGTCACGGCTCTGGGCTGGGGGTGCAGGTTCTGTGCTGGTGCCAGGGATGAGGGGTTTGGGGTGCAGTAAGGGGTTCCAGGTTGGGGGGAATCGGGTGGGGCAGAGAATTAGGGTGCGGGGTTGGGGCATGGACTTCTGGTGGCTCTCAGTCAGCAGCGCAGCCGGAGTGCAGAGGCAGGCTTCCCTCCTGTCCTGTCACTGCGGACTGCACTGCGCCCCGGAAGCAGTCAGCAACAAGTCCAGCTCTTAGGCAGAGGTGTGTCTCGTGTCACTCTTGCCCACAGGCACCCCCTCCCACTCCAGCTCCCATTAGCCAGATTCTGGCCAATGGGAGTATGGAGCTGGTGCTCTGGTCAGAGCCCCCTCCCTAGAAGCTCGACCCGCTGCTGGCTTTGGCTGGCTTTTTAGACAGTTCACATATCACTCCCAAGCCTCAGTTTATATAGAACACTTAAAACATTATAGAATACTCTGGTATTAGTGTGCTATGCAGGATCTGTTACAGACTATATTTTTGAAGAGCACAGTGTGGCCTTGCCCAAATAGTAGCTAGTTTATTTTAAATCCCCCACACGAACAAGACATTAGAAGTTGAATGGACATTATCTGCACCTCCTGATGAGATTTTGCTATTGGATGATCATGGAGGTGGGAGAGGGATACTCCCTCAGCATGGGGAGATAAATCCACCAATCAGTTGTGCTGTAATTAATGTAGAATTGAAAGCAGAAAATCCAAACAGTCAATATGTTCAATAATTTGTGCCGAGATCTATGTCCCAGTAATGCTTATCTTTCTATGGGGCATAGTTAATATCTTCAGTAGTCTGTAAATTATTACAGAAATTACAAATCTGCTAGAAAATCAATACAACTAATTGTAAATTAATAGATTTCTAAGTGTGAAGGAGCATGTAATAACCTAGATGAGTTCTTGAAAGAAAATGCCATTCCTGGTATCAGGGGGTTGGGAGCCTCCAACTGTTTTATGTGACATCTTCAAGTGTAAACACATTTCTTTTTCTTTCCCTGAATGACTTAGTCTGCCACTGCAGCGAACAACATTTCCATTAGCCTCCTACTGTTAAATCATGAAGTAACTATAATCAGAAAAACATCCAACATGCAAACAAACTAATAGAGCAGCAACTGTGGTCATCATCTATCTCCATCTTGCAGGCATTTTTGCAGGTTCCATCAGAGTTTGTGCAACCCCTAATTCTACCTTAAACTGGATCTAATGAGGTGGAAGAAAAATAGGATGATTACAGTGTCCATTGATGGCTTATGGAAGTTCTTGAGCGTACTGGCCAGAAGAAAATTTTTTTTGTTTGGTTGATATTTTTTATATATCCAGTGTTTCACATCACACCAGTGGCCTATATACCAATCCCTAGAATAAGCATGTAGATTTTGGAAAATAGTTTGACATTTTCTGGATATTTGAAGTTTTTATTAAAAATAAAAGTTGAACTAAAATACTTTGTCTTCTGTTTTTTTGTTATTCTAGAACATATGGAGATTCTTCTGTGCTTGGCTAAACTACAAGCTATAGAACAGAAGCAAAGCTAGGCAATGTTTATCTTGTCTTATTTAAAGCTTGCAGAATTTGGGTTCAGCTACATTTATGGATTGAGACAATCTGAATTCAGACTTAGAAAAAACACAGCTTCTGCTGATTTAGGGTCTTTGTGTAGATTTAAGTATAAAATTAAACTGAATCCTAAGCATATGCCTAAAGTTAAGCTTAAATCGTTAGGTGAATAGAGATGGACTGTTGAACTGGGACCTACAGGAGTCTCTCTTTCTTTTTTGAGAGTGAAGACTGGAAACTTGGTACAAAGTCTCACCTTTGGCCAATATCCCTCCGTGACTTCCAAAGTTCATGGTGGTTCTGTTGGTGCGTCAAAGGACTAATATTTAGGCCATTTCAAATCACATTGTTGTACATGCTGTCAACGCAGAGGCATCATTTTATATTCTCTGATATAATTGGTGTAAATCATCTCATCTCACTTTAGGACAGAATGGCAAAAAATGTTTCCAGTAACATTATTGCTGCCAATCTGTTCTTCATGATAAGGGATGGTGTTTCTTTAAGCAGTGGTTGTACTGTGCATTATCTTTAGTATGCAAAGACCCAGGGTAGTGAGTAAAATGCTTGTGTATGCTACTTTATGGGACTTTGCATGTTAAATATGTTCAGTAATAAGACATATCTTACACAGAATTACCATGCAGTCAGAATAATACTTGGTATGTCCTGTTTGATGAGACATGTGGTATCTTCCTTTTGCAAAACCCTATTTAAATGCCTGACACTTTTGCAGTTGATATCACTAGGATTTTGCATAAGAATGAATAGTGATATGCCATTATAAGAATAATATGGCTCCTAATTCATCCAACGGGTAAGAATATTATAGTTCAAGCAGACTGGGTATTTGCTTAACTCTGTATTATTTATAATATGTATTATTTTTTGTGTCTTATTGTGGTATAGCCTGTGATGTTGACTGTGTGAGGTCCCTATTTACTGGCACTGGTGGAAGCTAAATGAGGAAGGGTCCTGTACGTGGGCGTATGTGGGTCAGTAGGCCCTCCGGGCCACTGGGGGCGGTGAGGAGCTACTGCCTCACCTCCACGCGTTGGCCACACCTCCCGGTCACGGGGGAATTAGCGTCGGGAGGTGGAGCGTCAGGAGTTAGTAGCACGACCGTCAGGCAGGGGAGCGCCCACGAAGGCCGGAACGCGCCCGTCAGGCAGGGGAGCGCCCACAAGGTCCAGAGCGCGCCCCTCAGGCAGGGGAGCGCTGGCTAGGGTTTGGGGTGTACCTCACAGGCGAGCGGGCACCAGCAGGAGTCAGGGTCATCGGTAGCGGGTGGTTCCAGTTCCCTGTCAGCATCTGCCTCCGTTGTCCATGGGTCACTGTCGGGCTCCGGTGGCCCCTCGGGGTCCTCAGCTGCTAGCTGCTGGGGTCCCCGCAGCGTCCGCCTCCGTTGGCCACGGGCCCCCGCAGGCCTCCGGGAGTTCCTCGGGGTACTCGGCCGCCGGCAGGTCTGGAAACCCCAGGCTGTCCCCTAGATCAGGGCTCCCCGGCTTGGCAGCAGGGTGGGGAGGGAGCAGCCAGCGGTCTGTGTCTGTCTCCCTCCCTGGTGCAGCCCTGACTGAGCTAGGGGCTCTGCCCTTTATACTTCCTGTCTCGCCCTTCCTCTTCCTGGGGGAGGGGCCAGCCTCATCAAGGCCCGCCCACTCCGGCTGCAAGAGGGTTTCTGTTCCCTCTGGCTCGGAGGGAGGCCACCCAGCCTCCCTACAGGTCCATTTTGGGTTATATTTTGAGACCAACTAGTTAGTCATTCTCTAATCTTGTTAATTAGAGGTTAATTAGTTAGTAAAAAGTTAAGCCGAGGCTCTGCCCTTCTGTTTAGGGGAGGATGAGAAGGGGCTTGGAGTACTGCTTGCTTCTGGACTTAAGACTCCAGGTAGCCCACACAGGGATTTAGGAGAACTCCTATTCCCCCTTACTTAGTTGTACTTAATTTGTGTATCACGCTGCTTCTGTGTCATTCTAGTTTCCCAGTCAACTGTTTAAAACAATTCAAATGCCTTATAGAAATCTAAATATGCTACATCAACGCTATTACTTTTATCAGCCAAACTTGTAATCTCATTAAAAATAGCAAGTAGTTTAACAGGATATATTTTTAATAAATCCATGTTGCTTGGCATTAATTACTTTCTTGAATTAAGACATTCCCACATCAGCTGTTTGATTATTTTGCCTGGAATTGATACAGGGCCAGTGGACCGATAGTTAACTTGATCATCTCGATTACACTTTTTAAATTTTGGCACAACATGAGCATTCTTCTCGTCCTCTGGAACTTCCCCCTTGTTCCAAGACTTTGTTAAAAATCAACAGTTCAAATTGCTCATGCCCAGTTCTTTTAAAACTCTTGGGTGCAAATTATCCAGACCAATGTCTAATTTCACTAGCTGCTCTTTAATGTCTTGAATTAGTGTTGTAGTAGAAAATAATGTCATCGTAGTACAGAGAAGAAATATTTATTTAACAACATTTGCCTTTTTTCATTATTATTCACAGTTCTACCATTTCCATCTAGTAACTGACCAATACTAATGTTAGAATTCCTTTTCTTCCTAATATATTTTAAAAAATTCAAAAATTAATAAAACTATCACCACCTTTAATTCTGCTGGCCATAGATTTAATCTTGAAGTTTTCTTCCATTATCAGTTTCCTACAGTTCCTAATTGCTTTCATCTTTTTTTTTTAAAATCTGGAGAGAGAGAGAGAGAGCGAGAGCAAACAAACAGTATAGCCTTGTTTCGCAATAGATTATCTTTTTTGGGACTCTACTAAAATATTCTTACATAGTTCCCAGTTATCAGTCACGTTTTTCTGCTTAATTCTCTCCTCCCCTTCGGGTAGAATTTACCAAGTGAATGAGATTGATAAGTGATTGTTGTGCTTGTGCTCTGTGACTCATTCAACCATCATTTTGGTAAAGTTTCCCACAATTTTCACAAGTTCTCAAAATTTGAAAGTGACTGGAACTTGGACACCTAAATCAGTTTATGCTTTTGAAAAATTTAACCTTGATGGCAATACCCAATCTAGCTCTTTGATACTTCAGTACTTACTAACAAGAACAAATGCCAGAACTGAAAAGTAAGCAAGAACTTATCGTAATTTTAACTTTAGAGATTCCCAGACTAGTATCAGACAAAAGGCCATCTTGTCAATTCTGTATGAATGCCATGGTTTGACCTTTTTTTTTTTTTGTGCCACATCAAGCTTAGACATGTCTATGAAAATTTCTATAGAAATGCCCACTAGAGGAAATAAAAAATGGATGACTTGAAAAGGAGTGTGGAGGGGGAGAAAATGCAAAATGACTGTCACAGCAAGTGAAAAAATCTGCAACATGGATAAATATTGTAGGAATCCAAATCATGCAGATGGACAGAATAACAAAAGCAATGGTCTTGGAAATACAGCATATGCTGTTTTGAAGGGGGAATATAGCTACAGAGTGCATGAAGCAAAGAAAAAGAATTAGGATTATTGGATCTGGGTGGGAGACAAAACAATTTTAGATGCATGTCTTAATGAGATTCTACAGATCAACATTTGTAGAAGACATGTGTCTTTGCCGTATGTCTCTCTCTCTCTCTCTTTTTCTCAAATATAACAAAGCCTTCAGGATCCCACTGTAGAAAGCCATACAAAACACTAGTAGGACAGTTCTCAAACTGCTGGCCAGAGTAGACACTGACAATCTTAATGGCCACCAGGAAAAAGAAAAGTTATTTTATAAAGGTGTGATATTGCATTGTGGTTTCTGTGACAAATCGTGACGCGGCTCAAAAGGAAAGAGTTTCTTATGCTTAAATGAGAATGTAAGAATTTACAGACTTGAAGCATAAAGTAGCCCTGCTACTCCTGGCCAAACTCAAATAAATAGGCACAGAACATACTCTATTCCCAGCAGGGAAATTGTTGTGGTTGATTTATTGTGGTAGCCTCTAGAGGCCGCAACTTCAGTTGGGGCTCTATCATGCTAGATGCTGAGCAGCCCCAAAGACAGACAATACCTTCCCTGAAGAGCTTACAATCTATTTGGACATAACAGACAAACTGTGCCAGAGAGAGGAATTATGATCCCTGTTTTACACATGGTGAAATGAGGCAGAGAGAGCAAGAGCACCAGGAATTGAAATTACTGGGAAAAATGAGGGCATTTATTAGAGGCTAAAACAAAGTGTCATAGTAATTCCAAGCCTATCAGAAAACAGCTCAAACTACCAAACTGTATCATAACATGTGCCAAAATTAAAAGTATTGTTACTATTTTATTGTTGGTATACTGGTTAAAGCGTGTTAAGTTACTCCAAGCCTTTAAAGGTCATTGCTCTTCTCTTAAGCAGATGCCTGCCATTACTGCTCCCTCACAAAAAAACTAACTACAGACAAATGCTATTCCACTAATGGGGTGGGACTCTTAACCCTGATATTGCAACAGGGCCAAACACTGTTAAAACTGAAAAAGAGCTAAACAGAAACAACAACAAAATCATCTTACTTCCACTCTCCCTCTACTCCCAAACTCAAGACAATCTGCTATTTCAATAAGCTATGGGCCAAACTCAGTCACCCACACTCATGATGTACCTTACTCTGAATGTGGTTTCATGGTTTTGATTGTGGTGGCAGAATCTGTCCTTAATGTCCAGTCTGTGAATGTGGTTTCACAGACTACATTCACAGAGTGGAATGTGGTTTTCCAGTCTGTGAATGTGGTTTCTGTCAAGTCTCTGAATGTGGTTTAATGGTTTTGATCGTGGTGGCAGAATCTCTCCTTAATATCCAGTCTGTGATCAGTAAAGGTAGTTAGGGCCAGATTCTTCCATCTTTACCCATGTTGGCCCAGTTAAGATAAATGCAGAGTAAGGTGAGGGTGACAGAATCTGACACTTACAAGACAGGGCGAAGGAAGCCTTTTAAAGTGTTATATTAAAATTCTACCAGGGAAAGCTGTGTGTAGAGAGGATTTTGAGGTTTTTTTATTTCTTTGTTTGTTTTTTTGGCCAGATTCCACAAGACCCAGTTCAGTGCTAGATGCTGTACCAAAACATAGGTCCAGACTTTTACTTTAGGCACAGCTCTCAGCGTGCGTTAGTTCTACCAACACAGGAAACAGCCCCAGCAGGCATTGTGCCTGAGGGTATGTCTAATACAGCCATTAGAAAACCTGCAACCCCAAGACTCAGATCCCAGTTCAGTTGACGCAGTCTCAGACTTTAGGGCTAAAAATAGCAATGTAGATGCTCCGGCTAGAGCTGGGCTTAGAGATCCTCTCCCCTTTCAGGATCTCAGAGCCTGGTCTTCAGATAGAGCAAGAACATCTCTACTGTAATTTTATAACCCTATAAATGCGAGTCATCTGTTCTGGGCCAGCCATGGCCACCCGCAGGTCTTTTATTGGAGTGTCAATGTACCTTGAATCACAATTCATCCCCTGCTTCCTGGGATAGTATTTCCTGAAACTACCAGTTCCACACCTGTGTTGGCCGACAAGTAATAGGAAAGTGGGAGGAAAGTTAAGCCAAGGCTCTGCCCTTCTGTTTAGGGGAGGATGAGAAGCGGCTTGGAGTACTGCTTGCTTCTGGGCTTAAGACTCCAGGTAGCCCACACAGGGATTTAAGAGAACTCCTATTCCCCCTTACTTAGGGTATGGTTACACTTACAAAATTATAGCGCTATTGCTTATAGCGCTCGCCTTATACAGCAATAATAATAGCGCTATTGTATGTCCACACTGACCTGCTCCAGCGCTATAGCATGGCCACATTTGCGGCAGTTAATACGGCATTAAGAGCAGCGCATTAGGGCAGGTATCCCACAGTACACCTCTTCCTGATCTGGCGCAATGGCTTGTGGTAGGGGGGGCGTCACTTGCGGGGCATTCTATATCCTGTTTGAACTACCCATGATGCTTTTTGGCATATCCCAGCAATCCCTGTGTTTCCTTCCACCTCCGGCGCCATCTTTCAAGGGTTTCAGCAAGGCACGCTCCGTCTTCCATTGTCGAGTGCTGCAATGAATCCAGAACTGCTGAGGGACATGCTGACGACTGTCGCCAGCACATCTCTGTGTGCAGTGGAGTTATTCCTTGACATGCAGGATGACAGTGATGATTCTGAAGACGAGATCGAAGCGGTGAATGCATTCGACACAAAGCTGCTTGTCTCATTAACGGACATGCTCACGGCTGTTGAACGCCGCTTCTGGGCACGGGAAACGAGCACAGAGTGGTGGGATCGCATCGTCATGCAAGTCTGGGACGACGAGCAGTGGCTGCAAAACTTTCGAATGAGAAAAGCCACTTTCATGGGACTGTGTGCTGAACTCGCCCCTGCCCTGCGGCGCAAGGACAGCAGACTGAGAGCTGCCCTCCCGGTGGAGAAGCGGGTGGCTATCGCGATCTGGAAGCTGGCTACCCCAGACAGCTACCGATCGGTGGCCAACCAGTTTGGGGTTGGAAAGTCGACCGTTGGAGTTGTGCTGATGCAAGTGTGCAGGGCCATCAATCGCATCCTGCTACGAAAAATCGTGACTCTGGATAAAGTGCATGACATCGTGGCTGGCTTTGAAGAAATGGGTTTCCCTAACTGTGGTGGGGCGATAGATGGGACCCATATACCCATTCTCGCGCCCGCCCACCTAGCTGAGGAGTACGTTAACCGAAAGGGGTACTTCTCCATGGTTCTCCAGGCGCTTGTGGATCACCGTGGGCGTTTTACTGACATTAACGCTGGCTGGTCTGGAAAGGTGCATGACGCACGCATCTTCCGCAACACCGGCCTGTTCATGAAGCTGCAAGCCGGGACTTTTTTCCCAGACCAGAGGATCCCCGTGGGGGAAGTGGAAATGCCCATAGTGATTCTTGGTGACCCTGCTTACCCTTTAATGCCCTGGCTCATGAAACCGTACACAGGGAGCCTGGACAGCAGTCAGGAAAGGTTCAACTACAGGCTTAGCCGTTGTCGAATGACTGTGGAGTGTGCTTTTGGGCGTCTGAAGGCGCGCTGGCGTTGTCTTTATGGGAGGCTAGATTTGGCCGAGGGTAGTATCTCCGCGGTTATTTCCGCATGCTGTGCCCTACATAATCTTTGTGAGCGGAAGGGCGAAGGCTTCACTCAGGCATGGTCCTCTGAGGTTCAACGCCTGGAGGCCACATATGCCCAGCCAGAGAGCAGGGTTCATGGAGGGGACCAGCGCGAGGCTGTTAGGATCAGGGAAGCCTTGAGGGAGCATTTTGAGGCTGAAAGCCAGTACTGAAGTGAGGTGCAGATGGAGGGAGGGAGGGAGGGAGGGAGCATTCTTTTAACAGGAACAGGCATTTGCTTTTCTGTAGCCTGTAATAATGTATGTACACTTAATAAAAAAACCCATTTATTAAGAAGACAATTCATTTATTGAACAGGTACTTCGGTTGCTGAAAGAAAATATTGTGATGCATGTGAGGGGGAAGGCAGGGGAGGTGCAATGGGGGTGTCGTGGGGTCAGTCAGAGATCGGAGTATGTCCGGGTCTCTGAGTCTCCAGTGCCCTCAAACTGGCCATGTCCCCCGAACCCCATTTGCGGTGGCCAGTAAGGCATGTTATTAGGGGTAGACTGCAGTGGATAATGGTCTGGGGTCTGGGGGTTGTCCGGTGAAGACAGAGGGGTTGGAGGCAGCTGTGGATGGTGATAACCATTTGGCTGATGATACTGGCCTGGAGGGTACAGAGGCAAGGAAGGGGAAGGGAGTTGGGGCAAACGATAATTGGGGTGGTGGGTGCGGAGCTTCTGCTCCTGAAGGGTGACAAGCCGCTGCATAGTCTGCAATTGAAGCTGCAGTAATGAGAGCAGCTTGTCGGTGCTTTTCCGGCGGTGAATCGCGTTCTCCTTCCGCGCCTTCTCCCTCAACTTGCTCTCATTCTCCCTCCACCTCTGTGCAACTCGATTCTCCGTTACAGCCTGTTGCATTACTTGCTGTACAAGATCCTCTTTGCTCCTTCGTGGCCGCTTCCTCAGTCGCCTGAGCCTCTCAGCTGTTGATAAGAGCGATGGCGAAGGGGTGAAGGACGACCCTTCTAAAATAAAAAGATACATTTCACAGTGGTTCCCTTGTAAAGAGCAGACATGCCTATCATTCCCCCGCATTCCCCGTTTGCCTGTCCCGCAGACAGCACAGATACAGCAACGGAGCCCCTGCCATGGTGAGTGGACTCCAGAGGCAAGGGAAATGATTTTTTCCCTGCCCTGAGAAGCTGTGCCGGGGGAGGGGGTGGGGAGTGCCGGTACGTTGCAGGAGCCACAGTGTGAGCAGCAGGCAGGGGGAAGGATTTCTTCCCTGCCCTGAAAAGCTGTGGCGGGGGGCGGGGGGGGTGGAGTGCCGGGAAGTGGCAGGAGCCCTACTCTGAACACTGTTCCAACATTCTCCGTAGGTGTTTGTCCTGGAAGATATCTCGTTGCTTCGAGTCACTGAGGAGCAAAGGGAAGGGATTTTATTAAGATGCGGCTTCCGCCCAGGGCCATATGCAGCGTGCCTATGTGCAGCAATGCTCCCCCCACCCATTGTAGCACAGTGGCAGGGACTAGTGACCGTGACCGGGACGGGGACCACGCTGGCTCTCCCGGGAAACCTGCGCAGGCGCATTGCAAGTGCTCTTATTGAGACCTTTGAAGAGATTACTGATGATGACTACCGCGAGGTGATAGACTACATCAGTGCACTATTCCACATGTAGGCAAGCATGCAAGCATCCCCTTCCACCCCAAGCTGCCTGCCTTCCCCATAGAAAAGCAGCTTTACCGCCGCAATGCACTGCTGAGCTGGCCCCTGCAACTGCCGGACGCTGTGGCTGGCCGCCCTCCTCCTGGCTTTAAAGGAGAGCTCCTGGCTGCATGCCCCCCTGCCCTCCTCCTGGCTTGAACAGAGCACCAGGTGGAATGCCCCCCTCATCCCTTTCCACCCCAAGCTGCCAGCCTTCCCCACAGAAAAGCAGCTTTACCTCCGCAATCCGCTGCTGAGCTGGCCCCTGCAACCGCCGGACGCTGTGGCTGGCTGCCCTCCTGGGTTGAGAAGAGCTCCTGGCTGCATGCGTCCAGGGACTCCTCCGTGCCCTGGATCGCTGCTGCCTCGTCCTCATCCTCCTCCTCTTCTTCATCCTCCTGCTCTTCGTCCTCCTCCTCACCCCCGCCTTCACTGGTGGGCTGGGAAGTGTCCGTGGTGGTCGATGGAGTGACCGTAGGATCACCACCAAGTATCGCGTGCAGCTCCTTATAAAATCTGCAAGTCACCGGGGCTGCCCCAGAGCGGCCGTTTGCCTCGCGGGCTTTGCGATACGCATTCCTAAGCTCCTTTACCTTAACACGGCACTGCAGAGTGTCCCGCTCATGGCCTCTTTCTGCCAAGGCCCGTGATATCTGCCCATAGGTGTCAAAATTCCTGCGGCTAGACCGCAGCTGAGACTGAACAGCCTCTTCCCCCCGGCAGCTGATGAGGTCCAGCACCTCACTATTGCTCCATGCTGGGGATCGCCTATTGCGAGGAGGCATGGCACGTGGAGTCATGATGATCAATCTGAATGATCACCTGCAACGATTCCCTGAGACCACGCCACGCAATCAATCAGATCAATGAGAATGATCACCTGCAAGGATTCCCTGAGACCACGCCACGCAATCAATCTGATCAATGAGAATGATCACTTGCAAGGGTTCCCTGAGAGCACGTCATGCTTGGCTGGAGCAAACAGGAAGGGGATTTTCAAATTTCCCTGGAACTTTAAAGGGCGGGTCTGACGTGTGGTCACCTGAGGACAGGACAAAAGAGTTTGCAAGTGATGACCAGAGTGGCTCGAACGGGAATTATGGGACAGGCTGGAGGCCAATTAATACGCAGTGGGTGTCCACATTCTTCCTGTAGCGCTACAGCAGGTGCGCTACAGCCGTTATTCCCCATGAGGAGGTGGATTTATAATAGCGCTATAACTCCGCGGTTATAGCGCTATTAGTGCCTTGCCAGTGTGGACGGAGAGTAGGTTATAGCGCTCGTAGGGGCTTTATAGCGCTATAAAGTGCCAGTGTAACCATGGCCTCAGTTGTACTTAATTTAAGACCAGGCACAGAAAAGGAGTGTGTATGTGTAGGGAAGGGAATGGAATGAAGAGGATAACACACATTCTTTATGTTTAGCTGTATTCACAACTTGCTAGTTCCAAAATCATATATATTTTTTATAAACTTAGGTGAGTCCCTCACTTCAAGTTTCCGGAATTTTGTTCCCACACCTGACTTGTCTCACCTGACCAATTTCCTTTCCTGATGACTGGCAGTGTTGATAGTGTTTCTGCGCGGCTTCCAAAATACCTTCACATGCATGAAGTCACTGCCAGGTCTGGTGGTCTCACTTGCTAGAGTATTGTACTGCCATCCATGCCATCATACCATATCATACTCACTTGGAATACTAACAAAGAGTCCTGTGGCACCTTAAAGACTAACTAAAGTTTTAGAGCATAAGCTTTCGTGGGCTAATACCCACTTCATCGGATGCATGCAGTGGAGGTATCCAGGGGCAGGTATAAATAGGTAGGCAGGAACCAGGTGGGAGATAATAGGGTTAGTCCAATGAGGCTGAACCAGCTTGTTGTCTCTAATCAGGCAGGGTGAGGTATTCCTCTAGCAGCTGAACTGGAGGTTTGAATAGCGAGAGAAGAGAAGCTGCTTTTGTAGTTAGCTAGCCACTCGTAATTTTTGTTCAATCCTTGATTGATAGTATCAAATTTGCAAATGAATTGCAGCTCTGCAGTCTCTCTTTGCAGTCTGGACTTGAAGTTTTTTTGCTGCAAAATGCTGACCTTTAAATCTTTTATAGTGTGTCCAGCAAGGTTGAAGTGCTCTCCTAGTTTTTGTATATTGCCATTCCTGATATCTGATTTGTGTCCATTTATCCTTTTTCGTAGGGACTGTCCAGTTTGGCGGATGTACATAGCAGAGGGACATTGCTGGCACATAATGGCGTATGTTACATTGGTAGATGTGCAGGTGAATGAACCAGTGATGGTGTGGCTGATCTGGTTTGTTCCTGTGATGGTGTTGCTGGTGTGGATGTGTTGGCAGAGTTGGCATCGAGGTTTGTTGCATGGATTGGTTCCTGAGTTAGAGTTATTATGGCGCGGTGTGCTGTTGCTAGTGAGAATATGCTTGAGGTTGGCAGGTTGTCTCTAGGCCAGGACTGGCCTGCCTCCCAAGGCCTATGAAAGTGAGGGATTGATGTCCAGGATGGGTTGTGAGGGATTGTTGTCCAGGATGAAAGTGAGGGATTGTTGTCCAGGATGGCCATCACCTACAGTCCTCAGTTAAAGCCTCTCCAACGCATCATCAGTGATCACAGATGAAGCATTGGAGAGGCTTTAACTGAGGACTGTAGGTGATGGCCAGTGGTGGTCTGTTGTTTTCTTTCTTGGCTTGTCTTGCAGCAGCAGGCTTCTGGGTACACGTCTGATTCTGTTGATCTGTGTCCTTATTTCCTTGTACGGGTATTGTAGTTTGGAGAAAGCTTGGTGGAGATCTTGTAGGTGTTGGTCTCTGTCTGAGGGATTGGAGCAAATACAATTGTACCTCAGTGCTTGGCTGTAGACAATGGATTGTGTGGTGTGCCCGGGGTGGAAGCTGGTGGCATGAAGGTACGCATAGCTGTCGGTAGGTTTTCGGTATAGGATGGTGTTGATGTGGCCGTCATTAATTTGCACCGTGGTGTCCAGGAAGTGGACCTCCTGTGTAGACTGGTCCAGGCTGAGGTGGATGGTGGGGTGGAAGCTGTTGAAATCATGGTGGAATTCTTCCAGAGTTTCTTTCCCATGGGTCCAGATGATGAAGATGTCATCAATGTAGTGTAGATAGAGGAGGGGCTGAGTGAACGAGAGCTGAGGAAGCGTTGTTCCAGGTCAACCATAAAGATGTTGGCATACTGTGGGGCCATGCGTTCACTCACGCTGGCTGGATAAAAGCCCCAGAGGAAGGACGCTGTGGGGCGGGGCCCGGCCTGGCCCGGCCCAGCCAAGCCAAGCCAAGCCACGGAGGTGGAGGAGCTAGGAAGAAGGGAGGTTGCTCTTGGGGGAAGCAGGAAGGACTAGGCTGCCCTTCTCTCCTGCTGAGGGGAAGAAAGAAGGAACTTTGTATATATTGTGCTGTGAAGGTGGTGGAAGCACGTCTTGTACAATAAAGCTCAGGTGAGCACTGCAAACCGGGTCTCCTGAGTGACTTTCTGGGACAAACGGGGGCAGGAGCCAGGAAGGTCCTGCAGGAACCCTGTTACAGGGGGAATATAAGGCTAGGTAAATAGAGTCATCCATGAATCATAGTAGAGCTGCAAGCTAAATAATAATTCTTAGTAATTCAAGGGATGGCTAAATCATTATAGCAGTTCGTTTAAACATGCAGAGTCAGGGCTTAAACATGTGCAACTCATAAATCCCTGGTTTGGTTATTTACATCCCTTATTTCCATCTTTTCTGCACAGATAGGATGAGGTACAAGTAAAAGGGGTGTTTGATATTGGGCCATTAGGTCTGAGTTGGTATTAATTAAATGAATGAATTAGATGCAGTGCTAGGATCCTCTGTAGGTTATGGACACTCCAGCAATTTAAATGTGAACAATAAGTAGTTTACTCTCACAATTTTATGCAACAGAGAGGCAAGTCAGTCTGGAATGCTTATACATTCATAGGTTTCGGGGGGGGTTGCCACTATACAAAGCATCCACTAGTCTAATTGTGATATTTTATAACCGCTCTTACCCGTGCTGAAATTCAAATAGTTATTGAGGGAATTAAAGCACAGTTCCATTGTAAAACCTCTGTTTTTATACACACAATGTACCTGCATTGATCTGTACATTTCATGTCTAAAAGTTCCTTGTGGAAGAGCAGTTAACTGTGGATGTTCAAAACTAGTAACTCCAGTCTGTTAAGGGACTAGCTAGTGGGAGCTCTAATCATGCTGGTCCATAAGGAAACAAGTTAAACTCTCGCTTGCTTGCTCTCTGGCTTTTTTAATGAAAGCAAAAGAGACCAGTGTTATACTGTGAGATGTATCACTGCAGCTTCTAACTGTATGCCTTTTATGTCTCAAAAGAATGTGATTTTTTTTTTTACTTTTTAAAAATGATTCAATACTTTTTAGAAAGTATATGCCAGAAGGGCACATCTGCATGCAAGCTATTTAAAACGGTTCTGGGAGATGGAGGTTTATTATAAAGTATACTATAAATATACTCTAGGAAATCCTTTGTTTCTATTCAACGAGCTTTCAAAGTTCCTTATTGAAATGCAGAGCTTTTTTCCTTTTAAAAAATTAGATCAAACATTTCCTATGATGGCTAAATTAGACATAGTTCATCACAGATCACATCAGTTGTAAATGGGAGGCTTTGGTCTGGTTTTCTTTTAAGATGTCCTTGTACATTATCTATTTCCTGTGGCTATCCTAAGTGGTAGAACAGTATTCTAGAGCTAAACTGTATTCTGAGAGCACATACTAACTACTAGAAGGAGATTAACAGTAGCTGAAGATGCATTTTTCAGAAGACAAAATGTTTAACTTTCTGAAAAATCCCATCCGCATGCCAGTAATTTTTAAAAACTATTTTACTTACATTTCCATTAAGTTGATTTGTATTTTCTTTCATACCTTTTCTGGTTCCAAAGGTATTGTACAGCAAAAGACTTCATTTTCCTGCATTGCCAATCTGATACCTTTGAACCCTACATTAATTGAAAAGCTAGATGTATAATACATTCAATATAGCAACAACATTGTAAATATCAGTAAAATTCCACTTTCATTTGCACCAAAATGAGCAAATAATTTGAAATCAATGGAACTACACCAGTTGTAACTGTGGACTGAATTTGGTCCTATTTGATTATTTTTTGCACTGGTCCTTAAATAGTGGTGAATTTTTTTGAGGAGGAAAATGTTCTCAGGTGGCTATTGTGGAGAAATTATGAATAATGGTCAGTTCAACCATCATTCTGAGAGCACCTTTTCCCTTTTTCTGTTTTTTGTTTCTCCCTTGAATTTTTACTTCCCTTCCCACACTTAGCTTGTAACCCATTGTGAATTAAGAGCACATCCTGGTTAACACTGTGAGGGTGTCATTACTACTAGTGCAGGCTACATGTGCCTTATTACCTCACTCGGAAAAACATTTGAGTGTGTCTTGTCTAGATAAAATCAAACAAATCCCCGAACTGCAGTGCCATGTTTGTTTGTTTGAAAGAACAGCTGCTCAAGAGCTACCTTTAATTTTATGTTTGTTTTTATTTTCAGGTAAGTGGAAGCTTTTTTTTCATTGCTAGTGGGAGTGCTTGATTCTGGTGGTAAGTGCTCTTCATGGAATGATTATACTGCTCTACTGTACATAAATTCATCATTTCTGGGAAAACAAGCAAACTGCTAGCTATGTTTTTAAACCATGCCATATTGAGCTTGATTGTGCATGTTAGTGTCATAGCGGGGTTTTTTTTGGTCTCTTCATGGAATTCTGCTCATGCTCTAGGGTGACCAGACAGCAAGTGTGTAAAATCCGGACAGAGGGTGGGGGGTAATAGGAGCCTATATAAGAAAAAGCCCCCAAAATCGGACTGTCCCTATAAAATCGGGATATCTGGTCACCCTAGCATGCTCACATTCTCTCCTGATCAGACTTTTGAGTTTCTTTTAGTGTAGAAGAAAACTTGCTCTCTACAAATCCTCTTTAGTTATATGAGAGAAAAACCTCTTACGTTCAGCTCTCTGTGTGTGGAACCCTACACATGGTTTCATTGGCACTGGTTTCATTGGCAACCTAGGCAACTGTGGTTTGGTGTTGGCTAAAATCACGTTTCCTTTAGTCTTCTATAGCTGATGTTTATTTGCTGTAGTTTAGTTATGTTTCAAAGTCTGTCATAGGGAATTTGTCCTTTAGAAATCTTATGTTTTATTACAATATACATCTACTATAAATATCAAGCACCTACATTAAGTGAATATTCCACATTATTTTGCAGAAGCAGATTGCTATTCATTAGGGGCTCTGATTGTTTTTGCTCTGTATATGTAACAACTGTAGCTTTGTTACAAGGTCAGCCCCCTCTCATGCTTCCCCCTGTCTCACTGGCTATAGGTCATTCTGTGGCACCCTGCCACAGTTTTCCGCCTCTTAAGGGCACAAAGGCTTCTCTCTCAACCTCAACCTAGGGCTGGTTTAATAACAAACAGTTCACAACAATTTGCAGGGTCCCAAAATAAAGTCCATCACACAATACATTTAGTTCTGGCATCTTCGGTCACATCAGGAGCTCTTCTTATGTCACAGTCTATTCTCACAGCCAGACTGCCCAATTCTTCCTAGCTGGAGCGCAGCCTTCTAGCTCTGGCATTTGGGCTTACGCCAGGGGTCGGCAACCTTTTAGAAGTGGTGTGCCAAGTCTTCATTTATTCACTCTAATTTAAGGTTTCACATGCCAGTAATACACTTTAATGTTTTTAGAAGGTCTCTTTCTGTAAGTCTATAATATATAACTATTGTTGTATGTAAAGTAAATAAGGTTTTTAAAGTGTTTAAGAAGCTTCATTTAAAATTAAATTAAAATGCAGAGCCCCTCGGACCAGTAGCCAGGACCCGGGCAGTTTGAGTGCCACTGAAAATCAACTTGCGTGCCGCCTTCGGCACCTGTGCCATTGGTTGCCTACCCCTGGCTTACCTCCAGTCAGGGTCTTCCACGGGAGTCTCCTGTCTGCTGGATCTTGGCCTCCAAACACCCCTGATATCAGAATCTTCCTGCAAGAGCCTTTCTCACTCCTTCCGTTTCCTGAGCTTCCCCGCTGTTCCAGCTACTCTTTATGGGGAGACCACCTGATTTTTTTTCCGGTGTGGCTCATTCAGTTAAGCTCATTCAGTTAAGGCTGTTACAGGCTTACTACATAAATTAAATGCTGTGGTTGGAAAAAGAAGAAATAATAAACAATAGGGCTGTCAAATGATTAAAATAACCACAATTAATCAAATAGAATACCATTTTAAATTTATTATAAATATTTTGTATGGTTTTTTTAAAATTTTCAGATATATTGATTTCAGTTATAACACAATACAAAGTGCACAGTGCTCACTTTATATTATTTTTGATTACAAATATTTGCACTGTAAAAATTAAAAAAGAAATAGTATTTTTCAGTTTACCTCACAGAAGTGCCGTAGTGTGCGATCTCTTTATTGTGAAAGTGCAACTTATAAATGTAAAATTAGTTTTACAGAAATGCACTCAAAAACAAAACAATGTGAATCCTTCTGTGTTCCAGCTGAAATCAATACATTTGAAAATGTAGAAAAAACATCCAAAATATTTATAATAAATTTAAATTCTGTTATTTACACTGTGATTGAAACTGCAACAAATCACAACCATTTTGTAAATCGAACGTGTTTTGCATTAATCACATGCATTAACTGTGATTGACATCCCTAATAATTACCTAATACTGTAGTGAGTTCTTGAGATAAAAATAAGTGATTCTGGAATTTGCTTTATGTGCACTAAAGAGCACATTATGTTCCTAAGTACCATACTTGGGAGATTTGTTTGTTTTGAAAGTGTGAAGGGAAAATAATCATTGTAGGCTGAGCTAATTCTACAGGACCTATGCCTAATAGGTGGACAGTGAATGAGGCAAAGTGTTGCAAAAGAGAGAGAATATTTTCTTGTGTTTAAGGCTCTGGGCTTCTGTTATTGGCTTTGCCACAGTCTTCCTATGTGATGTTGGGCAATATTAGATACAAGACCACAAAGGGGCTGAAATAAGATTATGAGCAACTTATTTAGGGTATATCCTAACTTTTGATTCCTTGATTTTGCAACCTGGGTGTTCTTATCATGTATTATTTAACTATAATTTGTGTTTATATTTTGGATTAAAGCCAGAAGTATTTACGACAAAGGCATTGCTTGGTGGACTTATCTGGCATCTGTGAGCTTTGCTTTGGGGTTTGTTTGCACTGGTGGGAAGGAGAGGGAGATTGTGCAAGTACTGTATAGCTAATATGGTTCATTAGTGTAGACTTTAGTGTAGACTTGCCTCCCTAATTCAAAAATGACGTTTAACAGCAAGGGTCTCCCTGCTCTTAGATATTAAAGATTAATAAAGATATTAAAGATTGAGCTTGAAATTGGTATAAGTGCAAGTCACCTCTTACCCCATTGTGATATGTCTATAGTAGGGGTTGGAGAACTCCAGCTACATTGGTGTAGTAAAATCTGTGCAAAAAATCAGTGTATACAGACCATTAGATTTCTTAAAGTCTACCCATTTGTTTATAAGCCAACCCTCCAAGATGGATAGGTAAAAATGGCCTAAACTGTATGACCCTTTTATACGCCAATCCTCTATATATTTCAGGTTTTGGCAAATTTTGGCTCCTGGCCCATCAGGATAAGCCAGGACATTTTGTTTACCTGGAGTGTTCATCAGCTCCCAGTGGTCGCAGTTTGCCATTTCCAGCCAATGGGACATGTGGGAAGTGGTGGCCAGCATGTCCCTCAGCCCGCTCCACTTCCCACAGCTCCTATTGGTTGGGAGCGGCAAACCATGGCCACTGGGAGCTGAGGGGCTCCATACCTATGAACACTCCAGGTAAACAAAATGACAATGTATTAGATATTCAACTCAATAATTCAACAGATCTTAAAATCGTCAAATTTTGGTGTAAACCCATTGATAAGCCCACCCCCACTCTTTAGTTTAATGCTTCACTTTTTTACCAAAAAAATTTGGTTTATGAACGAGTATATATGGTAACTCAGAAAAAGTGTCACTCAGTTTGAGTCCCCTCAACCTCCTTCCTTAGAAACCTAAAGAAAATATGTCCATGCTATATCACTGCAAGGTCAAAGGGTTTTTTTTTAGGGCTATAGGTTATTGACAGGTAAGGGTAGATAAAGACAGAGAGCAACAGGCACCTATACGGAATGAACATTTTCATTTATAAAGCTTTTCCCCACAACAGTGCTTTTTTTGCTTTAAAACATTTGTAATGCTAAAATAAGACAGATTCTCACCAAAAAATACATAGAGTAAGACGAAAACAGGTTTTTCAAACATTAAGAGCAGGCTATGATAGGCTGAGAAAGATTCTATGAGGAGTAAGTATCACACCTTATGCCCTAATGTGAGAGAGGGGTGAAAATGGCTATGTTTTGAAATTTCAATCAAAAAGATCTGGTTGAATCTTTTTGAATTTTGATATCTAGATTAAAAATATCATTGAGATTTTGGTGCCAAAAGTGTGTGTGTGGGAGGAGAGATTGAAATTTCAGTGATTTGTTTTATATTTTTTAACAAGCTGTAACTGGTACAACTAAAGCTTCATTGTCTGTCGATCAAAAGCACAATATTGGAATATCAAAAAATGGAAAGAGTCCAATGCAAGTACCTGTCAGACCAAGGCTACCTCTACGCACTCCAGAAAGTGACCATTACTGTTGCTTTTGTTACGTGTTTGTTGGCTGCGTAGCTTGACAGATGACTAACCATCCTAATACAAGTAAAGTGTGTTTATGTACAAAATCCTGTTTGTCCACTGAGATCTGCCACTTTCTACTCAGGAGTTATCCTTGGTCTGTATGTTCTGAAGCAAACAATCTTAGAATGTAACTTACATTCTAATAGAATGGGGTTTAGTTATTTTTTATTGTTGCACCTTTAAATTCTGTCCATCTGTTGGGTATTTTTTAACATACTTAAGAGAGAATATCTTGAGGTCAAGTAAAATGGTTCTTGAAATGTTCAGAAGGCAGTAGATTTTGCTTTAGATACCACATACACGTTCATGACCCCATGCTGTTCCCAACCCTGTTATAGAGTTTTCTTTCTATTAAAGAAACTGGATTAGAATGATCAGGAAACAGCAGCAAAATGGAAAGGTGAAGGAAGGTTAGGTTTAAAACTTGCATTAATAGGCCTTAAATCAAGCTTTGAAGCTTTTTAGCAACTCTAGAGGCATGGGAATCAAGATGTTGTTTGAACAGCTAGCTCAACAAAAGCTGGTCTGAGAAAAACACTCAGTTGTCGTTGCCAACCCTTGCTTCAGCTTTTCATGCTTAACTCCTTGGCCATTCTAGATGATGAAACTGCAAGGCTGATACATTTATTTTAGCTCAAGTATGGCTATTATATATTGATTTGCCTTTCTTTTTCTTTTTTTACCCTTTGTTATATAGCAGGGGGGAGGAATAACCTAAATATTTTACAAATAGCTTAACTTCACCTGATTAAAAGGAAGCTACAAATTAGCTTATTATGGAGCTCATTATGATCTATGAGGTAAGAATGTTTCTTAAAATATTTACAAATAATATTAAAAGGTCAAGTTCTTCAGATTTTGACATAATTTAAGAAGGAATTTTGTTAGTGCAGACAGATCTTGAACCTGATTTGGATCAATTAGTCCTCACCACCCAATCCATCTACTAATTCATTAGTTTGTTTAAAAGTTATAAATAATAATTTGTTGGCTCAAAAAACAGACCTTCATCTGTACATGAGGTGACTATATTAGGAAACCAGGCTATTGTTCCTGCAGTGGGAAAGTTAACACATATTATTTGCAAAAGTGTCAATAAAAGGAGGTTTTTAATATTTTAGGGAGATGATGGATATTCTTTGTTTGTACCTCAGAAGTTTTCAAAAAGTCAAAACTTGATCGTAAATGAAAATGATTAACTTCTACTACTGATAACCTTAAACTGCTTGACACAGTGGCTCATGTCACATTTGCATCACCCTAATCAACAGTGATAAAGCAAGTCAGTCTTGTAAAAACTAGGGAAAGCAAATCTACATCCTTTGCTCAGAGTATTATTCTTGCTTTTGCAGATAGCCTTGATTATCAATTTTTTTATGTTGTAAAAACTTCTAATTTCCTTCCACAGTGTGGTGCCTTAGCATCTCTCATTTAATTCAGTCACTGGATGATTTCATCCTTCATGTAATTTTGAACAGACTTTCAGAAAGCAAATTATTTTAAAAATAATGAAACTACTGTCTTCTATTACAGTTAAGCATTTTCTATGTTGTTATTGGCTGATTCACAGGATGTAGATGTTTTAGGTAACAGGCTCAAGTAGTGAAAGAAGCAGCTGCCACCTCTGCTGCTGAAAAGAGACCCACGATGGTAAAACTATAATTAAAAGTTCTGTTATTTTTACATTATGATTGGTAATGCGAGCGTTTCTGAACATTCAGGATAAGAAATGCCTCTTGCTACTCATATCTCTTTCCACATTTTTCTGTTTTGGTGACATTTTTCTTGTGAGAAGGGCACCCATTTCCTGATTAGCTCTACAATTTACACCTGCTGAAAATCTGCCCTTTTTAGTTTTGAGGCACATCAGATGAGATGCATATATTCATGTGTGGAAGAGGGTGAATGTAGGAGACCCTTTCTGGAAACTCTTCTACTGGAAATGATCTTGGTTTGAAAACCCATTCATTGGTTCTGTTCTTTTATTAGACCATATTAAGGGCTGTGTGATGGATTTGCCCCACACAGCATCAGTAAGTAGAAAGGGGCAATTAACTTTGCGACAGGTGGCAGCTAGAGGAGAGTCAGGGGTGATAAGGTTTAGCTGATGAGGGAAAGCTCAGCTGCTAGGCAGGGGCAGGCTAAGCTGGTATAAAACCAGGAAGTGGCGGGCAAGAAGGGGATTGTAGGCAGGAGCTCTGTAGTCAATCCCTGAAGAGGAGGGCTGGAGGTAAGAGGCAAGGAGGAGTTCTAGGGTGAGAGTAAACCCTGGGATTCTGCCTTTGACTTGGCAGAGACTCTGGAAAGAGCCTGGGAAGGGTGAAATAAGCACAGAGAGCAAAGAAAGCTCCCATGGTAATCCAGAGTAGGGGGCCAGAGATAGAGAAGAAAGGTAGGAAGCATCCCAATGAAACAGCAATAGGGTCTGTGATTACTTAGACTGCGGCTGCTAGTCATAGGGCTGGTCTTCACTGCGGGGGAGGAGTTGACTGAAGATACGCAACTTCAGCTATGTGAATAACGTAGCTGAAGTCAGCGTATCTTCAGCCGACTTACCTGCTGTCCTCATGGCGGTGGCAGTTGGCGGCGTGCTCCCCTGTCGACTCCAGCTTGCGCCTCATGTCAAGCTGGAGTTATGGGAGTCGACGGGACGCCGCGGGCGATCGATTTCTCACATCTTCACCAGACACGAGAAATCGATCACTAACAGACTGATTGCTACCCGCCGATCTGGCGGGTAGTGAAGTAATGCCCACAGGGTCCCTTGGCTAGAACCCAGTGTAGTGGATGGTCCTGGTTCTCCTACCAGTCACTGGGGATGTGGCGCAGCCCAGATAAACTTTGTAACCTTGGAAGGGATGGACAAAATGGTGACCTGGCCTGAAGTCCAAATTACCAGTAAAATGATTATCACAGATGGAGCTACGAGCAGCAAAAAAACACCCAATGCAGTGAGAACTAATTCCCAGACACCAGGATGCTCGCTAGTGATGTGTGATAATCCCTTCACTTCTGAATAGTATACCTGACAATGTTTTGTGTTTTAAATTGACTTTTTAAAATCTTCTAAAAAATGATGATTTTATGAAAATATTGCCATATCTTTTAAACAAGCATTTTGCTTAAATATAAAAAGGAATACTCAAATAAGGACTGACAAATTGTGGTAGGTTACTATAGGGGAAAATACATCCTTGGAATGGGTCCAGATTCAGAAATTTTCAAAGTGGGTAAAGTAAGATCTTTATATAAAAATCTGGTGTTAGGTCTTTTTTTTTAATAACCACAAAACTTGGGGCAAAAAAAATCAGCTGCTACTTTTTAAAAAAATGAATTTCTTGATTATTGTTTTTTGACTATCCCAGTGCAGAGCTCTCCTCTGTGTCACAACTACTTAACAGCAGAAGGTGTAGCTAGAGATCACCCATCTGTGAAATACTAGCTTCCACTGAGATACACTAACACCTTTCATTAAATCAAGATACTGAAAGAATGACCAAGCATTTCGAAAGATACTTTTGTGTGTGTGTGTGTGTGTGTGTGTGTGTATATATATATATATATATATATGATCATTTCTCTGGTGGATAGGTATAGAGGTAAAATTATCTGGCTAGCTAATGTATTCCAATTTATAATATTTAATGAAGTAGAGTAGACTCAATTTGTTGTTTTGTGACTTTTTTCTGATTTGGTACACATGTTCTGTATTATCTTGTATCTTCGCTTCATGTAGTCCATGATCTCACCTTTACCTCACCACATTTTTGTGGTGGGATTATCCCAAATCACATTCCATAAGGCAAAAAGCACATTAGTTCCATTCGTTTGTGAAGTCAGACCCAGGGGGATTCAGGTCAGAAGCTTATCAGTGTATTCTTTATGTCCAGTAAATTTAATCTAAAAAGTTTAATAACGAGCTTTTATCTGCAGTCTTTTCCCTTATAAATTCTTAATTAAGGAAGCTGTGGGTGAATTTATAAGGAAATAGCCAGTGTAATTCTAGAAGATACAGCATACAACTTTCAGAAGTAGGGTTTGTAGCTTTATGCTACAGTGAATAGAATCTCTTGGACAGCAATAATATTGAACTATAGTGTGATACAATTTCAGATTGCCCTGTTTTACCTATCTTGCTTAATGTCCCTTGTATAAAATCAGTGTTTGGGAAGTCAGAGATGACACATTGTCTTGTTAAGTCAGAGATGACACATTGTAACTCTTAGATTTGATTGAGAGTCTACAGAGAGCACTTAGCTTAATATTTACCTGCACTAATTTATACCAGTCAAAGCCCCTTAATAATACACTGAAATGATGTATTTGCATGTTTACATTTGTCAGGACAGTTGGCTAGCCTTAAAACATTTTATTATGTGTTGAAAATATCATGAAGCTATTAAGTATTTCCATCAGTTGTCTGAACAAAATTGAAAATCAAATTATCTTGTGTTGTATGTCAAAATTAAGGCTACCAAATCACTGTAATGTTCATTTCAAGGAACTTAATGCCTACCTTTGCAGATTTTAAATTGCTTAGGGATATATTGGAATACTTTTTTAAAAAGCAGTCATTTAATGTAACACCACCAGTGTGTTATGTTATGCATAATGTTCATGCAAAAGTAAAATTAATTAAAGCAAAGTTAAACTCATTAAACTAAAAGTGAAAGCCATTAAAACAGAAAATTGATTTTATTTTGATGTAGAAAATTATTTATGAAAGATCTGAGTGAAACGTTATCTCTTGTTTTGCACTTTTACTTACAATATTAGAATGAGTGCTTTCTTAATTAACTGAAAAATCTGTTTTACTCATTGTTTGCCTCCCAGGAAATATTAAAAAGACATTTAAACTTTATTAGTAACAATTGCTATTGTTTTATATTTGGCTTGTCAGCCTTGAGGATTTCTATTTTTTTCTTGCAGATATGTACATACAACTGTTTTCCTTTTTTTCCTCTTTGAAGGAATGGATACGGATATTTGATTGTGTGTAATAATATTGGTGTAATTGACCCTGAGGTGAAACCAACAAAGATGAGCTAGGGGTGTGCATTCTGGAATATATAAATTATGGACTGTTCAGGTCTGAATGTATTTACTCTCACATGGGTTAATTAAAAGCTCACATGGTTGGACCTGATCAACAAGGGGATGGTTTTGTAGCTACCTGCGCGGAACTTGGAAAGAGGAGCGTAGGTTGCAGGAGGGAAGAGAGAAGAAAATACCAGGAAGTCAGACTGTGTGCCCATGGCTTGCACTGCTGTGGGTGGTACTCATGTGTATGTATGATAAACTCAAGCAATAAAATCTCTTGTTTCGTGGGTTTCTTATTGACACCCTGTATTTGCCCACTGCATGAGCCTCAGAATTATTTTAAGTGTATATCAGCAGTACTTGGTCACATGTTTCCAGTCTAATATTGCTGCTTATCAGTGTTGTGGACATTATATTGCAGCTGCTTCCTCAGTCCAGCTGGAATCAAATTGGTTGTTGGTAGCAAAGTTTGCACATATGGCAGATGAATGAATGTCTGGCAGTCTTCTTCAGTGTGTGCATACTGAGAGTCTTTCAATCTGTTAATGTCATACTGCAGATACCTCTTCACTTGAAGTCTCTGTATCCTCTATCACTGCATGTACTGCTGTTTTTATTTCTTTCTGAGATAGCTGTGGCATAGGGACATAAATGCATCTGTTCCTGCACTTGTTGCATTATTGCTCATAGCCTGGGTGTTTTTCTTTCTTCCTTTTGTGTTGTGTTGTTCCACAGTATATACACTTGATCGTGATGCCTGCTTTCTTAGTTGCTATGCCTCTGTCCTGCTCAGGGCTGGCTCGAGGCACCAGCGCTCCAAGCGGCAGTCAGGCTGTCTTTGGGGGCATTTCAACAGGAGGTCTGTGGCTGCCGCAGATTCGGCGGCATTTCGACGGCGCGTACAACGAGGCTGCGGGACCTGTGGCATATGGTGTATGTCCCAAATTAACCTGAGAAAATATCTATGAAAGAGGGCAGAAGCATTACTCTGTTACTGAAAAACAAGGAATTTAACATCCAGGCTTGCTGGGGATGATGTTTTAAAGCAGCTGCTCCAGGAATTGGTGGCGATACTGTCTGAGAAAAGGCTGGTTTCAGAACTTAGAGTTATAGGTCTGGGTTAGAAATGTGGAGAGCACTTTGTTACATTTCTGATATTTTATTAAGGATCTTGTGTATTGCAGTATCTATAGGCCTATATATATAAATGAAGTTGTTGATAACCAATGTTAAGTGTATGCACAATCTGTATAAAACGATAAGCAGAAATAATCGGTCACACTCACCTTCTGTTGACCTTATTGTTGCCTTGTGTGTTTTTGAGATGAGAGGACGATTCAGATGATACAATTCTGTACTCTAAACACAAGGAATAGCTTTAAGTGTAGAGCTGAATCTGTGAATGCTGTGCTTTTTGTCTGTCTCACTAGCATAGTAACTTTTGACTCAAAAGTATTTTGGGCTGAAATATGCCCACGATGCAACTGCAATAAACGTTAAATCTGATTCATGGACTACTGTGTATTTCCCAAAGTAGTTATAATACTACTGCTGTTCAAAGAAATTCAACATAGGATTCAAAATCACCGTCCTCCTAAGACCTCTAGAAGATGAAGTGTTTGTTGGACTGCCAAAAAAAAAAAAATTATGAATGAGGAAGGCTCCTTGTTGTACATCGCTGTTGGACCTAGCAGAGGGTTTTCTCTTGCAAAGATTTCTTAATGAGGATGGTTCCAGTCAGTGCTGCCACTTGTGGCCCATGGTTCCTCACGGCAGAGCTGCTTGTGCAATCTGTGGCCCTTGGTGCTGGATCCCCCTGCTTCTTGAGTTCATCAGTGGTTATGGTACCCATTCTGGCTGTGATATCTGGCATGAGCCATTTGGTTACAGGTCCCCCCTGTAAAGAAAGATCCAGCTATGAGGAGGGTTGAAATCCTAAAGAATGTATGTGTTAAGATTAGATCTGGTGGTGAATGTGACTCTTCTGTAAGGGATTTTGAGGACCTGGGAAGCCCCAGTTCTGCCTGCCTGCACGGTGATCTGCCCCAGAGCCAGTGAGCGGCAAGCCTGGAAGCTGGGCTCCCAGCCAGGCAAGCTGCCAAGCAGCCAGGCAAGCAGGCTGGTTTCAAATCAGGCAGGTTTCTATCAGAATCCTGCCTGATTTCCAGTGGAATTTCATTAAAATTCACATGGGTCTGTGGAACATCTTGATTTTGATGAATCAGCAAATTCTGATCAAAAGATTTCATGTAAAAAATTTTCAGACTTATTAAAAAGTGAATAGAAGGCAGAGCAGTTGGTGAATGTTTTCTATCGCTCCATTTGGAATGATTTATAAAAGATTAACAAAGCCTAAGCCACCCAGGCCTGCAAGCTTTAGCTCTCAGTTCAAACTTCACTTTCCCTCATGTTAATTTCATGGCACAGCAGTGTGATGAAGCAGAGCTTATTTTAAATAATGTTCCTTTTAATAAGCATCATCTTTTGATAACTCAAATATTTAATATTCATTTGACCTGTTCTCAAGTCTCACAGCAGGTTGAAATGTGCTACAGTTTGAAAGCTAAAATCCCCATTTACAGCCCATTTTAAAAATGAACACGGTTCTCTTCTCATTTACACCAGTGTTACTCCTGCGGGAATTCTGTGCCACTGTGCAATGCAGAATTTGCACAGAATTCGATGTTTTTATATCCAAGGTATGCATTGTATGCCCCAGAATTCAAAAAACATGGTCCAACTGGCAGTGATACTGTCCAACCACCAAACACGCATTGTAGAGCAAAACAGTATCCTCTGCACTGCATGACCTTGGTCACAATGTTTGGAGGATGACATTTTGGGCTACCTATGGCATCCAAGTGTAGAATTGCATGCCTTTCTAAAAATGTCACAGAACACCACTGTTAAACTGTAAATGTGGACATTGGGCCTAATTCTTCTCTCACATAAGCGTACGTGCAATGACTTTAATGAAGTTACTGTAGATTTACACTGTACTCCTGGAGGAATTCTGTGCCAAAAAAATTAAATTTCTGTGCACAATACTTTGAAACTCTTCAAAATTCTGCATACATTATTTGTCAAAATAACACAATATAATTACTCCAGTTTCAATTATTTTGGTAATTTATTTCAAAATACCTGTCAACAAGTGTGTTAACAATACAGACAACAGCAGAAAAAGATTCCCCCAGGAGTAGAGAATTAAAGAAACCCATCCAAAAACCCAGTTGAGGAGTACTGGAGGGGGCTGTGTGGGACCCCCAGAGCCCAGACACTGTACCCCTCTCCCCCAAGAGCCCAGCCATGGAGCAATCTCCCCCCACCCCACCCGGGTCCAGACAGCTGCATTACCAAAGCCTTTACTCCTCCCAGCTTCTTTGCTGTCCTGTCAGGGGATGTGGTGTGATGCAGCCCTGCCCTTTCTCTTTGCCAGAGCTGGGTCTCCCAGACCCTCTTCCATCTCCAGAAGAATGAGGATCAACCTGGACAGCCAGAGCATGCAGCATCTATCCTCATCAGGCCGCATGCTCAGCTTACTGTGAGCTGGGCTCTGCAGAGTGTAGTGCCCCTAGTGGTGGCCAGCAGCTCTTCAGCCCCAATTCTGCAGGAGCAAAATGGAATTCTGCACAAATTCAGCATTGTGCAATGCCCTAGAATTCCCCCAGAAGTAACACTGGTGTAAACAAGAAGAGAACCAGGTTAATTTTTACAATGGGCTGTAAATGGGGATTCTAGTCTTCAAACTGTAGCTAGGAATTGTGTGTAAACTGCCTTTAAGCATGATTCTACAATAAGAGAGAATGGTTTATGTGGTCAATATGTACAGTGCCAAACTGAGTTAGAACTGGCATTAAGAACCATACTATAGGCTAGGAGGGCTCTAAACATGATTTTAAGGTCACTGGTGTGTGACAATATCACAACCAACATACAAAAAATTGCCTTTGTTTGTGGTAACTGTAACATGCAAAATTCTGAAACATCAATATAAAAAAAGCTTTTATAGAACAAAATCTGGATACTTGATAGCTTTTTTTCTTTTTTATGAAAAAATAAGATCCCACATGCTCTTTCAAATGTGACAGGAAATTAAATTTAATGCAAGACTGGAGATTGCAATCTTCTCTCCTCCTGCCTCAGACACATTTCTCTCTTGTTCCATTCCAGAGAAGAATAGACAACTTGTCTGAATATGTGTATGCAATATTTAAAACAGGACAAATAAGGTTAATTTTATAGCATTTAAAAGTTTCAGGAAGCAGGATATCCTGTCGTATTTAGGAAATTGTGAATGAGACACTTGTTTAATTGAAAAATACAATGTTTCTGTGCCTAATTACTGGAAATGGCCAATTATCCAAACACTCAAGAAAGAGGAAACACCACTTTCCAACATGCTATCATTCTTCAAACAAATCATTATGAATGATCTACAGTATCTTTGACAGAAGACTAATTATGTATGATTCTGATTACTCATCACTGTGAGTAACTGGTTAGGATCATTACCCAGCTAGATGCCTTATCAATCTTTTGAAGATGAGCAATTCTGTAGATTAAATAATGTCACTTCCGATCACACTATATTTCAAATCTGTCATTGTCTGCCCTCTGTCCCGCCTCCTCTAAATGCCCAAAACACTGAATTTTGAACCTCTTACATATCAATTCACCTTCCAATCCCTCCTCAAAACTTGCTGTGTGTGGTTAGCCTTCAGCACTAATCTCCTGTTTTGTGACATCTATTCCTGCTCTCACCTCAATAAAAAGCAAACTTAGAACTAACTACAAAATGAAACAAATCACATGATCTTTGCCACATGTAGCCCTGCTTCTTTCCTCTTCTGTCTTGTCATTCCTCACCATTATATCTAATATGAACTGTAAACAACACAGGCATGGAGCCTGTTTAGGTTTAAAGCGTCATGAAACCCACAGCAGCAGGGCCGAACTTTTCTCAGCCTGATAGCCGAACATATTTCAGAAAGGGCAATGGGCCCCGTTCAGCACTTTGGGGTGTATTTTGTGGCCCAGTTAATTACATTTGTTCACAAAAGAAGCGGACACTACCCACAAGTGCAGACTGTTGCTGTGGATTCCCTGGGCATGGATGAAATCCTAGAAAAGATAGTCTGAGTCAGCATATTTAGCTACTATGCATCCCCTCCCCTCCGCAGCCTCTGGTCGCTCCCAGCCTTCTGTTATCTGAGCTATAACTGGTTGCTCCTTTTCCTGTGTTTTGGGGTACCCCGATTGCTGTAGGTGGAGAATGGGAGTGGATCCACTGCTAGGTGCTCCTCTAGGCTCTGGCAGAAGCAATTCAATTCCTACTCTGCTCTTGAAGGGGTTTCAACAGCCTGACAGGGGAGGAGGCTATAGAACAAATAGATCTACTTTGCTCCCTCCCTTGCAATAGGCAGCCAGAAAGAGAGGTACTGAGCAGCTGGAGCAGCAAAGGGACAGCGGTTCAGAGCACTCTTCCGATCACTCAGAGCTGCTCACTGAGGTTGCAAGGGAGCTAGTGGGAGACAGCTGGGGTTGGTCTGTGCCCTGCCCCCTCTCTGTAGTAATGGGGCTGACTTAGAGTGACCAGATATCTCAATTTTATAGGGACAGTCCCGATTTTTGGGTCTTTTTCTTATATAGGGTCCTATTACCCTCCATCCCTGTTCCAGTTTTTCACATTTGCTGTCTGATCACCCTAGACTTCAGTAGTGAACTTTAAATAGTTTAAAAAGTAGTAGGACCTGACTTAGGCAAACAAGGTGAGGGAAGTAATATCTTTTATTGAGCCAACTTCTGTTGGTGAGAGGGACATGCTTTTGAGCCACACACAGCCCTCAATGAAATGACATTGCAAATACATTTTCAAATCATAATCAAATGCATATTTCTTATAGCATTACATTCAGACTCTTGAGTGTCACAGGGGAGCTTCAGGCCACAGTTTGAATGGTTTTGAACAACAGTATAGCACTGAATAAATAACATTGTGCAGTTCAGGGCCAATTCTCCTATCAGATAGGTAAATTGGAAGCAAACTCTATTCATGTCTGGGGTAAAATAGGTATCAGTGAGATGAGAACTAAGCCCTTAATCTGTGTTTATTCACAATGGCAAATCGAAGGGCATACTACTTTTTAAATGGGCTTCTTCTGTTGCTGCTTGGATAATCATTGGTCATGACAACTCAGCCATTTCCAGTCTATAAAGTGCATCAGAATTTTTCTGTGTCTACCTCACTGAGAGTCTGACCTTGCGTCATTAGTCTTATAGGCAGGTTTTCAATAGACATCAGTGGGAGTTAGATCAGGCCCTTATTGACTGCTAAGCTATAGTAGGAAGGAAGGATGTCCAGCAATAATGTTCTTCATATACGTAAGCTGTCCATGTGTATTGGTGAAGTGCTACCATACTTCTCATCCTGTCAAAAAATGTAAAGGCCCATTATTATATACTGGATAAACAAACAACTAAAATTAACAGCAGTAGGGCCGTAACTAATCTTTGTCATTGTTTAAGGCATTTGTCAACTCAGTTTTATCTGACAAATTTGCAACGCTTACTTTATAATTTTGGCCTATTGCCATGAAATAACAGGAAGCAAATTGGGCATCAGATTTCCTTGGTTAAGGCACTTGTTCCTGTAATCAGTATTTACTCCGAGAGGGAGTCACTTCCCCTCAGGAAACCCTCATTACGTTTGTACAAGGGAGCTTCCCTGGCTTCTGTTTTGCAGCGTATCTGTAGCTCCAATCTGTGTTTCTGATTTTCTTTTTTTAAATAGGGTTTCAACTGCCTGTAAGTTGTTTTTTGCTTGCTGGCTTTGGAGTACATCACTGTGGAATGGAATGTGAGTGGTCAGCTGGTGGTGTGTATTTCCTGTGAACTCTGGATTGCCTCTGGATTCTTTGCCTTTGAACACTGCAGGCTTGCGAGTCATCTGTAAGCAAATGAGTAACATTGCTGTTTGCCAGGGGATACATCAATGTATTCATGAGTACTAAAGGAGGAGGGTTCTGCATTACTACAGAGAAATCTTTTCTGAGTGTCTGGCTGGTGGGTCTTGCCCGGATCTAACTGACTGCCATACCTGGGATCAGGAAGGAATTTTCTCCAAGGTCAGATTGGCAGAGACCTTAGGTTTTTACCTTTCTCTGCAGCATGGCGCATGGGTAACTTTCAGGTTTAAACTAGTGTAAATGGGGAATTCCCTGTAACTTGAAGTCTTTAAATCATGATTTGAGGATTTCATTAACTCAACCGGAGGCTGTGTGTCTATTACAGGAGTGCGTGAGTGAGGTTCTGTGTCCTGCAATGTGCAGGAGGTCAGACTAGATTATGATGGTCCCTTCTCATCTTAAAGTCTATGTGTCTTAGTGAAATATATGTGTTTTCTTATATTTGCTTAGCTTTTAAAACCAAAAGGTTCCTATGATTGGATACTTATTAATCCCTCTGCTGCTATTATAATTTTGCCTTAAGTCTTTTTTTTCTGAGGTGTGAACAGAAGTTATATATACCAAGGCTAATGAGGCTTTGACTTCGTTTATAAGCATTAACTTCTGTCTTCACACCTTGTGCCTGTAAGTGAACCTTAATTCAGATACTGTATCATTTTCATTGTCCTTGCTGTGGTTAGATGAGTAGAGATCAGCCTTTTAATCAATGCACATAAAAACCAAGGTAACATAAAGTGACTCGTCCCACTAACTAATCGCTCCTGAATGTGGATCTTGTGTTGTGACAGAAGCAAATACCAAGCTCCTCTTGGCTGCATCACAAGAATATTCTATGCCTCTCACACCAGATCCCCAACCTCTTTCACTTCCCCTGCCACCCAGCCCCATTTATTCCCCTCTTTATAACTTCCCTTTCTCTTCCATCCCTTCATACTTCTCCCCTCCCCTTCCCTCTTTCTGTTCTCTTAGGAAGCATTTACATGTCTGATTTCCCACAAATACTTTGATTAGATTTCCCCTCTGTAGCGAGGCAATGACTCACCCCTGCAGCACCTCCTGCTGGGTGTCTGGGAATTAGCTCTTCCAGTTCGGAGCACCTTCTGCAGGCCGATGTCTCGCTGTCTGCTGATCCGGACAGTCTCTTCCAGATCCTGGTACCCTTTTTCTTGGGGTGCTGCCCCCTGGCAATACCTCCACACTCTGCCTCTGGGTCTCCCCTCCCTGAAGAACCCCCAACCCACTATCCCCACCTCACCTCAGACTAGGCTACTGCTAGTCATCATCAAGTCCCCACACCCTTGGGCAGACTGCAGTGTAAAAGCCACTCATCATAGGCAAGGGGAGACCTCTTGCTACCTCTAGATGGTGAGGAGCCCCGGTGGGCCAATCCTTATTCCACCTTGGTCCCACAGCCTGCTGGGGACATCAGCTAGCGGCTCCTTCATGGCGCCGTGAGCGGTTCACTGCCCCTTTTGTGGCGTGAGGGAGACCCTGGCGCATATATACCTGGAGGGAGCCAGGTTGCAGCTCCTCTTCTAGCTACTCTTGGATATTCTTCTGTGGTTTTGATTGCACTTTTCCCCTCACTTGTTCATCTGCGCACTCCCTATCCGTGGCCCCACAAAGTCACCGGACCTCCTGGTCAACCTCCTCCTAGCCCTGGCGAAAACGGCCATCTATAAAACCAGGGAGACGAGGTTGGCCGCCGGTTTTCCTGTGAGTGTGGGGCCTATTTTTGCTCCTTATCTGTTTATGCACCGGGGCAGAGTTCCTCTGGGCAGTGTCTGGTGGCTCCCTTGACACCTTCGAGGAGCAGTGGGCGCTGTCCGGGGTTCTCTGATCGGTGTCCCCATCAGGTTCCCTTCATTTGACCCTTCGACCCCATTCCCTTCCTTGTTCTTTCATTAGTTGTCCCCCATAATCATTTGATTTCCCGGACCTGTGGACCTCCCCATAGGCTGGAGGAGGGCAGCTCCTGCGCCACTATAAAATTACTAGCTTTAGCAGCAATCATAATTATATGTGGCCTCTTGCTTTCCCCTCCTCCTCAATTGCTACTTTGGCAGGTTTCCTGTCTAATAATTTGTATTCTCAAAATATAAAGCTCAGGCCGAGTCTTGATGGCACTGAAATGTCTCACAAGATTTATTCCTTAGTGATCTGACCTTTTCTCTGCTAATTTGTTTCCTTTCAAACAGTGCTGTGTCTTCAACTTAACAAGAAGCAAGAATGTTTTTTCTATGGCATTCCTCTATCTTCTGTTTCCTTTTCAGTGGCCTGTAATTTTTATTGCAAAACTGTGTTTCAGTGGCGCAAGCAAACAATTTGATTCCCTTGTGATCCCAAGGCACTGGGCTGGACATCCCAATACTGTGGCATGTATCATGGGCACCTTTAGAGGGACAATTGGTGTACTTTTTCCTCTCTTTGATTGCTGGAATAGCCAGGAAAATTAGACTATTCCAAAGTAATTCTCATTGCCCTTATTGGTCATGAAAACTCAAATACAATTTGTGTACAAACACAATTTTCCTTGCAGTTTTACATTAAGTTCATTTAAAACCCAAGATATCCACACCATAAGTAAGGTTGCGCACTCAGTTTGAATTCTTTAATTCAGGGAAATCATTTTCTTCCCCTGCATCTCCAGAAAAGTGTGAATTTCATCTCTGAGCTCCCACATTCACTGCAATACCTTTCCTAGGCTGAGCCAGCGGACAATTGTATGATAAAGTAAGTCCTGGTGTTCGGTGTCAGTGTCTTCAAGAAGGGAAATGAGTTGCCGATGATGAAGTCCCCTCACTTTTATATAGTTCACTATTTTCTCTACTGTGTGAACATGATCAATGTCCAGGGCATTTTTGCAGAGAGCTTCCTGATGTATAATACGATGCAGAAAACTTTCCTCTTTATCAGGGTCGTCTTCTTTTACTTTGTCCTGAATTCTTTTTTTAAAGTTCTATGTTTTTTCTAGTTAAATTTGGTGATCCATCTGTGGTTACGTTTGCCAGTTTACTCCAGGGGAGCTTTAGATGTTCAAGGCAGCCAGATACCCTTGCCTATAAATCCAATTCCTTAGTTGTGCCTTTCATTGATCCCACTGATAAAAATTCCTCTGTGATTTCAAATTTGTCATCAGTTTCTCTGACAAAAATCAGTAACTGTGCTGTGTCCTTAATGTCAGTGTTGTCATCAAGAGCTAATGAAAACAACATAAAAGCCCTGTGCTTTCTTGTTCAGCTCAGAAGCCAAATGTTCATCAATCACTTCTACACAGCAAGTAACAGTTCCTCGTGACAAACTAATATTCTCAAATTTTGTTTTGGTATTCCAGGCACAGCATGCCAGCAACATCAACCATGCACTTTCGAAAACTCCCCTTCAGCAAAAGGCTTATTTTGTTTAGCGGTTTTAAATGCCAGAACATAATTTGCCTTTGTAGTGGCTTCCTGAACTGCAGCTTGTCACACACAAATATTTTGGTGAGTTTTTCAGTTTGTGGCGAGTTTCTCAGCTTTTCTTGCCCTTTCCTCAGTTGTTAAATTGCTGCCAATAATTAGGATATTTCGTTGAAAATGGCGATTCGAATTGTACTCCTTGAACAATGAAATGCTCACCTGACAAATCAGGCAAATAGCCTTTGAGGGTTTTGGTTTTTTTTTTAATGCACTTATTTTTGAAAGGGAAAAGAAAATCCTAACTGCAGATCTTATTTAAAACTGCGGTTTTACAGGATGGCACGCACTGAGAAAAAACTGGGCCCTCTCTCTAGCCTGGATTTGTCGGGCATCAGTGCCCCTAACAATTTTGAGCCATGGCACTCTATCCCAGAACCCATGTGGACAAGAAGAGGCAGAGACAGGTGTAAACACACCTGTAACTTTATGCCCCAGCCTCCCCCCAAACATGTTCTTACTGTTGTACTTTGAGTTCTGTTTGCATTGTTGCCTTCATTAAAAGTCTGTATATAATAAGGGATGTTACTGAGCTGGGGTAAGAGGACTCATGAGGTGTGGGGTGTGGCGGGGTCTACAGGGCTGGCAGCAGGGACACCTAGGGGCCTTGCTGTCAGTGTGACACCAAGGCAGCTGTGCCATGTGCAGATACCCAAGCTAGGACATATACAACTGTGGCCCCGGGGCAGTTTCCCTCCACTTGAGGATCTGGAGGGTGGGGCTGTAGGAGACCGGGAGGGGATTTGGCACACTGTCATGGAGGAGTGGCGAAGTTGTATCTGCGCAATGTGGCTCTTCTGCATGTCAGAAGACTCTTCCGGGAAGATGGTGCTCAAAGTCAAGCTGCTCATCACTGGGTCGGGGGCTGGGAATGCAGGGCAAAGTGCGGCAAGCCCTTACCCAACTTCCCGGCTAGAGCTCAAGGGCTGGATAAAAATGCCCCAAGGGCCGGAAGCAGCCTGTAGTTTGCCCTCCCCTGGCCTAGAGAGTGTATGGAAACAGTCATCAGTTGCTCCTGTGAGGTGCTGCTGATTGAGATCTTGGATTTGGAAGTTCTCTCTGCTGGTTCTCAGGGTGTTGGGGGCGGAAAAGGGAAAGTGGTGTTTTCCTGCTGGTGTGTCAGTGTTGAGGCCCCACAAGCAGACATGGCTTCTGTCCTCAGGCACTGGCCTCCTCCCTTGTTTAGTTGATGCTTCTTTCAGTGTATTATGGGATATTAACCAAATTAAATAGAGACAGGTCAGAGATGGGAGGGGGCATGTGTGGGAAATAGTTCTGATATCCCCTAATTTGGAATACTGGCTTACTTTGAGCCTGGGTTTTAACCAATTTCAATATCTGCCTCAGATATTATCTACAAGGTTAACATCTGGCACAGTTAGATGTTTTGCATCTGTTATTCTTTGTTAACAAACGCTAGGTGTTTTGTTGTGGATTATTGAACTTCATCAACTTCTGCTATTAGCCAGCAGGTGTGAATTTAGTTTTCTAATAATCATCTGTTACCTTGGAAGCCCTTGCGTGTGGAGAGAGAATATGGTAATTAAACCTACAGGGTGTTTATTTCCAGCTGGAAGTAAACTGTAAAGATTAGTACCTGGATGAGGTAGCCTGGATAATGACATACCACTGTCACCCTACTTTCCCTCCAGCCCTCTCATTAGCCATGAGGATAGGTATGTAACCTGCAGCATAATATTTACAATTCCAGGGGCAACATTTATTATGGATCTTGGGGTCTGAGTGAGGATTGTCCTTTTTGATGACTCTCTCAACGCACAACTCTCTCTCTCATCGCATCTATTTTGTGGATCATACTTGTGTCTACTTCAGGAGATTTTATGTAATGCAGGGTGTGAAATTTTCAAATTCTTACTGAAGCTTCTACTCTGAGCAGGAGAATATCACTTCTGTGTCCTGTTTTGTTCAGTTTTCATAGGTCTGGTGATTATGTGGGAAAAACCTGGTCTGCAAGCCTTAATTTTGCATCAAGTTTCTGCCACAGAACTCAGTCAGATGCATTTACATACCTAGATTTTGTGAGTTTTTGTTCTCTTTATCGAGATCTGATTATTTTGTTGAAAAAGGTAATAATTTTGTAAAATGCATAGTAATCTGCAAAGAGCTTTATTATTTACACTGTAAAAAGGAGCAATTTTAGAAATACTTAATGCTCTTGAATGTTTCAAGAGACTTCAATTAAAACATTAGCATATGATTAACAATCTCAAAGCCTTCTTCTTATAACCTAGAAAATATCTCAGTAACTTGGAACACAGCAGTTTAATTCTGCACATGATAAAATCTGATATTTAATTCACTTAGCTTTAATAATTTCATATTTCTCCTTTTCTCCCCAATGCCTCTCTATAGAACTAAAATTGCAGATCTGTTATAAGATGTATTCATCTCAGTGCACTGAGATCTATGTAAATATACTTAATAGTTAAACTAAAAAAATCCCCCATGTTTCATGTAAAAAGACTAGTAAAATATTTCTAATGTAGTATTGCTGTGTCTTACCTTTTGAATACAAAAATCTTGTGTTAGGCTTCTGTCCCACTCAGTCGTACAATTTTGCATAAATCTCACTTAAAGCACTGCTGACAACATGATTTGAATGTATCCAATTTGTCTAATCAAAAAAGACTCCTGTGAAGGGATTTGTGGAATGACTGAGGTCTGATTTACTGAACTGCCGTTTTCTGCTGTTCACAGCTCACTCAATCCCATATGTTCAATACCTCTTGGAATAATACCTTCCCCTACATCAGACCTGTTTCTTTCGGTTCTTACGAAGTTGCAATTTAATTTTTTCAATAAATTTTAGTAATCAGTTCTGTACTTAAAGGTCCTCTTTTTCTTTTGAATAGTGTCCTGAATGGTTTCAGATTTGCTAAGATTGAGACAGAAAGGTGATTCTAAATGAAATACAGTAGTAGATCTTTAGAGGTTATTGAGAGAGAATGCTCTGAGAAATAGTCTGAAGACTATTTAAAAGTTGCAAGTTAAAAGTAAATTACACCTTAAAGTCTGCAGAAAAAAATTAATCTAAAAGAGACCAAATTCTGTGTTCTAACAAATATAAACTACATAATAGCCCGGATATGGTAGTTGGTGGTTGGCTGTAAAAGGACCTAGGGACTGACTTCTTACGCTGAGTGTGAATAAGGAAGTGGGTGATGTTGAGAAACAGCAAAATTCACCCCAGTGCAGAAGGCTGGCACAAAACCTGTGCACCACAGTTGGTTCATAGACCCTGGGTGTTGGTGCACACCGGTGAATTCTGCCCCAAACAGCAGAAGAGACATGCTGCTTTCAGTGAAGGAGCTCTGACCTGCAGAATTAAAGAGTTATAAGTGAACCAAAATAACAGCTCCAACACTGACATTCAGTCACTTAAATTGCAGAAGTCATGAATACCATCAGCTAGTCTGCAGCCTAGCTCTGCAGGAAAGAAATGTACTTGGGTGCTATGTCTGTTGTGTGTTTTAAATATAGCAAAACTGACTGCAGTTTTTAGTGCTGGTCTCCAGGTTAATTTTGCCTTCGAGGTCAAACATTCAAACAATGCAGCTTTGGGGGACTAATATACACACTAAATAATGCATTGAAAAGCCATATTTGCTTTTCTGGTTCATAGATCTTGGACTCACTTTGGCTACATCTGTACTAATAGGTGCTGACACAGAAAACAGATCGCAAAATTTAGCTCTATTAGTTAGCATTGCCTCATGAGAGACATAACACTGAAAGCCAAGTCATGCTCGCACTCCAAATCGGAAACACAGTGAAGGAGTAAAACCATGAGAGGAAAAGAAACCCTCTTGGCACTCTTCAACCCAGCATTCTGAAATGATGCGTGATTGAATCTTCTTTGATTAGTCAGATATTTATTTGCATTTCTTGAAATAGGGAAAACATGTTGCAAATTTAGGGAGCCACTGTCTGACTGTATTGCAGGAAATAAACAAAAGCTGTTGGTGGCAAATAACTCAGCCATCATCCACATGGGTGACATCTGGTTTAAGTGTGATGAATACATGTTTGTATAAATCATGTGGCAGCAGTAATTCTGTTTGACGTAGATGTTTGCAGATAGTATGGGGCTCCCTTTAGTGAATACTCCTGAACAGAATGAATGTGGAAACAGGAAAACTATGTTTACCACATCAAAGCATGCATCAGAATACCACAGAGTGTTAGTGTTTGGCTGCTCTCTTCAACAACTCAGGAATTGCAGGGCTTCACTTGCTGCGTTATGTAATAATATATCCTTAGCCACATGACTACTGTTTACATGACTTGTGACAAGAACCCAAAAGGACACTGATGAAGTTATAAAGCTAAACATGTTAACTGTGTGATTAAAAGGAAAAGTACTTCTTTGTATAGAGCTTGTACATTTCACACTGGGGCTGCATCCGGGGTCTGGGCACTGGGACTTCCCCCCTCACTTATCACTTCTGCCGGGAAGTGGGGTCAGGGCATGGAGGCTTTCTGGATGATGGTAGGTCCACAGCGAACAGGTCCCATGCCCAGTTCTTCTGCAGATCTGGGCTTACACTGCCTGGTGGCGGAGTTTTTTCTGGGCCCCCTAGACATGGGACCCATCGGCCCAGTGGCTAATCCACCACTGGCAGGATGTTGTTATTACACACTAGTTAATTTCTCTTTCCTCTCTGGTGATTTACAGTTACAGAAGCTTATAATGCAATGGTCAGATATTACCTTACAAAATGGGACAGAGAAGTTGTAGGTGAGATTAATTCATGCAACAATTCACAAGTATTCAATAAATTCTAAACAGCATATTTTTATAACTCTAAAGTACCTGTTTTAACAATACTAACACAGGTGAGCTAGACTAATTCCAGTTTGCCAGCATCATACCCATACTATTGACTTAAATATCAAGAGCCTCATTCATCCAGTACATTACTCTAGTTTTACATGTGTGTAACTCCATTGATTCCAATGGAGTTATGCTGGCATAAAATTGGAGTAACTTAGGGCTTGGTTACATTGGCACTTTATAGCGCTATAAAGCCCCCACGAGCGCTATAACCTCCTCCCCGTCCACACTGGCAAGGCACGTAGAGCGCTATAACGGCTGAGTTATAGTGCTATTGTTAATCCACCTCCGCATGGGGAATAAGGGCTGTAGCGCAGCTGCTGTAGCGCTACAGCAAGAATGTGGACACCCACTGCGCTACAAGTGATCTCTGGAGATGCCTAGAGCCATTTAAAGCAATTGACGTCTCTTCCCTTTGTTTTGAACTCGGCTGGAGGAATGCGGAAGTACCTCTTTAGAGTTTCTCTCTTAACTCGGCAGATAAGCAATGCAAATGTTTAAGGAGGGAGCCTGTGTGAAAACAAAGCCTTCTGTGAACGGAGGCTCGCTGACAGGCTTTCAGAAGAATGGAAAAATCACTGTCTCTCTCCCTCTACATACACACAACGCGTCCCCCCTCACCCCCCTCGTTTAAAAAGCACGTTGCACCCAGCTGAATGCTGGGATACCTGCCCTAATGCGCTGCTCATAATGCTGCATTAAGTGCCCCAAATGTGGCCATGCTATACCGCTGGCGCGTCTGAGTGTGGACATACAATAGCGCTATACATATTACTGTATAAAGGGACCACTATAACCTATAGCGCTATAATCTTGTAAGTGTAACCATACCCTTAGTGCTGAATCAGAAACTGAGTGTTTTAATGGTAGTCCCTTAGCAGTTGCCTTCATTCAATAGCATATTAAAACTTCCTCCATCTCATCCCTATGTTATCTGTGTTGCAAGCTATTTAACGAGGATAAGAATAAACTCTGTGTGAAGAAATGTGAAAATACTGGAATTAGGGATCGGGAAAAATAATTGAGCTCTGGTGTTTTTTGAATCTCTTTCTTTTGCGGGGGTTATAAAAGTTCACAAGATTTAATTCAAGTCTGTGAAGGATTTGAAATTAAGGAAAATCTCAGACATCAAATAGAATAATCAGGAGGTCATGTTTACCATTGCAAATCTGTGTTTTAATGCTGGCTATGCCTCTTGACTTTTTTTACACAAAAAGGAGAGAGAGATGTGGGAGGATATTCCCTTTAAGCTCCAATGTTACTGTATTCTTCTCACAGCAACTCCCACTGATCCAGTTCTGAGGAGTAAGAGTATATTATAAATGAACAAAAAAATTTTATATACCACTAATACTTTCAAATTAAATACTCTAATGCACTTGACCGATGCTTCCCATTCTGTGCCTGTTTTAGATAACTAGCCTCCATTTTGGAAGATTTGCTGTAGTTTATTTTATTTACTGAAGTTCATATCTGTTAAAACTGCACACTCTAAAAAAGCCAATAATTATGACTAACGTCAAGTTTAACTATGAGAAAATAGACAAGATGGGTTAGGAAATATCTTTCATTAGACCACCTTCTCTTGGTGAAAGAGACAAACTTCTGAGCTGCCCGGAGCTGCCCTTCAGGTCTGGGAAAGGAGAGTCACAGCTAACTATAAGATGGAACAGATTGTTAAGCATAAAGAGTTAACACATGTTGCAAGAGACTATACTAGAAAGCTTGTCTCTTTCACCAGTAAAAGTTGGTCCAATAAAGATATTACCTCATCCACTTTGTCTGTCTCATACTGTGGGACCAACATGACTACCACACTACAAACATAAGAAAATAAATATTTGTACGTTTATAAACAAAGTCATAGTTCATTTAAAATATAAAGATCAAAATATGGATTTAAAAGCTTTTAGTTTGTTCATGATCAGTATATGAACAGTTGAACAAGAGAGCATCAGAGAACAAGAATACCTTAAACTTTAAGATACAAGACAGTGATGCCTGTAATTTCAAAAGGTAATATTTAGAACTCCTGTAACTTATATCACTAGCTTACATGTTTGATTCAATATGAATGTCATACTGTACTCTCTAAGACAAGATATTATGGAATATATCATAATTGTGGTAATATGATATGGAATGTAATTGTAAATTGTAAATAATTTACTACACTACTGCAAGATGTCTTTAAACATGCCCAAATTTACAATTTGATCAGAAAAACAGTGACAGAAACATTTGTAGAGGTTCAAACAGAATCATGGAGAGGGAGAGTAAATTTCACGGTCTCTATTAAATCTCTGCTTTTCCTGTATACCTAAGTATTTTTAATTTTTAAAAAATGCAACAAATTGTACATTTCTGAAGTTCTGTGGCTTTATCTCGTGACAAATAATGCAGAATAGAATTTTGTTTTGTGTAACGACTTTCATATTCAGAGTATTGAAATTAGTTACTATTAGTGCAAGGAGTCTGTAATCAAACAGAACTGCTGTTATGATCTCAACAATAGGGGACCCACAGTCTTCAGCATCAGAATCTGGTTATTTAAAGGACACACTCAGATTTGTTATATTTTTAAACAAATAAATATATTTATCTGTAACTTAAATTAATTAAATTTTATTTTTAAAAATTAGGGCTGTCAATCGCAGTTAAGTCATGCAATTAACTCAAATATTAACTGTGATTAAAAAAATTAATCGCCATTAATTGCACTCTTAACCAGTTGAAATGTATTAAATATTTTGGATGTTTTTCTACATTTTCAAATATAGTGATTTTTGTTACAACACAATACAAAGTATACAGTGCTCACTTTGTTATTTTTTATTATATATATTTGCACTGTTAAAATGATAAACAAAAGAAATAGAATTTTCAATTCACTTTATGCAAGTACTGTAATGTAATCTCTATTTTGAAAGTCTAACTTATAAATGTAGATCTTTTTTTGCGTAATTGCACTCAAAAACCAAGACAATGTAAACAAGAAGCGGGCCTGAAGTAGGACTGACTGGACTTGTAGGCTCTAAAGTTGTACTTTGTTTTATTTTTGAATGCAGTTATCTTTGTATATAATTCGACATTAATAAAATCAACTTTCATGATAAAGAGATTTCATTACAGTACTTGTATTAGGTGAACTGAAATATACTGTTTCTTTTGTTTTTACAGTGCAAATATTTGTATTCAAAAATAAATAGAACGTGAGCATCGTTGTATTCTGTGCTGTAATTAAAATCAATATATGTCCAAATGTAAAAAAATCCAAAAATATTTAAATAAATGATATTCTATTAATGTTTAACAGTGTGATTAATTGCGATTAATTTTTTAAATCGCTTGACAGTCCTATTAAAAATCCATCTCACATTCCACACAAAACTGATTAATCAATTTTACTTGTTGTCAGTTTCACATTTCAGTTTTCATGCACTAGTTCACTGGTGCAATATTTTGGTTTTAAATAAAAACCCCAAACATAGAAATTAAAAGAAATGAATTAAATAGTGTTGTGATAACAGCTGATATTGAATGCACAACAAAGTAATAGTGCAATCCAGGCCACTTAAATGATGGAGATGTTTAATATTAAAGTATTAATGTTTCTATCCACAACATAGGACTTTGAGAGCTGGTGCATCCGCTGCTGAATAACACATAGTCCTTCCGTTACTATATGTTAGGGGAAAAAAATTGCTCCTTAATCGTTTAAAGATGATATCAAAGATATTCTTCTGCTCCAGTTAGCATTTTGTGTGGTGGAGTCCCACTCCCCAGCATCCAGTGAAAGCATAGCGAATGCCTATTGGAAGAGCAAAAGAAATATCCCCTTCAGCAGCTCTTCACTCTGCTGTAGTTGTCATGGTTCTTGCACACACCTCCCTCAGGGCGCAGAGAAGGAAATGAGAATGCACAGGGTCATGCCCTGCAAATCTTACGGCTTCCCCCACCTCCAGCCTGTACTTCCACTACAATGAATAAGGAGCACCCTGAAGCTGGGTTCTGCCACCTAGTGTATGCACGTGACCTCCCCAGCTCCTGCCCAGCCTGCCTCTCACACACAGCAGAGCCACTTCCTGAGGTCCCTTCACACCTGGAGAAGAGGGGACAGAGCTTGCGCCTAGGTTTCCTTCCACAGCTCTCTTCACTGAGCAGAACAGAATCATCGGCAGCTATGAGCAGTTGCCGATTTAACCACATCTTCACCACGCTTTGCTTACACTTTTCTTTTCAGCCTTGGGCTGCTTCTAAATTTGATTACACAGCCCGCCGATATCATTATGCATGAGATTCTGTTTCTTTATCTTACTGGGAGTAAATCAGCAGACAGTAATCATGCCTTTTTCTGTGGCTTACAGCAGGCCTGAGGCAGCTCTCAAGCCTCCAACAAGCTGAGGCGTCCGCATTTCCACATTCCCAGCTGTTTAACGCACTTTGCAGAATTTTTAGTGTTGCCAATCCCTGGTGTTCAAAAATCACGTGTTTGACTTAAAAATCACTGTATAGAGTGTGTTCTTCTTGTTGGGTTTCACATTTCCTTCATAATCTTCAGGGATAGAAACTTGTTTTCTCATGAAAGCGGAAATTCTCTCCTCATCCCAATGACTCTAAAAAGCAAAGTTTTTTAAGAAAAAACCCTAAATATCTGGGTACTCCGGATAAAAACATGAGAACTAGCAACACTCCTGGGCTTTTGGGAGAGCTGATTTACCATACTGGGCCAAATCCTGCAGTACTTACTCAGGCACTACTCACTTTGACCTCACTGCAAGTTGTGCTTGAATAGAAACTACAGGATTTAGCCCATATTTATTGGTATTCTTTCGTTACTACTACTACAGATTCTTCTTATTGATATTATGTCAGTCACTAAAAACCTCAGTCGGGGGTCAGGGTGCCATTGCACCAGGTGCTGTAAAGACAAGTATCAAAGAAGACAGTCCCTGCCCTAGGGAGTTCTCAATCTATGCATCATAGAAGATGCATCAGGGACAAAACAGACAAACATATTGGATGTGGGTTGGGAGATTGCGTTAGTAATAAAGTGAACAGAGTTTTTCAGAGAAGCAGAAGTCTTCTGCTATGATTAAGGGTTTGGTGACTTTACAGCACAGCCCACAGTAAGAGGGTATGTCTAGTGCACAGGAGGAGTGTTACACCCCTCTATGAGGAGCAATTTACTGCTCTCATCCCACCACACGGGTTCAGCACTGTGCAGTGGGAGCTGGAAATGTGCTAAGTATTCTCAAGGGTGTCGGACAACAGCAGTCGCTGCACTTCCCAGAGCACAGGGACTGCACTTCTGCTTGAACTTTATGTGGCCATGCAAGTGAGGAGTTGGGGAGAAGGCCTGCATAAGGGTCAGGCAGAATCTGGCTCTGATATTTAAGGACAACAGTGTGTGTTTGTCCCCAAGTTGTGTTTTACTTAACTGTTACAGTGAACTTAGTTCACTGCTACATTTCCCTTAACAGGTTGTCCAACTGAATATAGGTCCGTTTCTTAGTGCTGTGGCATGTCTTAAGATCTCCTGTAACAGTTGATATGTAGATTATTGTGGTGGCATTTCTAAATGTATTTGTTTCTGGTTTTGTTTTCTTATCTTGATGTCAGGCTGTGACAACTGCCCTTTTACCGTACGCCTTGCAGCTTCAGGTGTGAGCCTAATATATGTGCCATAAACTGTTTTAATTCTGTTCTTTGTCTGACATTTTTCCCTCTACACAGTATCTGCTCTCTGAGAATTCTTCAGAAGTTATATACAGTATGTGATTCATGCCCTATTTTCAGTAGGTTACTTACTCTCTTCTGTCACCAATTCAAACGAACCCTTTTACTTTGAATATCTTTGTTTTTTATTGTATTTTGTCCACCTATTATGTTCACCAGGTTTATATATACATGCCACATTCTCAGTCCAGTCCAGTCATTATGATGATCAATCATCTGCACCACAAAATCACCAAAAAGATTTAGCCAGCAACATTTGACATGACTGCTAAGGGTTATCTGGAACTGGAGACTGATTTAGATCATTCTCTTAGAATTTAAAACATAAAACTAATGGTGCTGAGACAGTAACATGGAAGTACTTGTACACTATTCAGGGCTTGAGTGATAAGAGACTTAAATTACATTATTACTGCCTGATAACTTTCATGTGTAGCAAATATTGTTACCTATAATTGGGGCACAGAAAAGACAACAAAGAATCAAATCTGATTGCCAAAAGCTAATTTACAAGTGTATCTGAAATGCATGAGCACATATTTGTACCATTCTGTTCTTGATAGCTTGCCTAAAATTTTCTTTTCTGAGGATAAATAGTACAGAGCTACTAGGTATTTTAAAACTATACTAGTTCATGAAGTCATTTCAAACTCAAATGAAGTTGGGAAGCTTGTATATTTCCCCCTTGCTTTGATTTTATTCTGCTTTTTTGAGAGTGATGAAATACAGTAGGGCTAGAGGAGCCTTTAATAAGAGCAACAAAGTGCTGCTGTGGATACCATGCTGTCTACAGGCTACAGTTCTGGTTTGTTTCCTGCAATATATTGTATCAAACAAGATTAAGAGGAAGACAGTCTTACACACATGATTTTGGTCCTCAGTATGCAAGTTCCCTCACTTTGTTTTTTAAAAAGTTTTAATGGTTGCTCCATTTGGAAGCAATAGATTTAGGTTCTGATCCCAGCTCTTCCACTGACTTTCTGGGTCATTTTAGGCAAGTCATTTGACCTCTTTGAATTTGTGTCTCCATAAATGAAAGGGGAAAATGCTCACTTACCTTTGTGAAATGGATTGAGAGCTACACATGAAAAGATCTGTATAAATGCTAAGTTTTGTGTTACCATTTTCACTACAATAACTAGCTTATTCATGATGGCTGATCCTTGGGACTTTGCTAATTTACAAGGTATTTTGGAAAGCACTAGGGATTGCTGGTTAGCGTTTCCACCTGCTGAGAAGCAGATCTGGATTGGGACTCTGGGGTGGAATCAGTCTCTCCCTCAGCCTAATCTCTCAAAGTGACACCTGTTGGTTATTCATGACCGGGAACTAGTAAGGATGGGTGCGACTGGTCACACCAGAATAAGAGTGAGCATGGAGTAGAAGAGCAAGAGTGGAAAAAAGATGGGGAATGTAAGCCAATTGGGATACAGGGATGTGTTCATTTTTCTTGGGAGAGATCTGGAAAGAAGGACTAACGAAGTGGAAAAGGGTTTTGTTTGGCAAAAGAAAGGAGGACTCCATTTTGCAGAGAGGACAAAGATGAATATACTTGTGTTCAGTAGCTTAGGGCAGAGCAATGAGACTGAATATGCTTGTCCTCTGTGATTAAGGATTTAGTTACGAATTTTGCTTTTTCAGTGGCTAACTTTTGGTAGAGACCCGGACTACATTCCTTTACACTCAGGCAGGAAGCAATAGTTTAGCAGTCAGGAACTCTATTGGCATTGCCATTGATTTACAACCCATATCCAGACACACCATATATTAGAAATCTATTAAGCTATGGCACCAATATGATCAATTAATAGGTATTAATCAGGCATTTTGTTATGTGATGGTAGAATATGACAGCTTTGTCTGTATTTTAAAGTCCCAAGGTCAGTCCTTAAAAGAAGATGTGTCATATGGATGCAGTATTGGGGTACATTTTGCTGTGCATATTTGATATATTCAGCAGTATTGAAGGGATAAATCATGCTTTTTCAGGAAATACATTGTAGTTTGGGTAGCTAAAATATATTCTTCTATTATACTTTTTGGTGCATTGAAAGTTTGTTCTTTCAATAAGCTTATAGTTAAATTAATATGATGTTGCTTATGTATATTTGTTGGGTTTTTAATTTGCTTGCTATAAGTATGAACATTGTTTTATGTAGACAGTGTACTTATTTGAATTTTTAAATGTCAGTGTTTTATCAAGTGTTTAGTGAAGGATATTCACAAGCCTTTCTTCTTATGGTTTCATGGAAATTGCATTATTTTATACAAGGGCCCTTCCTTTAAAAGTTGGAGAGAGCACTTCTGTTTGTTAGTGTGAAAAAAACAAGTTCAGCACCAGTTCAGTGAACAGCATCCAACATAAGCAGAAGCATAGATGCCGTTTTGTTTATTTAGGACTACGTAGTTTTATATGATGCAAAATGGCTTGTTCTTTTGTTGCCAAAATCTTTCACAAAAAAAGATGTGAAACTGTATCACAGCTTTCCATTGAAACCACACAGCTCAGTCATGTAAAAGCTAATGTCAGTAAAACACTTTTTATAAAAAGTGAGAAAAGGGGTCATGCATTCTTTATGGACCTGATCCTGTTTTGCTCAGGCAAATTTCCCATTGAACTCAATAGGATTTTTGGGTGAGTGGGGAGTGCAGAATCAGAGCGTATATGTACTCAGGGAAGATTCGAATCCCTAAGTCTTTGCTGGCACAATGCCACTCTTGATAGCAACAATTATATCTGTAGTTTTAGACAGTGCTTAGATGTTTTACCAGTGTGTAGTCTAACTCCTCACTGAGCCATATCTAATAGGGGACTGGTTGGGATAAAGTGAGTAGGAAAATCCTGGGCTTCATGCACTGTAATTTGTACCCACCAACCCCTTAATTACACTGGGACTTTTCTCTGTCACATTGTTGCCATAGGTGGAGCTGCACCAATAGCAATGATGAAAGAGATAGTGTGCAAGGGGCTTATACACTGCTCAGAGAAGAGCTACATGATATGGTGGTTAAAATACCAGCAGTCAGTCTATAACACTGTTGCTAAATGGGTAGAGCTGTGTTACATCATTTGTGATACAAGAAATGGAAATTTCAAGAAAAAGGGTCACTGAAAGCAGAGTGTTCCTAAACAGAAAAAATGAACATGTAATTATCTATCGATGATAGCAATACTATAAACTATATTATGTACACAGGGTTTGGGGGCTTCTTTACCAACATACAGTATAAGCCTGCAGCTGTTCCAGTGGAGAATTAGAAGTCTGTGTTCCCAGTGTAGGTGTGTCTATAACTTCCAGTATCGTGTTCCAATGAGCTATGGGTTCATATTAAAATACATATAACCCATTATTTTCCTCCTCACTGTATCCCTTAACCAGTAGCTTTTGCCTGCAGCTGTTTCATTATTGTAGGAGATGCACAACTTATAAGAGCCAGTAAATTAAAATGAGTCTGTATTTAAGGGGAGGGGGAGAAAAGGAATTATTTTAATTAAAATAAAATTCTCTCTTGATAACTTTGCTCAGTAGCTATTATTAATTCACCTGCCTTCAAATGGATACTGCAGGTGCTTTGATGAATGGATTGAACGATTGCTTACTAAGTACCTCTGCTACTTGTAAGCACCTCAGTATCCTCCATGGGAGATATGTAATTCTCTGTGTCAGGACGTCTTTCTAAAACACAACAAATATCTCTTTGATTCCTTCAACAACAGCGTGAGAGAGAAGCTGAATGATAGAAAAAGTATTATTAAAACAAACTTCGTATTAACCAAAGACAAAACGGGCCACCCCAGCTGCTTGCCTGAGGAGTCCCCCTCTACCAGAATGTTACAGGGGGGTCCCTGTCACTTGTCACTGCTGTTGCCTGTCGCTGGAACCCTGCCACGGCCTCACTGGCTGTCAGCTCCAGAGTCCTGCAGCCCCTCGGGCTGAAACAGTGAATATGATGGAGGTCTCTGGAAATCACAGATTCTGTGACTTCCATGACCTCCGTGACATAAACGTAGCCTTACTCATCTTCGTTGCTCGCCTCTGAATCCTTTCCAGTTTCTCTATATCCTTTCTATATATTGGGAACCAAAACTGGACACAGTGTTCCAGCTGAGGCCTAATAAGTGCCTAGTAGAGTGGTACTGTCACCTTCTGTGACTTGCATATTATGTCTCTATTAAAACATTTGTTTGTGGGTTGTTGGTTTTTTTTTTGCAACAGCATTTCATTGCTGACTTATGCTGCGGTTGTGATCCACCACAACTCCCAAATCCTTCTCAGCAGTGCTGCTGCCAAGCCAGTTTTCCCCCATTCTGTATTTATACATTTAATTTTTCTTCTCTGAGTGTAGCACCTTACATTTTTGTCAAATTTCATTTTGTTGTCTATAGCCCAGTTCTCCAGTTCATCAAGATGCCTTTGAATTTTAGCTCTGTCCCCCAAAGTATGGGCAATCCCCCACCAGCTTTGTGTCATCTACAGAAGTGATCAGTATGCTCTCTATTCTAACATCTAGGTGATTGATATAGATGTTAAAAAACACTGGACCCAGAACAGATCCCTGTAGAACCTCACTTCAGACCTCTCTGCAATCCAACATCATTTAATAGCTACCCTTTGTTTGCAACTGTTTAACCAATTATGTATACACTTAGTAGTAGCTCTGTCGAGCCTGCACTTCTCCAGCTTATGTATCCGAATGTCATGTAGGATTGTGTCAGAAGCCTTGCTGAAGTCCAGGTATATTATGTCTACCACATTCCCCCTATCCATCAAAGCAGTGACACTACCAAAGAAGGAAATCAAGCCGGTTTGGCATGATTTGTTCTTGGTAAATCCATGCTGGCTGCTAGTGATTATCCCTGCATCCTCCAGGTATTCTCAAATTGAACGTTTTATACATTGCTTGAGTAGCTTTACAGGTTTTGAAGCCAGGCTGACTGGTCTATAGTTCCCCAGCTTCTCCTTTTCCACCTTTTAAAAGATGGGCACTACATTAGCCCTTCTCCAGTCTTTCAGGACCTCTCCTGTCATCCATGAGTTTGCAAATATTATTACCAGTGACTCCAAGATTTCTTTAGCTAATTCCCTGAGTGCCCTTGGATGAATAGTATCTGGTCCCACTGATTTGCTCTTTACTTGTCCTGATCTGCATCCTTTCCCTATTATTGTATATGGTAACTTCACTAGTCATTTGGTCACATGTTATTTTTTATGAGAAGATTGATGCAAAATAGGCATTGAGCAGCTCTGCCTTTCTGTCATCTTCCTTTACCTTCTTCCTTGAGCACAGACACACACCATCTCTGGTCTTTCTTTTGTGTCTGAAATATTTATAGAAGTTCTTCCTGTCGTCTCTGACATTTCTTGACAGCTGTAACTCATTCATATCATATGAAGAAAAACTTCTCTCTTCTCTCTCTCTCCCATGCATAGTTTAGCAACCATTCACACCTTGTCCCTAAAATGTTCAACCCCTTTTTGTCCCCTGTTGCCAAGCACCAGGACCTTGACCTGAACCTGCCTCCTAAATTCTGTTTTTATTTAGGAGCTCCAAATAATAAGACACAGCTCTTACAATCAGTAGCTCTCGAAGTGCTTTACAAAGGAGGCAAGGGTCATTATCCCCATGTTACAGATGGGGACTGAGGCTTGTGAGAGAGGGCAAGTGACTTGCTCAAAGACCGTCAACAGTCCTGTGGCAAAGCTGGGAATAGAAGCCAGGTTAGCCCCACACTGTCCTAATTTCCCTCACCCTTAACTATGCCTTCCTTCTTGGTTCTGTAGCCTATAGGACTAACCTGCTTACATGCACATATATATAGTTTAAGTTTTGGTTTATTGTAATAGGTTTATAGATTTATATTAAAGTAAGTTTGGGTGTAATGCAAGAAGCCTACAGGCCATATCCTGTATGTCAAGCTAAGGCAAAGTTAACACATCTATATTAAGATCTTTTACCCAGAAAGTAAAGTTGACCTTCATCTTGTTACCTAAATAGATAAGTATCCACACCTATGTCTGTGACCTTTTATCTAGACCAATAGACAACGGGGAATGGCATAGGGGGGCTCTTCAATGTTGTACCCACAGACTTAACAGCTACATCACAAGGAAATGTATGTGCCTATGTATGTGTCATCAATGTGCACGAACATACTAGCCTATGGGGTAAGTGTACCCTAACATTTTGTGGGTGAGGAATGAAATTTGGGCATTGGAGGAAAGATTTCTGGCACTTGTGCCCTATAAAAGAGGTGATCCACCTCGCAAGAGCACTCCACTCTGCTCTGTCATTCTCACTCTATCTTACTCACTCTCACTCACTTTATCTATTCTGTCTACGATGACTATACTATTAGTAGGCTATACTTGTTCTTCTTAAACTTTAAGTTTCAAGGGAACTAGGCTAAGCTTGGTTTCCCTAAGCTTTTATTCTTAGTTTGTTTATTAGGTTTTGATTTCAAGTTAGTCATTATGTCTAAGTTAGCTCTTAGCATTAGTTTCTTCCAAGCACTGCATTCCTCACTCAAGAACTGAGAAACCTGAACTGCAAGGCTGGTTCTGTCTCTTACCACTGGGTTATCAAGGAAGGGTGTGAGTATAGTAATCAAAGCTTTGTTGCATATAATACTATATTATCATATGTATCTTTTGAATAGCAGTAATGCAATTATAACTTCATAATTCTGGGTATTTTGCTATTTACTTACTATTTCATTTATTTTAATAAAAAGTCTTTATGCCTATATCTGACACTGTCCCTGAGGGTCCTTTGTAAATTCTGTGGAGCCTGATTCAGGACAAGAAATTTTATTTTCTGATCAAACAGATTGGCGACCCCAAGACCCATACTATTCATATGAATAATTAATTATTATTAATAAATTAAATTAAACTAGCTACATTACATTAATATTAATAGTACACCCTAAATCAGGCTACAGCTCACAGAAAGCAGATGCTCATCTCAATATTCTCCCATCCTCAAAGACTCCTAGAACACTTCTTCTATCCTGAAATTTAAGTTCAGACATCAGTTTGGATGTAAAACTGTTCATCTCGTGTATGGTGCTGGTTGTGTGTGGTGCTGGTTCTGTAGAGCAGTGGTCTGCAAACTGGGGTGTGTGCATCCCAGGGGGTGCGCGAGACCACCCACGGAGGTGCGCGGCGCCCCAGCCCCAGGAGCTGGGCGCTGCGCCAGGCCTGGAGACCCGGGCACCGGGCCTGGAGACCCAGTGCTGGGCGCCACACCATCCCGCAGAGAAGACCCGGCCCCGGACACCGCGCCGCCGCAGAGACCCACCCTGGGCCCCGGGAGCCAGGTGCTGCGCTGCGGCTGAAGACCCGGCCCCGGGAACCGGGCACCACGCCGCGGCAGAGACCCAGCCCGGCTCCGGGAGCCTGGAGACCCAGCCCCGGGCACCATGCCTCAGTGGAGACCCGGCCTGGCTCCGGGAGCCTGGAGATGCGGCCCCGGGAGCTGGGCGCCACGCCACGGCAGAGACCCAGCCCAGCTCTGGGAGCCTGGAGACCTGGCCCTGGGTGCCACGCTGCAGCGGAGACCCGGCCTGGGAGCTGGGTGCCGCGCTGCGACAAAGACCCGGTCCAGCTCCGGGAGCCTGGAGACCCAGCCCCGGGCACCACATCGCAGCGGAGACCCGGCCCTGGGAGCCAGGCGCCGTGCTGTGGCAGAGACAGAAGAGTCAGGCGCCCGGCTCTTCACGCAGGGCTGCAGCCACTCGACCAGCTCCTGGGGGCCGGGGCTCCAGCCGGGCGCCCCGCCGCGGCTGCAGACCCGGCCTCAGGCGCCACAGCTGGAGACCCGGCCCGGGGCGCTGGTCGCGCAGCTGCAGTCCCGCGTGAAGAGCCCGGCCCAGCCCCAGGGGGGCAGTTAGGGGACAAGGAGCAGGGATTCTGAGGGGGGCAGTGAAGGCCTTGAGCGCTAGCCAACAACGCTCTGTAAACTTCTGAACCCTTGTTATCTCTCAAGGTCTAGTAGTAAGCCAAAGTATTGGAAAATTACAGGCATGCTCATCCCTCTAGTTGTTCACAAGGGAACCATAGAGGCTCGTCTTTTACCACCTATTATAATGAAGTAAACAAGTCTATTCATCACTGTCATGTATGATTCGTAGTATGTTTGTACTTAATAAAAGCGGCAAGCTGGGACTCTCCCAGGTCGCCTCCTTCCGCAAGCTGTCTCCGTCTGTTTCTTCCCGACATCTGGTGACCCCGACGTGATCCAGCCCCTCGGCTCACCGGCTGGCATAGCCTTGGTGCACCTCAGCGTTTACGCTCCCTCGTGAGTATGGGGGGGGATTTATCCGTGTCTCAAAAGGCTCATGCGAAGGAGCTTTTTACAATCATTAAACAGACAGGCAGTGCTCAGGTCTCACAAAGGAGCATAGAAGACTTAGTGCGTCTTCTTGAACATAAGTGCCCCTGGTACCCAGAGGCAGGTTCTCTGGAGGTAGCGGATTGGCAAAAGATAGGGGACAAACTATTTCGAGAGCCTAGGGCAAGTGTTCGCTATCTTCTTCTATGGCAGCACTGTGCAGACGCGGTGGGGCGCTTGCGGGCGGAGGTACCCCCTGCCACGTCTCCCTCTCCTCCTCCTCCTCCTTCTTTTACCCCTACGGCACCGTGTTTAAAGCCGCTCTCCGATCCTTCTTCTCTCTCCCCTCCTTTGGCTGCGATAGAGAAACAACCCTTGGAACACACCCAGCCGCGTCTGGGCTTGGTCCAGGGCGCTCTTCAGCAAGCCTTTCAGTCTGCCCACAGCCCTCTTTTGGAGGAATGGGCAGGCGAGCCCCCAGTTCTTGCTCCTGTAACATATGGGGTAAACCAGAATGGGGAAAACACAGTTACCTATACCCCCCTGCCCTACTCTGTCATTAGGGAACTTAACAAGTCAGTGAGGGAGTCGGGCCTGCGCTCGACATATACTGAAGGGTTGATTGAAGGGATAAGTAACGGGCATCAAATGACCCCCTCAGATTGGAAACAACTCTTCCGCATGATTCTTTCTCCCGCACAGTATGTTGTGTGGGATAGTGAATTCCGTGCAGCGGCCATAGCTATTTCCACCGAGGCCAACATTCCCGATCAGATCTATGGGGCGGGTCAATTTTCCACCCCCGAACAACAAATGCAGCTGCCCCCCGAGTCCTTTCGTAGAACAGCTATGTGTATTCAGCGTGCCTTCCGTCGCGTCCCTGTTTCAGGGACGCCCTTAGTATCTTTTACTAGCATTCGCCAAACTCCTTCTGAGCCCTTTCATCAATTCGTAGACAGACTTAAAGAGGCAATCGCTCGCCAAATTGATAACCCTGAGGCTCAAACTGAACTCTTGCGCCGTCTGTCCGCGGAACAGGCTAATGCAGACTGTAAAAAGGTCCTTCAATCTGTAATCCATCGCGCGCAGTACACCATAGCGGACATGATTCAGGCCTGCGCGGAGGTCGGTACTCAGACCCACGCTATGGCCATGCTGGCAGGTGCTTTACGCGCCGGAGGGAAGCCCCTCGGAACTTGCTTCAATTGCAAAAAGCCAGGCCACTTTCGCCGCGAGTGCCGCGCTCCGGGGGGAGGGGCACATGCTGCTACGGGACAGCGCCTTAATCAGCGCCCCACAAAAAAGTGCCCTCGCTGTAAAAAGGGGTTTCATTGGGCTAATCAGTGCCGATTAAATCCCCCTTCGGGAAACTTTCCGACGGGCCCCCCCCCGGGCCCAGGAATAAAGATAGGGGTTACCCATAAGTTCCCACCCCCTGCTACCAAAGGTAGCGCTGGCATTGACTTAATCAATACTATGGATATGCAGGCTACCCTACCCGGGGAAGTCTTGCTAATGCCGAGCCAGCTCACTGGCCCTTTGCCAGACGGCACAGTGGGCGTAATCCTACCCCGCTCATCTGCCCATAAACATGCCATCATGGTTATCCCCGGCGTCATTGACTCCGATTACACCGGAATCATCTATGTTCAGATGTGGGGCCAGTTGCCCCTCACCTTAACTAAAGGTGATACATGGGCACAGTTACTGATTCTCCCTTTCATACCTCCTGACCAGCCCTCTTCGGCTCTCCGCCGTGGAGGCTTTGGGTCCACGGAATCTTCCGAACCCGTAGCATCATCCCTCCATCCTCAAATCATCGCTCTTTCACAGCAGATACAACAGGGGAAGCCACTACGAAAGTATCAGATAAACGGTAAGCTTCTTGAGGGGCTCCTTGACACAGGGGCAGACGTCTCTGTCATTGCCCAGAAATATTGGGACCCTGCGTGGCCCTCTGAGGCTGCCCCCACGGTATGGGGAGTGGGAGGGAGCCAATCCTCTAGTCGTAGTACTCATTGGCTCCCCGTTTGGGACCCAGAGGAAAATCGCCAAGTAGCTCAAATTCGTCCCTGCATCCTCCCGATTCACCTTAATCTTTGGGGCAGGGACCTTCTGACACAAGTAGGTGCCACCCTTACTGCACCATGACTCACCCTACCGCCTTACCCCTGACCTGGAAGCCACATCAGATTGTTTGGGTCGAGCAATGGCCGCTCCCCATGGACAAATTAACTGCCTTACATCATTTAGTGCAGGACCAGCTAACTGCTGGTCACCTCGAACCCTCTACTAGCCCGTATAACACGCCGGTTTTTGTTATAAAGAAAAAATCTGGCAAGTGGCGTCTATTGCACGACCTTCGGGAAATCAATCGAATCATTGAACCCATGGGACCGCTCCAATGCGGCACGCCCAACCCCAATTTAATCCCTCGTGATTTCCAATTGGCTGTCATTGATCTCAAAGACTGTTTTTTCACTATTCCCCTGCAACCCCGAGATAGACGCTATTTTGCGTTCACGGTCCCTGTACTTAATAATTCGCGCCCTATGGATAGATATCAGTGGAAAGTCCTACCCCAAGGTATGCTTAATAGCCCGACACTCTGTCAATTGTATGTAAATACTGCCTTACAGCCCTTTCGGGATAAGTATCCTGACTTATTGGTATATCATTACATGGATGACATCCTTATAGCCGGCAAGGAGTTGCCTCCTACTTGGCAACAGTCTCTAATTCAGGCTCTGAATGCCTATGGGCTCCAAATAGCACCGGACAAAGTCCAATTACAAAGTCCCTACTTATATTTGGGTCACAAGCTTTTTTCCTCTTTTTCTATGCCTATTGTTCCCCATCTCCATTTCCCAAACCCGATTACCTATGTTCAGTTACAACAATTTCTAGGGGCCATCAATTGGCTACGTCCTTATCATCGCATTACAACCGCCGAGCTGCGTCCGCTCTTTCAGGCACTAACCAAAGGGCGGCACCCCTCTGATTTGATTACATTATCCCCTGCCCAGTTATCCCTTTTCTCGAAATTAACTCACGTTTTTGCGGTGAAATGGGTGGATCGAGCCGAACGCAATTCTCCACCCATCCTTATTTGCCTTTATGATACCCTACAACCTTGTGCGGTAATTGCTCAGGCTTCATATGGCAAACCCCTTCTCATCTTGGAGTGGCTTTATCTTCCGCACTCACCCTCTGCCTCAATTACAACCATGGATGATATGCTTGCTCAACTTATCATCAAAGGTCGTCTCCGCTGTCGTGCCCTTATGGCACTTGATCCGGTCGATATTGTTGTCCCACACCCTCTCAAAAAATATGCTGCAGCCACTGCTTTTTCAGATGCTCTCCAACTTGCTCTGGCAGGCTATACTGGATCCGTTTCCTATCATTCTTACGCTGATCCCCGCTTGTATTTTGTACAGCGGATGCCTGTCCAACTTTTTCCTCTCCTCTCCCTCCAACCCCTCCCAGATGCACTTACAGTTTTCACTGACGGCGGCCCCTCCCATGGCGTTGTCTCTTGGTATTCTAATCGCTGGAATGTGAAGGTCACTGCTACCTTTTCCTCACCTCAAAGAGCTGAGTTAGCCGCTGTTCTTCTTGCCTTTGTTCTTTTTCCCTCCCAGCCCCTGAATATCATTACGGACAGTCTTTATGTAGCCAATATCACCTCCTGCATTTCAGGCAGTTATGTCTCTCCTGTCATAGAATCTGCTCTTTTCCAGCTGTTTCTTTCACTTCAGGCCGTCCTTCACGCTCGCACGCATTGTTTTTTCATTGCCCATATCCGCAGCCATCAATCTCTTCCCGGCTTTCTTACTGAAGGCAATGCCCGTGCTGATGCAGCCTCCCGGTCATTGTACCCTTGCTCTCTTTCCCCAATTGCTAGTCATGAACTCCACCATCAAAACGCCAAAGCTCTCTCACAACAATTTTCCATCCCACTCTCAGACGCCCGCGCCGTTGTTCAACAATGTCCCCAATGCTCACAGCATTCCTCTTTTCCCCCAACAGGGGTCAACCCCCGCGGGTTAGGTGCCAACCAACTTTGGCAAATGGATGTTACTTCTTTCCCTCCCTTCGCCCCCTGGCGCTTCCTACATGTTACCGTTGATACGTTCTCCGGTTATTTGTGGGTTACACCACAAAAGGGTGAAAAAGCAAAGCATGTTATTAATCATTGTGTTCGCTGTTTCGCTGTCATGGGCGTTCCTAATTCTTTAAAAACTGATAATGGTCCCGCGTATTGCTCTACCACTTTTGCTGAATTTTGTTCCCGATGGAATATCACTCACACGTTTGGTATCCCTTATAATTCCCGCGGCCAAGCCATTGTTGAGCGGGCAAATTGCACTCTTAAAGTGGCCCTCAATCGTCAAAAGCATAAAGGGGGAATTCCCTCCTCCTTACCCGATAAAGAAGAATGGCTTGCCTCCGTTTTGTTTACGCTTAACCATTTAAATTTGTTTAACGACGGTACTCAGTATTTATCTCGTACACAGAAACATTTTCGCCAAACAGAAATTCTGCCAGCACCGCTTGTGACTTATCAGCTGCTCCCGAGCCGTACCTGGAGCGATCCAGTACCCCTTATCACTTGGGGTCGAGGTTACGCTGCAGTCTCCACCCCGGCCGGTCCAGTGTGGGTTCCAGCTCGCTGTATTCGCCCCTACGTGCATCAGCAACTACCCCAGAATCCGCTCGAGCATGGCATGGCGTCAAGGGCTCCCAAATCCAATTCCAGATTTCAATCTCCACATCACGCCGCCGATCACCAAGGTGATCACTGCCCGGCACCGGGGGCAGTGCAACCCCCCGGTGACATGGGGGCAGATAAAAGGCCTGGCACAACAAGCAGAAAGAGTGATGGACACTCAACTACTGGACAGAACTCCTGAGAACTATGTTGTTGCCATAATTTCTTGTCTCACGGCTAATTCCTCTGTAGTGGGCTCTTGTATTATGTTACTTGTTTTGAGTTTAGTGTTCCTCAGTCCCCCATTGTGTACGGCTCTCCCCCCTCCTCCACCGCCCTGGACAGACAATGTTTGGGGTCTTTTGGCCCTTTCCATTAATCAGTCCAGCTTTTGTCTGTCCCAACAGGTGGCGGTGGGACAAATTTTAGGTACGTGCCTCATCCCTATATGCCATGAGGCTTCTGAGGTTGAAAGTGCAACATGGTTCTTTCAAAGTCTAGGACCCAACACTACCATACGAAACCTGGGCTATAAGGGTTATCATAATTGGGGGGAACAATCCACCTCTCGACCCAAGCAGACTTTACAATTACGGACTCCCTATGTAGCCAGTGCAAATATCTCATGTGCTCGAATGACAAATTGTACTTTGATAAGTTGTAAAGGGTTCGGTGGGAAAAGCCTAAACTGTTCTCACTCAGTCAATGTCTCCTACCTATATAAACACGTTAAGCTCCCTCTGGGGTGGTTCTGGACATGTAAAGGGTTAACATTCAGTTACATCCCTGCCAATATTTCAGATGGCACGCTATGCTGTCTTAGTCGTTTGGCCGTGGTATTACCCCCAAAGATTCCACTCCACCCCCGTACCTCTCGTTCTGTTGCTCTGGATGCCTCTTGTGACTCTGAGGTTCACTTGTTCTCAAAAACAGAGTCTGTGGCATTAGCTCTCTCCCTAGTGGGAGTCCCAGGATTAGCTACAGGCAACAGCCAGAATATTAACAAACTTGCCTGTGCTGCAGTTAAAGCTCTTAATGCTACTTCCACCGCTATTGCCTTACTTAACGGGGAACAGGTTGAACTCCGCCGTGGGGTTCTTCAGAACCGTGCTGCTATAGATTATCTTCTGTTACTGCATCATTTTGGATGTGAAAAGGTAAATGATATGTGTTGCTTTAATATTTCTGATCATTCCCACGCTATAGAAAATCAAATTGATGCTATTAAAAACCTCACCGCACAGATTCGTGTCGATCCAGACCCCTTTGCCAGTTGGTGGGATTGGCTAGCGTCCCTATTCCCCGGATGGGGCTGGCTACACGAGCTCATTACGTATGGATTATTAGCATTGGCGTTGTTAATTTCCCTCTGCTGCACTATTCAGTGTATCCCTTCTTTAGTTAATCTCTGTTTGCGGGGATGTCCCTGGACTTCCCGTCCTTATTCTTTAACACTTTAAGAGACTGGATGACAGCTTCGGACGCTGGCAAACCACGTCCTACGGGCTGTTATCCCTCTCCTGTCCCTAGCTTTAATTAATCCCCGCTTACAGATATTATTCATAGTATTAATTATATTATAATCCTATGTACTTGAGAAAAACAAAGGGGGAGATGAAGGCCTTGAGCGCTAGCCAACAACGCTCTGTAAACTTCTGAACCCTTGTTATCTCTCAAGGTCTAGTAGTAAGCCAAAGTATTGGAAAATTACAGGCATGCTCATCCCTCTAGTTGTTCACAAGGGAACCATAGAGGCTCGTCTTTTACCACCTATTATAATGAAGTAAACAAGTCTATTCATCACTGTCATGTATGATTCGTAGTATGTTTGTACTTAATAAAAGCGGCAAGCTGGGACTCTCCCAGGTCGCCTCCTTCCGCAAGCTGTCTCCGTCTGTTTCTTCCCGACAGGGCAGTCCGGCAGGAAGTGGGAGGGAGTGGATGGGGGCAGAGCTTCCCCCATAGGGGTGCTTGCTGAAATGGTTTTTTCTACTAGGGGTGCGCGGTCAAAAAAGTTTGGAGACCCCTGCTGTAGAGTACTCAGGGTAAAATCAGTGTCTCTGACCTCTCACCCCAAGATATTCAGGAAGAAAACAATGTATTTTGTCTGGGTTGTACACTGGGCAGATGTGTACATCTAAAATAAATTAAAAAGCAAATGACAGGGATTAGTTAAAAAGAGGCAGAATAGCAGAACTTCAGTTCCATTTCTCTTCCTGCATATATTTTACAAGCATTTAGTTAATCCTCAGCATTGCTGTAAGGTTGGTAGTTACTATCTTTTTTTGAACTGTTGGGAAAAATGAGGCACAGAGGTTAAATATCATGTCCAGGGCCATAGAAGTATCGCTATCAGAGTTGGGAATGGAAGTCCACACAGTCCCTAGCTCTCAATCCCACGTATAGACCATTAGTCAGCCCCTCTTAAAAATTGATTTTTAATCATCGGTAAGAAAGGTTGATTGGCCTATATCAATTTATACTATCTATCTCTCTCACTACCTGCTCTGCTCCATAAAGCATTATACCCTTCCCCCTACATGCCGGACAATGCTGCCCCACCTCCCTCCCCCCGTTCCCCATTAAGGTGCAGTGTGGTCATTCTGCGAAAATATATGGCCATAATCCAAAAAACCAGATAAATTAAGAAAAGGGTTGGGATGGGGTTACTCTATTTTCTCTGTATTTTTCCATGTGAATATATTCTTAGCTTTACTGCAGTATATGTATTGCAGGAGTGTGATATTTCTTTTATGAATGCATTTTGCACAATATTCAGTTTTTTAAAAAGTGAATTTATTAACTTGTCTGCTAGTCACTTAAATCTTCATCCACAAATGGTGATTACTTGTTATTGTGACAAGAATTGGAAGATGACAAAAATATAGGAAGGTCGTCTGTACAAATCAGCTCCAAACTGACAGCAAGAATAGTCATCTTGTTTACATTCTGAGCAACTAAGGAGAGATGAGTACATCCATTATGGGTCATAGAATTACACAACTGGCCCGGGCGGAAATATTGTCATCAAGGGAGCTAAGTATCAGCAGAGCCCATATGTTCTTTTAACTCTTTAACACCAACTTTGTACCTTCAGGTGACACATTTCTTCTTACTCCTTTTTCTCTATGTTTAAGGATAATCGGGTCAAATACTCATAGCACTTGTACTAATGATGATGGATGTCTGGAAGACCATGTGTTTGTGTTCTACTTTCCCTAGCTGAGGGGGAGAAAGGCTCTTTCTGGGCAAGTATTAGGGCCATTGTATGGGTGCACCCTAAGGAGTATTGCACTAGGCCCCTATGTTGCTGAAAAGCAAATATATCACTGAGGCAATTCATCTAGTGTTACATGGATAGCCAGTAATTCTGTCCACAGTTCATTGGTGGTTGGAAGCCAGGCAAATAGAGAAATTTAGATCCAAAATGTCTCTTAAACAACAAATAAAACATAAACATGCTTGTTCTATTCTTCTGAGAATTCAGAAGTGTGAGATAGATTGACTCTAAGGATCGTTACAAACAAGGCTTTAGTTGAACATTTGTCCTGGAAGATAGTATTTTTTTTCTTACGAGATAATCAGTATTTTTCTGTAATTAACATAACTAACTACTCATATATCTTCATGTGCCTACTTAAGAGGTATAAACTGATGTGCTTGTGTGGTAGGGCTCCAAGTAGGGAAGAAGCTATTGCTGGCTGCCTTCAAGCGTGTTGCTACTCTTAGTGAATCACGGACCTTTTAAAAGATCATTGGTGTGCTAATGAGCTTCATTTAGGTTAAAGGGAAGAAGCAATTAAGCTCCATTGTGGAGAAAGATGGTTGGATAGAAAGGAAACCACCGCCCAAAATATTAAGCTGCCTGTAAGGCCAATCAGAAGCAGAGCTACATAGAATAAGTAGTTTTTCTGGAGTCTGATGGGAAACACTGGGGCATTTATTGGTTGCAGTTATGTATCTGTATGTCTGAGAAGCTGAAAGCAACCAGAAAGCCAAAAGAATGCCAACAGATACCAAGAAAAACAGTGGTGAGCATGGTCCTGAGAGGAAGCAGAGACAGAGGTCCCTGAGGTACAAGACTGGCTGAAAAGGAAGACTTGGAAACTGTGAGCAAGGAAACTGCTGCTTATTGAGTGTTCCTAGTGTGCTCAGGGAAACAGGACTTTTTATACATTCATAGCACATAAACAGGATTGTACCAAAGAAACAGCTGACCCATATCATCTCCTTCTAATGGAAACATCTTGACAGGGCCCTGAATACTGACTAGCCTCTTGGGCAAAGGGACAACAGTATCTTATGGAATTGATGAAGTGATCGGCTGTATTGCACTAGCTGCTTTCAGGATTTACTCCCTGTTATATGTATCAGGCAAGCTAGAAATAGTAATGCTATGTCTCATATGCAAAAACAAAAAAGAAGATAGAGACCTAGAACTCTTCTGCAGATATATGGCATCATTTGTAGGGTCCAGTCACAGGTGGATGAGTTATATTGTTGCCTGGAGTTCAGAATCAATATCACCAGTATTCCGAGGACATTTTGAACCCTGACTTGTTCCCAAATGCTTCGAATGTGCTTTGCATCAGAGAGTGGTTTTAGTAAGAGGCTTGCCAGTTTTGAACATCTCTTGCAGTTTCCTTTGTTTCTTTAAACTCAGATTTCGCATAGTGTCATCTATGCCCTTTTCTGGAAATGCTTGAACCAAAGGCTGACAGCTGCCCAGAAATGAACTCTGCTTTCTCTGAGGAGACAGATTTTTGATGAGCATGCAGGACCAAAATCATAACTTTCTGAGAAGAGCTTTTGTGGTCTTTTTCTCTTTGGCTGACGTTTCAGAAGGAAACGCTGACTTTAAGATGTTGGAACTCCTGCTGTCCCTTAGTCTTTCCTATTCTTGTGTAACCCTGAAAAGCTGAACTCACGATCTTTTAGTGTCATCATCATCCATTTGGGAGAACAAATTTGTGTCTTTTTCTGATGTATTTAGCGAGTATTTCAGTTCTGCTCACAGCTGCTGTGCCTGTTGGCACAAGAGATTTTTTGCTGCTCCCATTCTGATGCAACACATTCCTGTCAATCATCACGCCACCATTGGGCACCCTAGAGCAGGGATTTCTCCAGGTGTACACCCCTCCTGAATTTCCGACCCCCCCCCAGTTTTGTGAACTAGTTACATGCCAATTTTGGAAATTTGAATTGAAATTGAAACATTTAATACACACTTTTAAAGCATATACAGTGTAGGATAAAATATGTGTGTATGAAAAAGTATAATAGATTTGAAAAGCATGAGCATAGACTAGCTTCCATATACATTGTAAGCAACGTCAAAATGAGCTCTCCCTGACAGCTAGTGATGAATTTGAGGTTGGGGGGAAAGGCTTCAGGACCAGATTGTATTTACATTCACACCTAATCTACCTAGGTATCCAGAAAACAGAGTTTTGTTGCAAGTGACAGATTTTGGCTGGGGCTGAGATGCAAATCATTTGAATGTGGGGAAGGGGGAATGAAATGTTGTTATTGTTCTTATTGTATGAGTAAAGGGCAGTAGAACTGTACTTAACCTGTGCTAATTGAGGGCATCAAGAGAGAGGGTGGGGACAGGTGTTTTGCTCTGATGGTCTGTCTGAGTCACAAGTACTATTTGACCTGCCCTTCTCCACTGTTTAAAGACAGAATGATTAAGATTTATAAAGAGTCTTTTGGTTTGTTAAGTGACCACTCCAGCTGAAATCACTGATAACCAAGTGACATAAGGACCGGGCTTCACATAAACACGTAGTGTAGGCCAGTACTTAGTCCTTCTGTGGAGACACTTTTCCTACCCCACTGAGAGCTTAGGGTATGGTTACACTTACAAGATTATAGCGCTATTGGTTATAGCAATCCCCTTATACAGTAATATGTATAGCGCTATTGTATGTCCACACTCAGACGCGCCAGCGGTATAGCATGGCCACATTTGGGGCACTTAATTCAGCATTAAGAGCAGCACATTAGGGCAGGTATCCCAGCATTCAGCTGAGTGCAACGTGCTTTTTAAACGAGAGGGGTGAGGGGGGACGTTTTGTGTGTATGTAGAGGGAGAGAGACAGTGATTTTTCTGATCTTCTGAAAGCCTGTCAGCGAGCCTCCGTTCACAGAAGGCTTTGTTTTCACACAGGCTCCCTCCTTAAACATTTGCATTGCTTATCTGCCGAGTTAAGAGAAAAACTCTAAAGAGGTACTTCCGCATTCCTCCAGCCGAGTTCAAAACAAAGGGAAGAGACGTCAATTGCCTTAAATGGCTCTAGGCATCTCCAGAGATCACTTGTAGCGCAGTGGGTGTCCACATTCTTGCTGTAGCGCTACAGCAGCTGCGCTACAGCCCTTATTCCCCATGCGGAGGTGGATTACCAGGAGCGCTATAACTCCGTGGTTATAGCGCTCTACGTGCCTTGCTAGTGTGGACGGGGAGGAGGTTATAGCGCTCGTGGGGGCTTTATAGCGCTATAAAGTGCCAGTGTAACCAAGCCCTCAGTTGAAATCACTGAAAGCTGGGTGGAACCTCAAGGGACCAACTCGCAGAGGTCACAGTGGCAAGTGGCAGCAGAAGGTGACGGGTGGCGCAGGGCCATTGGCAGCAGAGCAAGGGGTGAACGGTGGCACAACAAACAACAGTGGTCAGAGCAAACAGTGAGCAGCTGGAAGAACAAGCAAGGTGCCTTCTTGCCCCCGACCTGGGAGGTGAACTCACAAGAAGGCACCTCTGAACTCTGAGGAAAACACTGGTGAGTGGGGTGAGGTGGAGGGAAAAGTGAGGGGCTGCAGGGCACGTTAAATAAACATTTGTTTTTGGACTATATTTTAGTGGCTTTGCTCCAGAATGCTACTTTAGATTTGTGACTGGGAATGGAAACTTATATAAATGTTTAGTATCAGAAGGGTAGCCATGTTAGTCTGGATCTGCAAAAGCGACAGAGTCTTGTAGCACCTTATAGACTAATAGATCTTAGGGATCATAAGCTTTCGTGGGCTAAGACCCACTCTCTAAGGTGCTACAAGACTCTTTGTTGCTTATATAAATGTGTTTCCTAATAGGCCAAGATTTTTAAAATGCATTATTTGCCAAGGTTGTTATCTCACATCATTGCTATCTTGAGAGGTCATTATGTTGGGGAGTTTTTGTACTAAACATTTTTATAATTAATTTTTACATAAGAATGGTCATACTGGGTCAGACCAATGTCCATATAGCCTGGTATCCTGTCTTCTGACAGTGGTCAAGGCCAGGTGCCCCAGAGGGAATGAACAGAACAGGTAATCATCAAGTGATCCATCCCCTGTTGCCCATTCCCAGCTTCTGACAAACAGGCTAGGGACACTCAGAGCATGGTGTTCCATCCCTCCCCATCGTGGCTAATAACCACTGATGGATCTATCCTCCAGGCATTTATCTAGTTCTTTTTTTAATCCTATTATAGTTTTGGTCTTCACAGCATCCCCTAGCAAAGATTTCCATGGGTTGACTTTATGTGGTGTGAAGAATTACTTCCCTTTGTTTTTTTTGAGACCTGCTGCCTATTAATTTCATTGGGTGACTGCTAGTTTGTGTGTTATGTGAAGGATTAAGTAAGTTTTCCTTATTCACTTTCTTCACACCAGTTAAGATTTTATAGACCTCTGTCATAATCCCCCTTAGTCGTCTCTTTTCTAAGGTGAAAATTTCCAATTATTTTAATCTCTCCTCCTGTTTCACACCCCTGATCATTTTAATTGCCCACTTCTGTACCTTGTCTAACTCCAATGTATCTTTTTTGGGGTGGAGTGACCAGACACAGTATTCAAGGTGTGCACGTACCATGGATTTATATAGAGGCAATATGATGTTTTCTGTTTTATTATCTATTCCTTTCTTAATGATTCTTAACATTCTGTTTGCTTTGTTGACTGCTGCTGAACATTGAGTGGATATTTTCAGAGAACCATCCACAATGACTCCAACATCTTTCTTGAGTGTTAACAGTTAATTTAAACCCCATCATTTTGTATGTATAGTTGAGATTGTTTTCCAATGTGCATTACTTTGCATTTAGTTAAATCTTATTAGTTAAATCTAATAAAATGGTCATGAAACATTATTCAGTTTTTACTATGGTGCCATGCAGTCCACCTTCACCCTCATGGTCTCACCCCTCATTGGCCCTGACACCCCTGTGGAGTGGGATGATCACCCCACTCTGGCCTGGAAGGAGGTAAAAGCAACCCACCAGAGGGCTGCAGCTTGAGAGCACACTGGGGGTGTGTGGCTGGCCACAGCTGTGACCAGCTCATTCAGGGCCCAGCTGACCCTTAAGAGGGCTGTGAGCTAGGGGCAGGCAGTCTCTCTCCAGGCTGGGAGAGGGCAGGGCCTGGCTGCTTGCATGACAGGGTACTGAGGGTGGAGCAGTGCTGGGGAAGCGGCAGACTGAGCTGAGGAGCTCAGGCCTGGTGACCTCCCAGGCTGCAGGCCTGATACCAAGGCCTAAAAAGGTACTGGGGTTTAGGCAAAGGCAGCTGACCCAAACCCCCTTGCCTATGATGAGTGGCTTTTACACTGCAGTCTGCCCCAGGGAGTGGGGGCTTGATGCTGACTGGCAGTAGCCCAAACTGAGGCAAGGTGGGGATAGAGAGTTGGGAGTTCCCCAGGGAGGGGAGACCCAGAGGCAGAGACTGTGGGGGTATTGCCAGCGGGCAGCACCCCAGATACAAGGGCACTGGGGTCAGGGAAAGGCACGGGGGCCAGCGGACATTGAGACACTGGCCTGCAGAGGGTGCTCCGAGCTGGAAAGAGCTAATTCCCAGACAACCAGCAGGAGACGCCGCAGGGATAAGTCATGGCGCCGCTACACCGCCCCTGAAAATCCTAACACCCCTCCTAATTTCAATTCCTGGGGAAAACACTGCCCTAGAGCCAGGCTAAGGGATACTGAAATGATTCTGAAATCATGGTTTATGTTAAGTGTGTGTGGAAGTGGGGACTAACTGCTTATTCTTTCATACCTAATGCTAGTCATCCATTTATATCAGTTTTTTTCCCCCAAGGCTACTTTGGCAAGGAGAAAGGCTAGACACATACAGAGAGAGAGAAGTCTGAGGAATCTCCTTCACAGAACCCAAAGGCCAGCTCCATTAACAAAGGACTTAAATTGCCCTATTCCAGCTAATTAGTGGTTTGCTAATTTGGTTCTTTTGCAGTCTGAAAAAAAGTAGAATATGGATGAGATGTAGAACATTTCTGCTGACATACAGAATGACTGATTTGTAACATTTGTGACTTTAGATTTTTTTTTCCTACCTCACAAAGCTGCAGTAAAGCTCATTTAATATTTGCAGAGTGCTTTGATGTTTTCTAAGGAAGAGATAGAAATGATACATATTAAATATTTTTCACTAATATTTGACAAGTTGCCTGCTCCTACTGGCAGTCTGTTATCTGGTAAAACTAGTTGTAAATTAAATGAAATCCAGACGTCCTGATTCTCTAACATGAAATCTCTGAGCATAAGTCCAAACTCGGATACTTAATCCTTTTGGACAAGGAGACAGTTTGTTCTGGCAGAGCCTTGGTTGTTGCAATAGTAAGGCTGGGGCAAGGGTATGGGACTTGGAAATGTTTTGTCTCCGTTATTCCTCTGCGTTTTATGAGGATTTTGTGTGCATCATTTAAAAATCTTTTCCTTCCAACCATGGTGTCATTAAAATACAAAGCATGGAGCTGTGCAGTGAGTGGCTTTAACAAGCTTTTGGAGGCTTATAGCTCCTGCTGCACTTCACAGAAACTGGTATTGCTGTTAACTCTACTTGTCAGAGGAATCTTCAAAACCATAACAATTGGTCGCTCCTTCCTGGATTAAGGAAGGCAACATTTCTGGTTATGTCTTAAAAGGAGAAGAGCAATAGGGAGAGAATTAAAATAAAGTTTATTTCTTGTGCTCTATCAGTAAATATATCAGTGTTCCCATTTTGCAAAATACTTTTTATAACCTAAAATGTTAATTAGGACAGGCAAAAAATCAAGAGTTACTGCAGCATAAACTTATAAATATGGAGGAAGACAGAATAGTTCATCACTTCAGATGTAGATCCTAACTAAACTTACTAGAGCCTTATATAACTATAATGCTAGAATTTGTTGCAAAATGAGGGCTTTTTTAGCTAGGATTCATCATCATTCATGGTTCCAAAAGCAGTTTGGTTGTAGCAACAAGAGATTCACAAAATTCAGTGTAAAATATCTGTATTATAGTTTAACACACACACGCTGCCAAGCCTGTCTGTAGTACAACAGTATTATTGGGGGTGGGGGGTTCATTTTGTTTTATTCAGGGAGAAAAGAATCCAGTTTTTAAACAGGATTATGTTTTAGGATTATGTTTTAAAAATCTCTCAAGTGCTTATAGCTATGAATAGGCACTTTTTCTGTGAATCAAAGAAATAAAATAACAAAGTGCCCTGACTCTTGAATGTTACCCAAAAACTGAAAGTGAATTTTAATAGCCATTATCCCAACTCTCATAAATGAATGTTGTGTATGCTGGATTAACAATGAGATTTGACTGACAATAGAAATATATGATGCGGTGTAAGGCACTAGTCCTGTGATTGACTGTATTTGGGCTGCCAGTTGGTAGTGACTGAAAGGTAGCTTGGAGGCTTGTGTAAAATGAGCTGATTATCTCAGTCCAGTTCTAAGTTGACAGATGTCCCTGTCAGAATAGAATCAGAGGGGTAGCCGTCTTAGTTTGGAATTGCAGAAGTGACAAAGAGTCCTGTGGCACCTTAAAGACTAACTAAAGTATTAGAGCATAAGCTTTCGTGGGCTAATACCCACTTCGTCGGATGCATGCAGTGGAAGTATCCAGGGGCAGGTATAAATAGGTAGGCAAGAACCAGGTTAAAGATAACAGGGTGGGTCCAATGAGGCTGAACCAGCTGTATCTCTAATCAGGGAGGGTGAGGTGTTCCTCTAGCAGCTGAACTGGAGGTGTGAACAGCGAGAGAAGAGAAACTGCTCTTGTAGTTAGCTAGCCATTCAAAATCTCTATTCAGTCCCAAACTGATTGTGTCAAATTTGCAAATGAATTGCAACTTTGCAGTTTCTCTTTGCAGTCTGGTCTTAAAGTTTTTTTGCAGTAAAATGCTGACCTTGAAGGGTATGGTTACACTTACAGGATTATAGCGCTATTGGTTATAGCGGTCCCCTTATACAGCAATATATATAGCGATATTGTGTGTCCACACTGAGACGCGCCAGCGGTATAGCATGGCCACATTTGCGGCACTTCATGCGGCATTAAGAGCAGTGCATTAGGGCAGGTATCCCACAGAGCACCTCTTCCCGATCTGGCGCAATGCCTTGTGGTAGGGGGGCGTCACTTGCGGGGCATTCTGCATCCTGTTCCAACTACCCGTGATGCTTTGTGGCATATCCCAGCAATCCCTGGGTTTCCATCCACTTCAGGCACCATCTTTGAACAGTTTCAGCAAGGCGCGCTCCGTCTTCCATTTTTGTGTGCCACATTGAATCCACAACTGCTGAGGGACATGCTGACGACTGTCGCCAGCACATCTCTGTGTGCAGTGGAGTTAATCCGTGACATGCAGGATGACAATGATGAGTCTGAAGACGAGATTGAAGTGGTGAACGCGTTTGACATGAAGCTTCTTGTGTCATTAATGGACCTGCTCACGGCCGTGGAACGCTGCTTCTGGGCATGGGAAACGAGCACTGAGTGGTGGGATCGCATCATCATGCAAGTCTGGAATGACAAGCAGTGGCTGCAAAACTTTCGCATGAGAAAAGCCACTTTCATGGGACTGTGTGCTGAACTTGCCCCTGCCCTGTGGTGCAAGGACACCAGATTGAGAGCTGCCCTCCTGGTGGAGAAGCGGGTGGCTATCGTGATCTGGAAGGTGGCCAACCCAAACAGCTACCGATCGGTGGCCAACCACTTTGGGGTTGGAAAGTCGACCGTTGGAGTTGTGCTGATGCAAGTGTGCAGGGCCATTAATCGCATCCTGCTACGAAAAATCGTGACTCTGGGTAACGTGCATGACACTGTTGCTGGCTTTGAAGAGATGGGTTTCCCTAACTGTGGAGGGGCGATAGATGGGACCCATATACCTATTCTGGCGCCCGCCCACCTAGCAGATGAGTACGTTAACCGAAAGGGGTACTTCTCCATGGTTCTCCAGGCGCTTGTGGATCACCTTGGGTGTTTTACTGACATTAACGCTGGCTGGTCTGGAAAGGTGCATGACGCACGCATCTTCCACAACACCGGCCTGTTCACGAAGCTGCAAGCTGGGACTTTTTTCCCAGACCAGCGGATCCCCGTGGGGGAAGTCGAAATGCCCATTGTGATTCTTGGCGACCCCGCTTACCCTTTAATGCCCTGGCTCATGAAACCCTACACAGGGAACCTGGACAGCAGCCAGGAAAGGTTCAACTACAGGCCTAGCCAGTGTCGAATGACTGTGGAGTATGCTTTTGGGCGTCTCAAAGCGCGCTGGCACTGTCTTTATGGGAGGCTAGACTTGGCTGAGGGTAGTATCTCCGCGGTTATTTCCGCATGCTGTGCCCTACATAATCTTTGTGAGCGGAAGGGCGAAGGCTTCACTCAGGCATGGTCCTCGGAGGTTCAACGCCTGGAGGCCACGTATTCACAGCCAGAGAGCAGGGCTCTTAGAGGGGCCCAGCGCGAGGCTGTTAGGATCAGGGGAGCCTTGAGGGAGCATTTAGAGGCTGAAAGCCAGTTCTAAAGGGAGGTGCAGAGGGAGGGAGGGATGGAGTATGCATTCTTTTAATAGGAACAGGCATTTGCTTTTCTGTAGCCACTAATAATCTATGTACAGTGAATAAAGAAACCCATTTATTAAGAAGACAATTCATTTATTCAACAGCTACTTTGGTTGCTGAAAGAAAATATTTTGATGCATGTGAGGGGGAAGCGGGGGGAGGTGCAATTGGGGTGTGATGAGGTCAGTCAGAGATCGGAATATGTCCGGATCTCTGAGTCTCCAGTGCCCTCAGAGTTGCCGTGTCGCCCGAACCCTATTTGCGGAGAGTAGTAAGGCATGTAATTAGGGGTTAACTGCTGTGGATAAGGGTCCTGGGTTTGGGGGTTGTTCGGTGGAGACAGAGGGGTTGGAGGCAGCTGTGGATGGTAATAACCAGATAGCTGATAATAGTGGCCTGGAGGGTACAGAGGGCCAAAAGGGGAAGGGTTTTGGGGCAAATGAAAAGGGGGCAGAGAGCACGGTGCTTCTCCTCCTGAATGGTGGCAATCCGCTCTATAGTCTCCAATTGAAGCTGCAGTAATGAGACCAGCTTATCGGTGCTTTTCCACCGGTGACTCGCATTCTCCTGCCGCGCCTTCTCCCTCAACTTGCTCTGGTCCTCCCTCCACCTCTGTGCAATTCGATTCTCCATTACAGCCTGTTGCATTACTTGCTGTACTAGATCTTCTTTTCTCTTTTGTGGCCTCTTCCTCAGCCTCTCAGCTGTTGATAACAGCGATAGCACAGGGCTCAAGGTTGATGCTTCTAAAAGAAAAAGATACATGTAACAGTGGTTCCCTTGTAAAGAGCAGACATGCCTATGATTCCCCCGCATTCCCCGTTTGCCTGTCCCGCAGAGAGCACACAGACAACAACAGAGCCCCTGCCATGGTGAGTCCTCTCCAGAAGCAGGGGGAATGATTGTTTCCTGGCCGTGCTGTGCTATGGTGGGGTCGTGGTGGGAGTACTGGGAAGTGGCGGGAGCCCTACTCTGAACACTGTCCCAACATTCTCCATAGGTGTTTGTGCTGGAAGATATCTCGCTGCTGCAAGTCACCGAGGAACAAAGGGAGGGGATTCTAATGAGATGCGGCTTCTGCCCAGGGCCATATGCAGCTTGCCTATGTGCAGCAATGCTCCCCCCACCCATTGTAGCACAGTGGCGGGGACTAGTGACTGACCAGGATAGGGGCCACGCTGGCTCTCCCGGGAAACCTGTGCAGGCGCATTGCAAGCGCTCTTATTGAGACCTTTGAAGAGATTACAGATGATGACTACCGCGATGTGATAGACTACATCAATGCTCTATTCCACATGTAGGCAAGCATGCAAGCATCCCCTTCCACCCCAAGCTGCCTGCCTTCCCCATAGAAAAGCAGCTTTACTTCCGCAATCCGCTGCTGAGCTGCCCTTTGCAACCACCGGACGCTGTGACTGGCTGCCCTCCTCCTGGCTTGAGAAGAGCTCCTGGCTGCATGACCCCCTGCCCTCCTCCTGGCTTGAGAAGAGCTCCTGGCTGCATGCCCCCTGCCCTCCTCCTGGCTTGAGAAGAGCTCCAGGTGGAATGCCCCCTGCATCCCTTTCCACCCCCAAGCTGGCTGCTTTCCCAGTAGAAAAGCAGCTTTACCTCCGCAATCTGCTGCTGAGCTGCCCCCTGCAACCGCTGGACGCTGCAGCTGGTTGCCCTCTTCCTGGCTTGAGAAGAGCTCCTGGCTGTATGCATCCAGTGACTCCTCCGTGCCCTGGGTCACTGCCGCCTCCTCCTCCTCCTCTTCTTCATCCTCCTCACCCGCCCCTTCACTGATGGGCTGGGAAGTGTCTGTGGTGGTTGATGGAGTGACCGTAGGATCACCACCAAGTATCGCATGCAGCTCCTTATAAAATCTGCAAGTCACCGGGGCTGCCCCGGAGTGGCCGTTTGCCTCGCGGGCTTTGCGATACGCATTCCTAAGCTCCTTTACCCTAACACGGCACTGCAGAGTGTCCCGCTCATGGCCTCTTTCCGCCAAGGCCCGTGATATCTGCCCATAGGTATCATAATTCCTGCGGCTAGACCGCAGCTGAGACTGAACAGCCTCTTCCCCCCCAACAGCTGATGAGGTCCAGCACCTCGCTATTGCTCCACGCTGGGGATCGCCTATTGCGAGGAGGCATGGCACGTGGAGTCATGATGATCTATCAGAATGATCACCTGCAACGATTCCCTGAGACCACGCCATGCAATCAATCAGATCAATGAGAATGATCACCTGCAAAGATTCCCTGAGAGCACGCCACGCTTGGCTGGAGCAAACAGGAAGGGGATTTTCAAAGGGAACTTTAAAGGGCAGGTCTGATGCGTGGTCACCTGAGGACAGGACAAAAGAGTTTGCAAGTGATGACCAGAGTGGCTCGAACGGGAATTATGGGACGGGCTGGAGGCCAATTGATGCGCAGTGGGTGTCCACATTCTCGCTGTAGCGCTACAGCAGCTGCGCTACAGCCCTTATTCCTCATGCAGAGGTGGATTACCAGGAGTGCTATAACTCCGCGGTTATAGCGCTCTACGTGACTTGCCAGTGTGGACGGGTAGGAGGTTATAGCGCTCCTGGGGGCTGTATAGCGCTGTAAAGTGCCAGTGTAACCATGGCCTAAGTCTTTCATGGTGTGTGCAGGGAGATTGAAGTGTTCTCCTACAGGTTTTTGTATATTGCCATTCCTTGTCTCTGGCTGGGTGCCCCACTCCCCACGACCAGGGCGGTGGAATAAGCTGGTGCCCTGAGCAGCGAGCCGGGCCCGGTGCCCAGCCCCCCGCAAAGCTGCAGCAGCATCGGGCGGGCGCAAAAGGAAAGGCAGCCACTGGCGGCCGCCATGTTATTTTGCCTATCAGAATAGACGCTATTGTTTACAGCACAAAGGGCAAGGAGTGAGTGGACCTGTAGAGTGAAGTATCCTCTCATCCATTACAAGATGGACCCTCCAGAATAAGATTAAGGTGTACTGACAGGACAGTATGGGGAAACTGTCACTGCCTAGGCTGTGTTTTGCTAGTAAATAACTTTTCATGAACATTTAATTTAATGGGATGTAAAAAGGATGTTGGGTAAGAAGAGGGTTATGGCATTGCTATGAGTTTTATAACACTTCAGGAAATACATACAGTTCTTTGATTCTATTATCAATGTGTATTTGAGCCAGAATGATTCACTTTGTAATCCAAAACTGTTGCAGGTTTTTGCATTTGAATTTCTTGAGGGGTAAAAAAAGAAATCCTGCAGGTATTATGGTGGTAAATGCTTTTCTCTCTATACACATAGCTGTGTGCAACTAGCTTTCACTAACACAGAAATTTAATTTTAAAGGGATATTTCAAAATTCACAAGACAAATATAGAAGAAATGCCCCAAAACAGACTTAGCCTCTCCACCCCCCTCGCCCAGTGCAGATCTCATAATAGTATAATTAAGCAGTGAATTCTGTCCCATACTGTCGTCCTTATTAGGGTGTTTGCTAAGGCAATGAAGTGATGGCAAATTTTAGGACCTGATCCTAAACTGTTAAGAACATGTGTAAGTTTACTGATGTGGCATTATTTTTCAATAGTGTGAATAGTGAGGCACAAAGCCTGCAGCTTCAAGGTTTAAACCATCATTTTTTTCTTAAAAGGACTTCTTCAAAGTTGGAAACAATCTAACCTAAGACATTACTGTTTCAAGTATTACTGAAAGTTACTATGAATCAAAGATGTACTTCTCATTTGTCTGGTTTGTTTACTTTGGATATTTGACAACATTTTTGCAGTCTGTTCACTGTGTATGTGTTGATGTTATATGGCAGAGAGACTTCTTTTTTAATTAAAAAAAGAGAAACAACCTAAGTTTGCAGCTAGATTCAAGAACAGATATAATGCTTGTGACTGTTGTTACCTCTTTTAATAAAAACAATATTGATCAGATTTCACGTTGACAATATCCCTTTACAAGGTATCTGGACAATGAGGACTGTAATTTCAAACAGAACTTTATTCACATATGCCGGATTTTTAATTTTTACCTTATATTTTTGGTGTGTGACTGTGGTGAGTGGTGGGAAATTAAAGTGTGGGGAGGTCTATGTTAGAAGCCCACATATATAATTTATTTGTTTTTGTTTAACTCAGTACTTCTGGTGGCAAAAGTGATACTAGATACTGAAAACTCTCTATGTAGTGCAAGAAACAAGAGATATATCCAAATGGGTCACAATGTGCCTGTCACTGACGAGTTGAAAGTTGCACTCTACTGGATGTTTAGTCAATTTTTTGCTTTTCCTTTACAAATGGATTGCAGTTGGAGCATTTGCAGTCTCCACACCAACAAGGCACCCTGAATACTGGTTCTTGTTCTTATAATAGATAGCTTAAGAGACCTATGATACCTTTTACTAGCTTCAAAGGAATTAGAGAATAGGTCAACAAGAGCATCTGACTGAAAATATCAAAGCCCAGGACAATTTATAAGAGGAAAAAAATGTAGGATTGAAGTGGTAACAAAAGCAAGGTAACTCCATAGTTAAGGCTGACATTTTAGCCTCTAACTCCTCACATTATACCTTGTTGGTGGAACACTAATCTAAGAGTCTTAAAAACAGCCAGGTGATATAGGTGTCACAGCCTTAATGCTGTTGAAACATTGGTTTTAAATGCTAATTTCCTCTCTCTTAACTCATGGATTTTTTTTTAATTGATCACAGACCTGGATGAGATTTGACGCTTGGCATGTGCTGATTTGAAAATCAGCTGTCTGCCCCTTGATGGCTTCATCTGACAGCATCTATAGGTTGCCAGGTTGTCATGACAACTAAATACAGTTGTAATTGCAACCCTGGAAAGGTAATTCTTTCACTCAAAATGTGGCACACATTTAACCTGTCTGAAATTTCAACAAACCATCTTTTAATGACAAGTGTTTTGAAAGGTCTGATTCAGGCTGCTTGTTTGATGTCTTTTTAAAAAACTTTATGTAGCTTAACTAGGTAGATGTTACCTTTTATTCTGTGGAATCAACATTTTTAACTTTTTTATGTTCTGTTTAATTTTACAAGTATATGGCATTAAATAGGAGTCTCAAATTAATAGAAGGTGGGAAACTATTAGGTTAATCTTTCATCTGTAGTACCAGTAATTATGATCCAGCAGAAATTATAGGAACATAGTGATTTTCCTACTGACTTAGACCTGTGGTCCGTCTATACCAAAATCCTGTCTCTGATAGTGTCTAATACCAGATGCTTCATAGGAAGGTACATGCAACTTTGTATTAAGGAGATGTGGGATAATCTGCCCCTGACTCTAGGTCAGGGGTTCTCAAATTGGAGGTCAGGATCCCTGAGGGGGTTGCGAGGTTACTACATGGGGGATCATGAGCTGTCAGCCTCCACACCAAAGCCTGCTTTGCCTCCAGCATTATAATGGCGTTAAATATATAACAAAGTGTTTTCAATGTATAACGGGGGGTCGCACTCAGAGGCTTGCTATGTGAAAGGGGTCACCAGTACTAAAGTTTGAGAACCCCTGCTACTCCCTTGCAGTTAGAAATTGGCAAGTCAGTTTTGTTGTATGATTGACTCTTCTTAGTAAAAGAGCTCCTGGGTTTGTGTCTCTCCCTCTTCAGGCTTCCCATAACGTCTATAGTGCCAAACTGTGTAGTGGGTGGTATTCTTGGGCAGCATAAGAGCTGCTCCTGATTTTTTATATTGGTGTAAAAGAAACCAGAATCCGTCCTTTTTATGTCCAGCTAAAGTAATAGATGTGAAAGAACCCGCTCCCTTCTCCTTTTAATATGGAACCAGAATATAGAAACACAGGAATGGTCATACTGGAGTAAACCAGTGACCTGTCTAGTCTGGTGTCCTGTGTCCGATCATGGCCAGTGCCAGATGCTTCAGAGGAAGGTGTAACAGTTGTCATAATATACTCACTTGTACATTTCTATACTAAGAGGGAGAGTAGGAAAAGGAGGATAAGAGACGATGGAAAATGGAATTTTTCCCCATGATCCTACCTCATTGATTAATCTTATTTTAAAATAATAATAAAACTGGCCCAGATTTTTTCTGTGCTGAGATCTTCTTGGGCCAAGAGGAAGGGGAATCAGTCAGGTTGCTGATTAGCCACCTTGATTCTCAAGCTGCTCCAGGCCGTAGGTGCTGCAATGTATGTTACACTGGCTCTAGAGTGGCTCTAACTTATGCCAACTGCCCCAGTGATTTTCCAAGGGAACAGAGGCCAATTGGGAATTGACAGAGTATAGGTGCTGTCTGCCCCACTGACAATGTGACTGCTCTTGCCTATGACATGTACCTACCTACCCAGAAAACCCTTCCCACCCCCATGGCAGTATGTGGGGGAAAATGATTCAGTGGCCTGCTTTGTGCCAACTGAGAATTTGTCTTGCTAGGGAAAATTTCATTTGGATGCTTAGGGCCAGAATCTCCGTAGTGTAAAGGGCTGTAAAAGCACCAGAGAAGGTAGTCAATTGCATTACATTCCCAAAACTCTGTAGCATTACTATTGTCTGACCTAGTGATCTGGAGCATTTTGTAGTTGCTTTTTTATAAAAGAATAGTAGTACTACTGATATGAATTAGCCAACATTATGCTTTGAATCTGGTCCTGCAGGAGCATAGCAGAGGTCACTGATGTCTGGACTAAGTTGTTTAACATGTAATAGGATAAATGTCTGAGTATAACCATTTATTTGTCTCTGCAATCCACAGAAATAAAATCATCCTACATAAGGCACAGCTGGAAAAGCTAAAGCTTTCCATTGCTGAAGCAGCAGGGTAGGACCCTGAATTAATGTTAACACTCTCACTAGAATTCAATAAACATGTTACATTTGAACATCAGGCCAAATCTACTACAGTAGTCCTTTATCTGATTTTCAGCTGCCACTTAGGCTACCAGCCAGCAAATATTTTGTGTGGAGGAAGGCCGTGCATGTTCTTGATGTATTTTGTCATTGTAATAGAAGTCACTGCTACAAGTCTAGACATTTATGATTATTTCAGAAGGATGAGTCCTTCTGAAACAATTAAGGCTTTATGCCAGATGAAGTTTATTGATCTGCCTGAATGTGCTTGAAATTATTCAAAGAGTTTTCTTTTCTCTCCTTGTTCCCTCCTTCTAAGGGAAAGGAAAGCAAAATCATGGGATTGCTCAACAAAAACATTGTAGACCTAGAAATTAGTTGCAGTCAAGACATGTACCCAAAGAAGGGATTTCCTAGTGCCCCTTAAATTTACCTTGCATTTAGTTATCTTTCTTGAGGGAACTACTCAGGTTTGCCAGAGCTTAACACATATAACATAGTAATATAAATCAGAGGAAAAACCCACTGATATTGTTAACCCAGGCAGTGAGTGTTTATATTGGAAATAATATTTAATCTCTTGGGCCTCTGCTGTGCATAGAACTGCTATGTGCTTCAAGCACTGAGCATGATTCACCAATTAGTGTTCAAGTTACTTCGGCAGACTGATAAATCTAAAAGACACACACAGCTTTTGTATGTTAAAAGTGTATGTAGTGTAAGAATTTCGTATCAGTTACATCAGGGTAAATCTGGAGAAACACTACTGACACTTCAGTGGAGTTGCCTCTGGATATACACTAGTATAATAAAGACCTGAATCTAGATGTTAACGTCTATTTTAGACACAAAGTTTTATGAGAAAGATTTCAGAAACAAACATTCTACATCTGTTAACACATTTGGACAGGAAGGATTAAACAGTGATTCACTATTAACCTTTAATATTCATTTTATTATTTATACATGGTGATCCATTAAAACCTACATCCTCTTTACTGGATTATATTGCAATTCTTTAATGAAAATTGTTGAAAATTGTAAGTGGGGCAGGTACTATATGAAAACAGGATGTATGTATATTGCAAGCTACTGTGGAACAGTGAATGTGTGTGCAACATATGTGTAGGTTTGATAGTGCTTCTGCAAGCTAAGTTGTAATTGATTTATGAAACAAGACATTAAAATACAACATCAAAGGTTCAGGGCTAGAGAATACGCTTTTGCTCTGGTATGTTTTTGTATCCCAGACTAACGTGCTACAATTGCATAGCTGAATTTCAGTCTACAACCTTGCTGATCAAACTAGAAAGGTAACTGTAAGGATAACAAATATCTCCAGACATTAACAAATTTACATTGTCTAACTTTATTACTGTTGTCATTTTAATAGAGGGATACTGGTATGAAAGGTAAAGACGAAGCATTTTTCACTGTTCAGTACCTGAAGATTAGTTGTTCCTTCTGTTGAAATATGGGGTAACCTACAATGGCTCAAATGCTGGATTAGAGTTCTGATATTTTGTGTGTCCCTGTGAACAGCATTGGCGAGTGACAGTCAGATTAAGGTGTGGGGCAGAAGGAATGGTAAAATTATACAGATTTAGCTATACTACCAGAATGGACCTCTGAAATCAAATAACTGTTTCAGCAATGTGTGAGAGGGAAAAGTATTTAAATGAGACAGTCACATAACTATAAAAATTGATGCTAATACAAAATTGATGTTAATTTTGATTTAAATCTCTCCTCTTGTCTGCTGTCTGTGTTGCCGTGTTTGAAGTGCAATGTTTTGTGACACAGCCTTCCCAATGCAAAATTTTTTTCTTCTAAATTCTTTGATGTTATTCATAAAGGGAAAAACATAAAAAGCTTCTCTTCAGTAATACTAATAAAAGGGGGATTGATTTGCTATTCACATTAACATTCCCAGGGCTTGTCCTATAAACATCAACAGCCATGACCTATCACTAGCAAGAAATGAAGATAAAATGGTTGTTGTTGTTGTTGATATCACAGTAGCTGCAAGACGGTTCATCTAATACAAGGGTAGGCACGCAAGCTGATTTTCAGTGGCACTGACAGTGCCCATGTCCTGGCCACTGGTCTGGGGGGGCTCTGCATTTTAATTTAATTTTAAATTAAGCTTCTTAAACATTTTAAAAATCTCATTTATTTTACATACAACAATAGTTAAGTTCCATCACCTTGATCAATTGGTTCATCAGCCCTCACAGAGGGCGTGCCGATCACAACGCATCAGACATGTTGTTCTAGCCAGTCTTTCAGCTACCTGCCGGGCAGGTTGTCAGTAGCACCAGACACCTGGTTGGCATAGCACACCGTAGCCTACAACTCCTGAGCAATCTGCCAACTGCAGTCTCCCAAACAGCTGGGATTACAGGCATGCGCCACCGCACTGGGTTCTAGTTAAATTATAGATTTATAGAAAGACACCTTCTAAAAACCTTAAAATGTATTACTGTTACATGAAGCCTTAAATTAGAGTGAATAAATGAAGATGCGGCACACCACTTCTGAAAGGTTGCCGACCCCTGATCTTATATCTGAGTTTGATCATGCTAGGAAATGTTCATACACATAATGAGAGAGTCTCTGCTCCAAAGACTTTACAGTCTAAATAGAGAAAACAAATGGTGGGAGTAGAACCAGAGTTGCAGTGTGGTGAGATGACTTCCACTGACCCCCGACTGATCTTAGGAAGAGCCTAGGCCTCCTGGGTCCCAGTCCTGCTCTCTGTCCACTGGACCCACACTGCTTCCCCTAGTCTTGTACATAGTAGGTAAATGAAACTAAATATGCCAGATATGAACAAAAAATAATAATGTAATGTCTATATATCATACTACACATCCATCCATAAATGTCACTTGTAAGGAATATGTTACACACACAAACTCTGTCAAAGGGGCATTGTTAAGGTTGCAAAGCCAAGGACTCGAAAGGTAGGAAATGAACGTTGCCCATGTATCCTTAATTTGGCCCTCTTGGGTGTATGCATTATGATACAATCTTTAATTAAATTGCCACATACTATTCCCGCCACCCTGCTTTGAGGATAAGTCAGGGTTTTCTACTGAAGGAGACTGTTGTCTGTAGAAACCCTGCTTCATTTATTGCTGAAGTTGAAAGATTTGTAGCAAATGAGGCAGGGGATTGCAAGAAGAGAAAGGATGGTCTCATGGTTAGGCAATTGAATGCTGCTATAGAGAACTGGGTTCTATGCCTATCTCTGACACAGTGTTCCTATGTGACGTTTGGCATTCACCAAGACTTTTCACAGGTGGTCACTAATTGTGTCTTCCTCATTTTCTGGGTGCTCAACTTGAGACCCTGAGGTATGATCTGCAGAATTGCTCAGCACTCCTGGTTGTTAACTGAAGTCAGTGAGAGCTGTGCTTTGAATATATGAACTACTATATAATGCTAAGATCTCTGAAAAATCAGGTCACTGGCATCACAAAGTTGAATATAAGAGCATGGAAAAAGCTGATGAATGGGATTTGTGGATCTCTGATTCTGCACAATTTTAGCGAGAACATTTACCAGAATATCTGTAAAAAGGCCTGCTTTATGTCTGAACTGTTGCCTATAACTCAAATTGCTTCTTCAGATACAGTGAAGTGCAGCAGTCTCATACATCTAAAAGGAAGAATTTAGAAATGTGAATACTATTAGACACAGGAGAAAAGAGAAATTTAAAAGTGTAGATATTAAAGGGACAGAAAAAATGTTTTCTTTAAAATGAAACAGATGAGATCGAGACCATAGTATTATCAACTATTATGAGTCTCACAATATTTGGTGTTTTTCTTAAAGCCCCAGCTCCTGGTTTCATGTGTTTACCTGAGATTCTGTTTTTATTTCAAAAAGAAATCACATTTCCATCACTCATGGTTGCAGAATAAAGCTTGAAAACATGACCCAAGTGTAACCTAAAGGCTCTAAAAAAACCCACCACTCCTTAGGATTTTTAAGCCAGCCTCATGATTTTCTGAGGCCAGACACATGATTTTTTAATTCTTGAGATTGAGAAACACTAGAGAAGGATTAGAAGAGAAGAGAAAAAAATTAAGAGGCAAAGTCTTCTCTTCAAGAAATAGAAATAAGATATATTTTATGTTCCAGAAAGTGTGGTACATTGGAAGGATATTTCAAATACAGTTTTTGTGGGTTTTTAAATAAGACTCAGTTCCATTAAAATGCATTTATCTTATATTAATAAAATCTTAAATCAGCAAAAACATTGATATATTCAGTGTTGTAGTAACGTTGGTCCCAAGAATATTAGAAAGACAACATGGGTGAGGTAATATCTTTTATTGGACCAACTTCGATCAGTGAGAGAGACAAGCTTTCAAACTTACACAGAGTTCTTACACACAAAACCTGAAGACGCTCAAAAGCTTGTCTTTCTCACTGTCAGGTTAATTCATGTCACTTATCCTTTTCACATTACTAATGAATAGCACCTGGAATTTTCATTGACTGAGAAGATAGTAGCATAAACAAACAGCTTTGAGCAAATGTTTTAAACAAATAACCACATGTATTAACAAAAATGATTTTCTTTATTAGCAACTGATAGTATGAGATACCTGACAGCCATAATTATTCCAAAAGAAACCTTTCCTGTCACTGAGAGATTGAGAAATGTGAGACTTAGGCTGTGGAAGCTTTTCGGTGATGTAGATATGTTAAAATTTACAATATAATTTATTTATTTTACAAAACCTAGGAATCACTATTCTTCCCCAACATCCTAAGCCATCTCTGTATACAGCAGTATGATCATAGTGGAAAGCAATGAATACAGTTTGGCAGTGAAAAACTGTATCAGAGCTGCCACAAATTACTAATACTCACTAAAAAATGCCACTATATGCTAAAATGTTCTGAATTCTCCACTTTGGGTTTGGCTCTGTTCCATTTGGGTGTGTGTTCCCCTTTGGTTGCTTCATGCTATTAAGATATTAAAGGTTCCTTTCATCATACTTCTCAAGCATTCAGAACACTGTTGGCTAATTAAACTGGAGGGGAATGCCAGACTGTCTTTTTCCCCATTAGACAAAGAAACTATTTCTAGTATTCTAACAATGAGTAAAATGTATTCAAATCTAGTCATAGGATTTGACTTCTGAACCTCTATCTTTGCCTAGTTTTTCCCCCTCACTATTTCAGCTTATTGCCAGTCATGGGAATGCCGGTTGCCAGGGAATGCCCTACGTTTTTTGCTGCCCCAAGCGTGGCAGTCAGGCATCCTTCAGTGACACGTATGTGGGCGATCTGCTGGTCTTGCGGATTCGACAGCATTTCTGCAGGAGGTCTGCCAGTCCCGCGGCTTCGGCTTAACCGCCACCAAAGTGCCACCGAAACCGCAGGACCAACATGCCACCGAAGGATGCCTGTCTGCCGCCCTGAAAGTGACTGTCAGGCCACCCCCTGCGACTCGCTGCCCCAGGCACATGCTTGCTGCACTGGTGTCTGGAGCCGCCCCTGCCAGTTGTCTGCTGCCCAGGGAAATTAGAAGATCACCAACTAGGTAGTTGAAGCTTCAGATGAGGGGTGGGTAGATGTATGTAAGTAGGGATGTCAAAAGATTAAAAAACAATCACGATTAATAGCCATTTTAATTGCGCTGTTAAATAATAGAATGCCATTTATATAAATATTTTTGGATGTTTGTTACTTAGTCCTTCGCTGATGCTGCAGCTTGGGGTGCCTGGCAGGCTCTGTGCTGTTGCACAAGGGCTGCATCTTGCCGGAGCCCAAGGCCATTCCACAGCCCTCTGGCCACTCTTCGCTCACTGGGGCACCTTTTCAGATTTTACTTTGGTGTGAGATTGCGTGTGTGTGTGTGTGTGTGTGTGTGTATGTGTTGGGAGGAAGTGTATATGTTGTGGGTGAAGTTACTTACTTAAGGGCACCCAAGGTGTAAATCCAGTCTTGCCTACATGCTACCCTGTCAATCACAGCCCTTTATCTATTGACCTGCCTCGCAACTCGTTTCTCTCTTTCAGTCATACACACAGGTAAAAAATGTTACAGTGACAATGCTTGTGTAACTCTTTTGCCACTTGGAGTGGGCAGCAAGAAGGGCCGAGTTCAATATCTAGGAGTTCCTTTTCAACAATATAACACAGAACCATCTCGAGCCCCCAGCCAGTAATCTGGGAAAATTACATGCCATCCTCTGGGCGCTTCTAAGGGGCAATACTTTCCCTCGCGCAAGCACAGAGCCTGAAGCACAAAAAGTTTTTCTTCAATAAAAGTAACCTACTGTTAATCTGGGTAAACAGCACAAGCAGGATTCATAAAGATAAAAGTATGATCAAGACACCCACCCCAGAGTACTCTGGGTAGTGTCTTTTGCTTCAGGTTCTTGAATCCAACACCAAAGTTCCTGTAGTGTGTCCCCCTTTAACACTCCAAGCACAGTTGTTTTGCCTAGTCATTGAAGACTTAAGGTTCAGAGGTGCATCTGTGTGAATTCTCCTCCTACCATGGGGTGTGTGTGTGTGCGGGGGTGGGGGTGGAGGGAGAACCCACCTTACTCACGCCTGGAGAACTGTAGAGAAATACCCCTTCTGATTAACATAATTGGAAGCTAGGTGGGCTGGTGCCAGAATTGGAATATGCATCCTATTTATCACCCCTCTGCAGTTAGGAGAACACATTTGTGCAAAGCTAGCCACAATGTCATGCACGTTACACAGAGTCACGGTTCTTTTGAGCAGGATGCAGTTAATGACCCTGCAAACTTGCAACAACATGATTCCAGCAGTCGACTTTCCCATTCCAAAGTGGTTAGTAACTGATTGGCAGCTGTCTGGAGTTGCCAGCTTCCAGATTGCAATAGCCACCTGCTTCTCCACCAGCAGAGCAGCTCTCAATTTTGTGTCCTTGCGCCGCAGGGTGGGGGCAAGCTCCTCACACAGTCCCATGAAAGTGGCTTTTCTCATCCGAAAGTTCTGCAGCCACTTGCTCATCATCCCAGACTTGCATGACGATGTGATCCCACCACTCAGTGCGTGTTTCCCAAGCCCAAAAGCAGTGTTCCACAGGGGTGAGAATGCCCGTGAACGCCATAAGCAATCTTGTGTCATATGCATTACACAAGTCCACGTCATCATCAGACTCCTCACTGTCAGTTTGTAGCTTAAGGGGTAACTCGACTGCCAAACGTGACATGCTGGTGACACTCATCAGCATATTCCTCAGCACTTTGGGCTCTATTCCCACAGACCGAAAGGGAAGACGGAGCATGCGGTATACAAAATCTTGAAAGATGGCACTAAATGTGGACGGAAGCACAGGGATTGCTGGGATGCAAAGCGATGGATTAGGGGCATTGGGACAGGACCCAGAATACCCCGCTTCCCCCTTCCCACAAGCCACAGCACCAGAATGGGAAGAGGTGCTCTGTGGGATAGCTGCCCATAATTCGCCACTCCCAGTGCCACTGCAAGTGCTGTAAATTTGTCCACACCAGTGCACTTGCAGCTGACAGCGTGGATAGACTGCAACACTTTCCCTAGTGCGCTCTACATCTGCAAGTGTAGCCATGCCCTTACTTTCACAGGAGTCTGGCATTCCATCCCCTGGCTTAATGAGGTCCTTTCAGATGATGGTGACCTCCTCATTTGGGACAGATTAAGCATGGTTTTGCTCCCCTTCACTCATACAATAAAGATAACACTGAAAACAACATTTCACTACCTCTGCATTCAATACTAAAATGATTTGTAACCCAACACCAGCCGAAGTTGATCACTTGGAGCTATACAGTTCCTGTTTGCTGGATACCTACACAGAATCGGTGTGCTCATATATATACAGTTTGCTCCTGAAGTCTCTCCCTCTACCCAACTAACTGTCGGGAGAGTTCATTCAGATCCTGCTTATGCTTACAAGCTCAGTTTATATTTGAGATTAATGTATTCCTTGGATCTGGAAAAGATATAGGCTTATTCCATCATTTCCCAAACTTTTGAAAATGGATGCTGTCCCCCGTCCCCACTGCATCTTCTTCAGGAAAATTAAACACACCACCTTCAGCTCTGTCATGTATTGTATAAATCACAGTGTTGTAGGCCTTTTTATATCTTCCACATTCCCCTCTCCAGGCTAGTCCTTTTGTATTCCTTCAAGGAGAGCATGTCACACTTAGGGAAATGCTGAACTATTATTTCCCATGATGTAGTGCAATTTTATCCTTATGCAGACTGTGCCCATCTATTCAGTTTATTTCACTTCAAGGACTAAGTTTGCAAAACTTGTCCTTTTACTAATATTGTAACTAGAATCAAAGGAGTGCATTTCTGATTCCAATGCAGTTTATTTTTACCAATAAGTATGATGAGTCAAAACATGTATAGTGAATATTCCCTGATTCTTGAGTATGGCACTAGATTCATACAGTTTCTTGAAAGGAAGCACACATAAAAGAATGCCAATTATCGTAGCAGTTAACACTAGCTACATCAGCCCACAAAGCTGTATTTAACACTAATTGTCTGCAGCAAATCTTACAACTATTGAGCTGTTACTCTGCTGGATATGAGAAGGTCACTATGAAATGGACACATGGCTATTAATGGGGCCAAGCAGGAGTCAGTTAATGCCTTAGGTAGAAATTTCTACTTGTCAGAAAGAATATGTTGAGGAAGTAGAAAACTCTAATCTGGAGCCACCACCTTGCAAATAAAAGGAAAAATATCCCCTTGCTTTTCTATATGTTTTGATTTTTTCCTATTGTGCAATAAAAGTGCACAGCCACTTAACGCTCTGGGCATCCTTGAAGAGTACTGAATAAATGTCTCCTACCCCAGCAATAACAACACCACATAGAAAACTGCATTTTAACCTCTGACTGGATCTCTACAAAAGTCCTCTTCACGTTACTGCAAAGCCCCAGCCATCTCCTTATGGGCAAGTGAGAGTCTTTCAGCGTTCCCTGAAAATTTAACAGAGTTGGCTATTCATATTAAAAGGAGAAAGGAAATTCCATACATGTGGCACCTCATGGAGAATGTCTACAATTTTGTCTCTGTGTTTTTTATGCTGTTTAGGGTCTGTTGGGGTGCACATGCCTGGTGGACTGTGGCCAACATGGACAGACATGGATCAGTTGTGTCCATAGATCTAATGCCTTAACATTACATTTGCCTACAAGCATACAAAGCTTAGTAGTCTGTTCCTGGATGTACTACTGAAAGTTTGAGTCTCTGATAAATCAGGATCATGGGTGAAATTTTGGAGAATATAATGCCATGCAAATTTGGTTGATTTGGGTAGAACAAATACACATCTTCAACACAGACCTCAGCGATCCCAGAGGTGGCTGAAACTCTTCAGCCCAATATGCTACGTGGAATTTGCATATTATTTTTCAGGCTAGAGAAATTATATGTACTTGAAACAGAACATTGCCAACGGCTGCATAAGTAAGAAAAAATTTAGTCTTCATAATACCTTGGTATGCTTTGTAAATTTTATTTCAAATAGATGTGGTAATTGGAAGAGGAGAAAGATCTCGCCATAACTATAATTTTCTATTAATGAGCAAAGTTAGTAGTGTGTGGGTCTCCTGTCAGGATTTTTACTTCTGGAGACTCGAGGAGATTATTTCTGGTAGCATTCATGTTGTCCTAGGAGATGTACAAATCTAAAAGGAGCTGTGGTCCCTGCCTTGAAGAATTGAGACTTTCATTTTTATAAATGAGATGAGAAATTATTTTACGTTGGATGTATTTCTCCAGGTTAAACGTCTTTGGGGAAAATATAATACATGCTCTTCCAGGAAACAGGCAATACTTCTTGGTGCCCCAAAATATTTTATTCAGTAGTGACGTTCATGAGACATGTTGATGATCTTCGTTTACTGCCTTTCAAATTAGTGTGATAATAAAATATGTTCAGCTCAGAGGTCTGCTCAACATTTCCTAATGTCATTTAATATTTTATGTTAATTGTTTGGAAGGAAAAGTTAATCCACTCTAGATAATAAATAGTGAATACATAGGAAGCAAATAAATGGTTGAGAAATAATCACAAATTTCTCCCTATCCTTTTCATCTCAACGTTGCCTTTCACAGGATTGGCAACAGGAGATGCAGCATCATATAGCTGACTAGTTTGATTCTGCTCCAGTTTGGTGATGGTTGAAAATCATTGAGGTCTGATAGCTGTTGAGTGGACAACAGAAGTTGCTTGTCCTATTTCTGTTTCTAATGGTGAGGTGTCTGTATCACAGGTAGCACCCTTATTGGAAGTTTTAACAGAGACCACAGATTGTATGGGAAGGAGGATTGAACTACCTTTTCACAATGAGGTTTTTTTCCTAGATTGGGATGAGGCACTTCGACAGGGCAGTGTGTTCTACCATTGCCCATGCTGTTCCTATGGAGATTGGAATTTGCTTTCCAGGGATGTCAGTCTGGTATCTCACACAAGCATTAATCTCTTATACGGGATGTTTTGTTCCTTTTAAAAATTATGTTCTTGTTTTCTGTTTCTCTACAACGTGCTATCCGCAGTTATCACACCTCCAGCCAGCAGCCCTGCCACTCATACATGACAATGTCATATTAAGCTAAAAAACATTTGAAGACTCTGTCCTAAGTGGCATTTTCAACATGAAACTAAAATAACCACTTGATAATGTTGCATCTGCTCTTATTGAAGTAATCCATAATGTTGATATAACTGCATAATTGCGGGGGAGGAGATTTCTCCAGCACAGTAAGGTTCAATGATTCTAAATAAATCTTCAGCCTGTTGGCACCTCTGGAGGCAGGACTCAGCCCTGTCAGGCACTTGCTCAAGGAGACATCATTCCTGTCTAAGAGCCTATTTTATTCCGACTCTAGATACTGGCAAGGACAGAACTCTCTACTGCAGAGCATTAGCTTCTTTGGGTCTAAAACTTTTCTAAACTAAAACCTAGAAGTTAAATTCCTGGTGCTATTGGGCTTTAATTTGTACAGGTCTGCATGAATCTTTTCAACCAGCTTTTGGAGATGGGCCACTTGATTCAGGAGACTTCCCTTTGTTCTTGAGGGACATTTTAGCAGCAGCAGTATACACAAGCAAGCAGAGTAGAAGCCTAAAAGGAAAAGCCTGCTCCTACTGCATTTCTTTCCCGAGAGTGCACAGAGAGCTAAATCTGCTGTTTTTTCAGCCCAGGAGGAACAAAAACATTTGTGCACCCTCACACATGTCCCTTGGGAAATTCCCCAAGTGTAGGAGCAGCATGAAGCTGACAAACATGGCCTTACGCTGCTCCCCCTCACTGTCACTGGCATGGCTGAGGAGAGAGGGTATTGCTGGAGGGCTATGTGCTCAGCCTGTTACGTGCTGCAGAGCAGCCTGACAGCATGTGTGCCAGGGGCTGCTCTAATTTATGCCAGGGACCATGCTCTTGAAGCAGGCAGAATTAAAGAGGCACAAACTCCACTGTAGAGCCCCTGAGAGGTGCAGAACAGAATCTGGCCCAGTATATCTGTAAAATTTGATTGCATTGCAACCTTATGTCTATTAATAATTTTCTATGAAATGACTGTAGAGGTTACTAATCTAGAATAACCCTCTGCCCAATTCCAAAGGTATTAAATCTTCATTAGATTTAAGACTCAGGTGGCTTACTCCTGCGAGCAATGCAGGTATGGAGGCTCTGTGCTACCAGGCCAACCAATTAGTGTAGCAAGTGTGAAAAATAATATATATTGCTGTTTGTTTGTTTTTTAAATGAAATTTGGTATTTGCCAAAGGATTACTTTTAGCAGAGCAAATGTAATACTACTAAAGATCTGACTGCTGTCATGGTGCATAATTTCTTAAATTCAGCACTTAAAAAAAACCACAGCGACTAGTTTAGGTTTCAGGCTTTGATATGTTAAAATCTGAGATCTAATTTCTTGCAATGAAAGCAAGCAAGCATCATCTTTTAGAGTCTGGCATAGTTCCAAAGTGAGTCTGTCAGGGGTTATAATATATGCATAGCCTTCATATGCAGTTACCAGGACATCCCTGTAAATGAGATGTTGCACTTTTTAGTGGGATTTATTTTGCCTTCTGTCCATTCTTAACAAACATGTTCCAGGCAATCACTCAATGTTTTCCAAGTTTCTGTGCATAACTCTGCCAATGCATCTTACCCCTGAGGTACAACCCACCCAGGTTATTTCATCACAGTGGCTGCCACCCTTTAACTGTAACTGTCAATCACATCAAAGTTATATGTGATTTTGTGATGTGGATAGATATCACTGCTCTACAGCCAAAATGCTTCTGAAATAAATGTAGTCAAACTTTACTAATTCTGGGTCACTGAGAACGAAAATTATGCTTAAAATTGTTGATTGGCTCTAGTTTTCAAGATATGCTATTGGGTCAGTATATATAACCCTTGACATGGGAATGGCGGAGGATAAGTGAGTTATAAAGGGAAGGGATCTCAATTTAAACCAGAAATGACTAAAATACATCTTTGACTGGATCTATGAATAAATCTATGACTGGGTTTGGACAGTACTTGCTTTTTAGGCAAAATAATGAATGATGCAATCTGAAGCTGGTATTGCATCATACATGATATGAATTGCATCATGTTATTCCTAGAAGTCATGGATGATGCAATCATAACGAAGCTTACATCACTCTGCTGAACAAATTGCCCTATATCGGCTGTAGAAATCATACAGTGTCGTGCTCTCTTATTTGTCAGTGTTTGATTTTGCAAAGGGACACATTTCTGTTAAGCCAAAGTGAGCAGAGCTGCCTCGTACTTGTGTAAACAGTGCAGATAACTTCTGCTATGTTTGTGGTGAAGTGACTTTTGCATCACAAAAGCGCAGTATAACCACTATGGTTAAGAAAGCCTATCACCTTTATTTTGGCTGCAAAATTGGAGATCAGGACAAGAGGTGGGCCCCACACGTATGCTGCAACACTTGTGCACCAAATCTTCGCCAGTGGTTGAACAGGAAAAGGAAATCTATGCCTTTTGCAGTGCCAATGATTTGGAGAGAGCCAACGGATCATACCAGCAATTGTTACTTCTGCATGGTGCCTCCAGTTGGGAAAGGTGTGTCAAAGAAGACAAAGTGGACTGTGCATTATCCAAACATTCCATCAGCTATACGCCCAATACCCCACGGAGAAGGACTGCCGGTTCCTGATGCACCAGAATCATTCTCACTGTCAGACGAGTCAGACGAGGAAGAGGAAGAGGATGAAACTTCTGGTCCTGAACCATCAATGTCACAGGACCCACATTTTCTCCCATCCTCCTCCTCTGAACCACACCTCATAACACAAGCTGAACTGAATGACCTTGTCAGGGATTTGGAACTACCCAAGAGTAAGGCAGAGCTGTTGGGCTCCAGACTACAGCAGTGGAATCTCCTGGCAGGTGATGTTAGGGTTTCCATGTTCCGTGACCGTCAAGAGGATCTTGTCCCATTCTTCTTCATGGAAGGTGATCTTGTAGCCTGCAACAACATCGATGGTGTGATGGCAGCCCTCAACATCGTTCACAATCCGATGAGTGGAGACTCTTCATTGATTCATCAAAGACGAGTCTTAAAGCTGTTTTGCTGCATAATGGCCATGTTTTGCCATCAATTCCAGTTGGTCATGCAGTCCATATGAAGGAAACCTATGACAACATGAAACAACTTTTGAGGTGCATAAACTATGACCAACATCAGTGGCAGCTTTGTGGAGATTTGAAGGTTGTTGCTCTCTTGCTTGGTCTGCAGACTGGATACACAAAGTACTGCTGTTTTCTCTGCGAATGGGATAGTCGTGCAAGAGATTCCCACTACATCAAGAAAGATCGGCCACTCCGACAGTCATTGGAGCCTGGGAGGAAAAGTGTTCAGCATCCACCACTTGTTGAATCAAGGAAGATTTTGGTACCACGCTTACACATCAGGCTGGGTCTGATGAAGAACTTTGTCAAGGCCATTGACAAAACACAAGCAGCTTTTAAGTACCTCTGTGGAAAATTTCCAAGGTTAAGTGAAGCTAAGATAAAGGGAGGTGTCTTTGTTGGTCCTCAGATTCGTGAACTTCTTTGAGATGATGCATTTGACCATGCACTGCGTGGCAAGGAAAAGACAGCATGGAAAGCCTTCCAGTCAGTGGCAATACATTTTCTCGGAAACAACAAGGCAGATAAGTACAGGTTGTTGGTGGAAAACCTCCTCAAGGCATACAAAAGCCTTGATTGCAACATGTCACTAAAGATACATTTTTTGCACTCTCATCTTGATTTTTTTCCACCGAACTGCGGAGCAGTGAGCGACGAGCACGGCGAGCGATTTCACCAGGACATTGGAACAATGGAGAAACGCTATCAGGGCAAATGGAGCCCATCAATGCTTGCAGACTATTGCTGGACAATGACAAGAGATGCTCCATTTAATGAATACAAGAGACAAGCCAAGAAGCGCCGAGTAGACACTGACTAGGACTAAACTATGTACATAATAGTTTTTTGCCTTTTGTTTCATAATACATTTTATTTATATAACCCTTTTGCTGATTTTTAAAGTGTTACATAAACGGGACAGGTGAAATATTATCATGTAAAGCAACCATAAACACATGAAAAGACCTAGGTTTACAATTTATGATTAAAACTCTACTATCTACACAATATACATAGACATAAAATGTAAAAACTTAAATATCTTAGAAACAGTAGTCAATCAGTTGTTTTAATTGTCATATTTGAATTCAGCACATCAAAATACATAATAAATATCACATTTTATCTCTGAAGCAGACAACTTCTAAAAAATTGTAGACCAGTGTATTCAGCAGGGACTATTAGGAGACCACCAAATGCATTTTCAGTTGTGGTTGAAGATGGATTTCAAACCAAGTTACAGAATTTAAAAGCTGGTGAGCTAACCTACATTGCACAATCACAAGTGATCCCCTAAGTTATTGTGTTAGCTTTTCCGTCATGTTAATGCTGTTCTTGAAATTGGACTGGACTAGAAATATGCTGCATTTGAAGTGTAAATATAGCCAGCATTAAGTTACTTTTTAAAAAACATTTCACTAAATAAAATAAAAAAGAGAGACTGAGAAATTCCAGTATAATTTTAAATGCTTTGGAATAACTTCACAATATCTTCTTTAAGAAAAGATGGGACCTTTGTGAAAAATGGTATTAGTGGTGAAGTCCTGAAAGCAGACGTGGGCAAACTATGGCCCAGGGGCCACATGTGGCCTGCCGGCCATTTTCATCTGGCCTGTGAGCTTGGGCCGGGGGGCGGACCTACCCAGCCCCCGGCCGAACGCGGCAAGCTGTGTGGCCCCACGCTCCTGGCCGGAGGTCCGGGCCGAGCGCAGCAAGCCGCATGGCCCCGCGCTCCCTACCGGGGGGCTGGGCCAAGCGCGGCAGGCCACGTGGCCCTGCAATTCCAGCCAGGGGTCAGGCCAAGCGTCGCAAGCCCCACGTTCCTGGCGGGGGGGCGGGGCCCAGCACGGAAAGCCCTGCGGCCCCGCGCTGTGAGCCGGGGGCTGGGCCAAGCGCGTCTTGCCATGGGGACTGCACCCCGAGCAAAGGTGCCTGGCCGACCGCGGCAAGCTGCGGGGCCCTGCCCTCCTGGCCCAGGGTGCCAGGCGTAGCATGGCAAGATGTGCGGCCGGGTGGAGTGCTGCGAGCCATGAGACCCCACGCCCAGCTGAGCAGGTAAGCCAGTTTGGGTGGAGGTGGATCTTAGGTGATGGGGGCTGGGGGTGGTGGTCAGGGTGTGGAGGGTCTAGGGCGGGGCAGTCAGGGAACAGATAGCATGGGGGCTAGATAGGGGGTGAGGTTCTGGGGGGCAATTAGAGTGGGGTGGGTCTCTGGGGGGGGCGATTGGGACAAGGAAGGTGGGGTTAGATGGGTCGGGGTTCTGAGGGGGGTAGTCGGGGGCGGATGCTGGAAAATGGCATTTTCATGACTTCAAAGGCATCATCACCATGAAACTCAGAGCTCCTGGTTTTATTAGACTTTTTGTCAGGGTTTAAATATTTCCTGCCTAGACCTTATTTCTAAGAACCAGCATTTTAGATAGAGGAACTGATGTAATTGGTGTGGATCACATGGTGATTATTAAACAGCAAACTTTAAATTGTCTAGATCGGGGTGGGCAAGCTTTTTGGCCCGAGGGCCACATGGGCCTTCAAAATTGTGCAGAGGGCTGGATAGGGAAGGCCCCACCCCCTATCTGGACCCCTGACTATCCCCCTCAGAACCCCGACCCATCCAACCCCCCCTTCCTTGTCCCCTGATTGCCCCCTCAGAGACCCACCCTACTCTAATTGCCCCCCAGAACCCCACCCCCATCTAGTCCCCCTGCTATCTGTTCCCTGACTGCCCCTGCCCTAGACCCCCCACACCCTAACCACCACCCACAATCCCCACCACCTAAGACCCCCCCATCCCCAAACTGGCTTACCTGCTCAGCCGGGTGCCGGGCTCCACGGCTCGCAGCGCTGCACCCGGCCGCGCATCTCGCCATGCTCCGCCCGGCACCCCGGACCGGTGCCAGGAGGGCAGGGCCCCGCAGCTTGCCACAGTCGGCCAGGCACCCTGGCTCGGGGTGCGGGGCCCCATGGCAAGGTGCGCTTGGCCCGGCCCCCAGCTCGCAGCGTGAGGCGGCGGGGCTTTTTGCGCTGGGCCTGGCCCCATGGCCGGGAGTGCGGGACTTGTGGCGCTCAGCCCGACCCCCGGCTGGGAGCACAGGGCCGCACATCTTGCCACGCTCAGCCAGGGACTGGGAGGGTGGGGCCAGTGGCCCCGCCCCCCAGCCCAAGCTCACAGGCCGGATGAAAATGGCCGGCAGGCCACATGTGGCCCACAGGCCATAGTTTGCCCACGTCTGGTCTAGATATTCTCAATGTTGCCGCTCTTCATATATTGTAAACTAGCAGAGCATAAAGCATCTTTAGATTTTAGTTAAATTCTATTATATTCTACAATTTTTATGTTTAAGAGAGTGAACTGCAAATTTGGCTGATTCAGTGGAAACGCCTGATTTTTTTTTAATTGCTTTGGCCCCACAAACTATAGGCGGTTAAAAGTGGAACTATTTGTTAAGCTAATGGTACAAATGTATGAACCTTAACAGAAAATCTTCCAATTATTTCTTGCACCCAGTCATAAAAAAGAGATGATGGTAATTGCACTCTCTACTACAATGTTACCTATAGACTATAACGATGAAGGTTTGCCTTTTATCACCGCCTGGAGATAAGGTCTGAGAAGACCGGAGTAGTGGGTACAATGGAGGCAGAACTAAATAAAACAATCTCTTTGACTCTCCACCCTGCCACTGGCCCCTTTGCTCATTGAATTTAACATTTGCTCAAACTTGGTGATTACATAAAAAATAGCTATGGTTGATGCTGCCAAGACCACAGCTACTTGAAAGCTATAAATAGAGGGATTGGCGGAGGAAAAGTAGGTGCATACCATATCTTTTTAAGTTCATGAAAATACATGGTCTTTGCTTCAGTAACTGACTTAGGAAAACTCTGCTGCCCATTGAGGATTCGGACAATTTTATTTTGCAGTAAAATAACAGATTAAAGGCCTGTAGCCATACATCCAGGTCTGTGATATTACTGTGATCAAAGCTTAAGGATCATGAATGCTGATCAGTGCTTGGATAGTAAGTAGGGTTGCCAACTTCCTATTTGCAGAAAACTGAATGCTCTTGCCCCACCTCCTGCCTAGCTCTTTCCAGAGGCCACGCCCTGCCCCTTCTCTGAAGCCCTGCTCACTCCATCCCCCTTCCCTCTCACTCATTTTCACAGGGCTGGGGGAGGGGGTTGGGGTGTGGAAGAGCATAAAGATTCTGGGGTGGGGCCAGAAATTAGGGGTTCAGGGTGCAGGAGGGGTCTCTGTGCTGGAGCTAAGGGGTTGTCAGTGTGAAAGGGGGCTCTGGGCTGGGGACTGAGGTGCCTGAGGGGGATGGGAATGAGGGTTCCGGCTGGGTGTGTGGGCTGTAGGGGAGGGATAGAAATGAGGTGTTCAGGGTGCAGGAGGGGTCTTTGAGTTAGGGCCAGGGGTTGGGATGTGGAAGGGGTGAAGGCTCCAGTTGGTGGTGCAGGCTCTGGGATGGGGCCGGGGATGAGAAGTTTGAGGGGCAGGAAGGGGATTGGGCTGAGGTGTTCAGAGTGCAGGAGGGGGCTCAGGGCGGGGCAGACAGTTAAGGTGTGGGAAGGGGTAAGAGGTGCAAGCTCTGGGCGGTGCTCATCTCAGGCAGCACTCACCTCAGGTGGCTTCCAGGAAGCGGCCACATGTCCCTCCAGCTCCTAGGCGCAGGCAGGGCTAGGTGGCTGCGCATGCTGCCCCCGTCAGCAGGCACCAGCCACGCAGCTCCCACTGGCTGCAGTTCCTGGCCAGTGGGAGCTGCAGAGACGGTGCTCAGGGGCAGCACGCGGGGCCTCCTCGCCCACCCCTGCGTCTAGGATCTGAACATGCCGGCCGCTGCCAGGAGCCGCACAAAGCCAGCAAGCAACTAACCTGGCCCACTGTGCCGCCCACTGGACTTTTAATGGTCTGGTCAGCATTGCTGACTGGAGCTGCCAGAGTCCCTTTTCCACCAGTTGTTCCTGGCAATCCTAATAGTAATCCTAGAGGGAAAGAACCTGAAACTTGGAGTCTGTGCACTGAATTAGGCAGGGAAAAATAGTATGACCATGTAATTAAAAATTGCATTATAGTGCATATGCACAAGGAGGTAAGGTTGCACGAGCAACCTTAAGTTTGGTATTTTCTAATTAATTAATTTTCTCCCTCTTCACTTGCAAAACTCGCTCCTTCATGGGAGGGGTCTCATCCTCTGGTCAGTGCAAGCAGAGACAATTCTTCTAATAATTTGGACTTGATGTAATGCAGTATGAATGTCATGGATAATTCAGACCAATGAGGAGAAACAGAATCAAGAACACTATTTAAACCACCTTCCATGTCCATGTTCCCCTATGCCCGTGCCATCTCACCCTTTCCGCTCCCCTCTTGAGGACTCCTGACCAATTTAACCACACAATACATATGCTAATAAACTTAAACAAAGCCTTTGTTTAAGTTTGTTAGCATATGCATTGTGCTGTTAAACGCCTATAAAGAATGATTGTACTCCCTAGCCCTGGTCTGTTCCCCAAGTCTTTCCAGTACCCTGGCCCATACTCCCTAAAAATCTCTTGCTGGTACTGCAAGCATACAAGCATTGCAAGCGGTACTGCAAGCGGTACTGGAGCATACACCCTACTTGAACTACTATCTCTAACTGTCAGGTTTCTCTGCTGGAGCTACTCTCTCTACATTTATCTCATCAGCTCCTCTGTACATCTTTCAGTGCATCCCTTATGTATCAGGATTCTCTTCTGAAACCTTCTTACTCTTCCCACTGCCTCTGTCATCTCTCTGCTCTAGTCTCCCTAGAGATTCCCTCTCTGCAGCTTCCTGCTTCCCTTTATAGGGGAATTAGCTGATCCCTGCTCGGGTGCCACCTAAGTAACTAAGGTTGGTAGCCTTCAGCCTTTTAAAGGTACAAAACCATCCTATTACAATAATATATAATAGTAATGACCTCTTACATTTGGAGAAGGAAGCAGGAAGCAGAGGATTGGGAAATGGCAATTACCTAATAGGTGTTTGTATTAAATTGCTTGGAATGCTCTTTCAGTAAGTTTACATTTAGTCCCTGGTAAAATAATGGAATAAATTCTAAGGGAATAAATATGTGAAATCACTGAATGAGCAATGAGAGCATAGTCTTATGAAAGCAAATCAGGTTAGACACATTTGATCACTTTTTTTAATCTAATCACAGTTATGGGACAGGTTATTGCAGCAGATGTAGTATATCTAGACTTAAGTCACTTGATACCGGATTGTATGAAATATGACTTGGATATGAGTATAGCCTTGTGGATGGAAAACTGGCAGAGAATCAGTAACTCAAAAGCAATGAATGAACAACGGCAACATATTGAGCTGGGGGAAAAAAATCCATTTCATGCTTGCTGCAAGGATCAGTGCTGGATCCTATTTTACATATTATATATATTATGTAAACGTTTTTACTAATTTGGAAAAAGGAGCATATAGTATATTAATTACATTTGTACATTATATTATATTTTAAGATGTTTTGTATACTAACAAGAACAGACAGTAATAAATGGGACACACAGTATAAATAGGTAGGAAAGCAACAAAATTACATTGTTGAAGGAGGGCATCAAGCCGATATTTTTTGTAGGCAACAGGAATATTGTGAAACACAAATATTTAGGTCCAGATTCTGTCATCCTTACTCAGATTTAGTAGTAGTTTACTCCAAGGGTAGTGATGTTGGTTGTAGTGGGGTTTCTTAGGGAGTAAGGCACTTCTCAGCATGAATAAAGTATTAGAATCTGGCCAGTAAGGAGATTAGAGGTATTTGTGGACATGTGGTGTCATAAAAGATGTAAAACTGGATGTAATCTATGAGATTGTGATGTGGCGTGAGGAAAAAAAGTGAATGCCGTTTTTATTTGGAAAGGAATTGTAACGATCTTGGGGTTCATTAAACAACAAACCAAATGAATGAGAAAGGGAATAAAACATTTAATAAAAGCAATTGGAGAGCTTCTGTGGTGAACTGCTGCACACAGCCATGCTGTGTTCCCACCCGCAGCCTCCAGAGCACATCTTCCAATTCCTATGTTCATAATACTGTCTGTTGTGAGGGAGTGTCTCTAAATTATAATCATCCACAGACATTTCTCTACAGGAATTGTCACAACAGGTAGGTGATAGTTTCTCACTACATGGGTGTGGTGAAACAGCATCAGTTCTGGGCAACTCAGTATGGGAGAGAATTAACAGACTCAATGGAATTTGAAAGAGTAAAACAAACAAGATGCTTGACAAACTGACTTTTTTATTTATTTTACTTTGGATAGTGTCTATAACAGTACCCAGGTGCTGACCTGTGAAGTAAGATTAAAAATAAACTAAATTAAGTATTGAAAGGTACAAAAGTCTGAAATGGCAATTTTACATCCTGGACCAGTGCCAAAAATAATGTTTCTGGTTTGAGGGACTATTAACCTTGTTAATATCTAACATCTTCCACACCATTAAGATTAGAAATGAATGCTACACACTTTTGAAAACCTGGGAACTATTTTATTGGTTCAAACAGACTTTAAAATCCCATCATTCTTATTATGTTCTTCTCACACCAATTTGATTGTGACCTGATATTGGTGACTGCTGCCCTGAGAAGTATTAGAGCTGAATCAATGTGTGAACTACACATCAGCATGGAAGCCCAGCTTTTAAATGGCATAAAGCATTAACGTCAGTGTTGGGTTTAGTAAGAACAATTGCATTAGAAATGCTGGAATTGAAAGGTTGAAGAGAGAGGTGAGATAGTAATCAAAATACCAGACCTTAACGCATCATTAGCAAAAAAAAAAAAAAAAAAAAAAAAATCAGTATTCTTTGTTGAATATTAAGAATGTAAAACTTCTGAATGGTTTAATAAAATTAAAAAATTTAACTTGTACCTTAACTGTAATTCCCTTTCCCAGACGAGTTGAGTCCCAAGTTGCTGCTGGCAAATTATACAACTATAGGTCACTTAAGTAGTTGGGCTTATGAAGAAAAACATCTGTCTGAAGTTTCTCCACTTAATAGGGCCATCAGAGTTTCTCTTTATCAAGTTTTCTCTTAATACTTCGGGCTGTCTTGGGATTTAAGGCTGAGCAGTACAAACAAGATACAAAAGGTATGTATAGCATATGAATCATTTGTGGTGAAAAATGCTATTTTTATAACATTTTCAATTATATGCACTTAACTAATAAGCAGTGGTGGCTCATTTCATCAGGTAAAAAAAGTTATTTCCAAAATTAGAATGCATAACAAAACATTCTTATGGCCCCTTATGGTTGTGGAGCGAGCACCTCTCCACCTATCCAATACCAACAAACATGGTCATGGCACTGGAAGATGCTAACACCAAAGGAAAACCCCACAAAGCATATCACTGGGTCACCTTGGTGGAAAGCTGTTAACATTCAGGTGGAGTTTTCTAATGCTTTTCGCTTCCTAATATGCTTCTAAAACAGCCTGCCTTTACCAACTGGTCCCTTGTCTTGGGTAAAAAATATAGACAAGTGTTTTATGAAAATTGCTTCTGAATGTACCTGCAGCATCAGTCAGCTTATATGCAAGCAAAAATCCCATCTGAGCAGTGACTTACAGAGAAGGGGCAAATAAGGAGTAGGATCGATGCCAATGGCACTTCTCATGTCTTACCAATGACTTTCTGGGAATAATTCATTTTAAGCAAGCGGAATCACCTTGTTTTATGACAAAGCAGTAATCTCAAGGTCCACACATTAACTTTCTTTCATTGCTAAAGAAAGATTCAGATGTCGTATAAAAACATGACCTGTTAGAACAATCCAATGCACAAAGTCTATTTGTGAAAATTGTGTTGTAAATCATGATTCATTATGTGATAGTGATCAGCAAGCAGTACAGAAAATTCATCTTTTTCAATGATGTATTCCTTTTATTGCCTTCCTTTTTACAGTTAGGTTATTTTACTGCTTTGTTCTTTATCTGAGCTTACTTCTTTGCTTGCATATTTTCACATAATCTTTTTTTATAGCACCAGAAGGTCTAAAAAAAAGTGTATGGAGGAGGAATGTTTTCAGAAAAGAACCATCTATCTGCCATTGTATTAGTTTTATAGGGCCTTAGGTTAGAATCCAGTTTGTAATTATCCTGTTGGACTGATGCCCCTCTCATAATAAAACAAACTACATAGATTAAGTCATCCCATGGCTCAAATAATAGGATATCATGCTGCATGCTGATCCAGGTTTGAGACCCTCCTCTTCTGTTTTGTCTCTAAGGGCACAAGTGTCTAGAAACATTGCATGACAGAGTTACGTATGCTCAGTGTTGGTCAGACTGTGGAGCAAAGTACTCCTCTACAGACAAGTTAAGGGGGTATATGGCTCCCCTACATAGGCTACATACATCACAGATCATAGGGTGCAAGGTGGGGAGAGCAGTCTTCATGGCCTCCAGTGGTGGGCAAGAAATATTAAGCATGGATGAGGAATGAGCAGAGTCTTGATCCCCTCTTCTCACCGCCATGTGCTGGTCAATGAAGCAGAGCAGGCACAGAGAGGGATGGAATCCGCACCAGCAATAAGGCTGGGACTGATGACTTCCCCATTCTCTGAGTAACAGTCTGGTTTCTTTTTGGGCCAGTGCAACTGTGGTTTGTCTCTTACTCAGGGCTTGTGGCAAACACAGAATCTAGCCTCTTATGATCAGAAGGGTACAGGCAGCTTCAGTCCTCTTGAGTACCTCCTTTCAGCTGACCCTAATTATTCAAAGTGTGAGAAGAGATTCTGTGAAATGACCTGTTGAGCTTTCTTGGTTTCCTTTATAAAATTTGCTCATTTTGCAAACAAAAAAAAGGCTTCTTTTCTTACTTGCCACCTCTGCAATAATACTCTTATTTTGATTTTTCTGTGCCAACCCAGAAACTTACCTTGCCAGCAAGTGGAGATACAGTATATGGATTCTCTTTGCTGATATTATCCCCTAGTAATTAATGAGGTTGGCAGTTACCAAAGCTCAGCCATTTGTGGGATGGAAAACAGCAGATGGAGAACATAATAACTTTACTAACTACCTGGGTAGAAAGCCAAAGAACACAAAATGCTAAAACCAATCTATTTGGCCTCAGGATCACATACAAACTGTATGTCTATGCAGCTGTAGCACCAAAGTGTAGATATTTCCTACATTCACACAACGTTTTTTTTCCATCAGTGTAGTTAATCCATATCTCCGAGAGATGGTAGCTGGCTTGATGGGAGAATTCTTCTGTCAACCTAGCTGCATCGATACAGGGGATTAGGTCCGTCTAACTACGGTACACAGCTTGCACATTTTTTCTTAAGCCTGAGTTATGTAGCTGAGTCTATCTAACTTTTAAGTGTGGACTAGGCCCTAGACAAAATCCTTGTCTTGGAGAGTTTGCAATTAAGATGACAAGTAGCCTGCAGAATGATGTATACATTAATGAACATATATTTTCAATGGCATTATGTTATTATATATGGGTAACCCCACATGTACCTCTAGCCATAATGACTTAAAAATCATAAACTCATAGAAATGCAGGGTTAGAAGGAACTTCGATAGGTCTACTAGCCCAGTCCCCTGCACTGAGTCAGGACTAAGTATTATCTAAGCCCATCTCTGGGAGGTTTTTGTCTAATCTGTTCTTAAAAACCTCCAATGACCGAGATCCCACAATCCCCCTAGGTAATTTGTTTCAGTGCTTAACTGCCCTTAAAGTTAGGAAGTTTTTCTTAATTTCTAACCTAAATCTCCCTGGATGCAATTTAAGACCATTACTCTTAGTCCTGTCCTCAGGGAATAACAAGAATAATTTATCACCATCCTCTTTATAATAACTTTTGACATGCTCAAAGGCTGTTATGTCCCCCTACTCTCCCTCCGATCTTCTCTTCTCCAGACTAAACCAACCCAAATTTTTCAATCTTTCTTTGTAGGTCATATTCTCTAAAGGACCTTTAATAATTTTGTTTGTTGCTCTCTTCCTTTTGTTGTTCTCCAGTTTCTCCACAATTTTTCCTAAGTGTAGTGTCCAAAATTGGCATAGTACTCCTTATTAGTGCTGAGTAGAGTGGAAGAATTCTTGTTTTGCTTATAACACTCCTGCTAATACATTCCAGAATGCTGTTCATTTCTTTTGCAGCACTATTACGTCGTTGATTCATATTTATTTTGTGACCCACTATAACCCCCAGATGTTTGTCTGCAGAACTCTTTCCCTAGGCAGTCATTTCCCATTTTATCTTTGTGCGGTTATTCCATCCTAACTTTGCATTTGTCCTTATTGAATTTCATATTATTTATTTTAGACCATTCCTCCATTTTGTCAAGATAATTTTTAATTTTAATACTGTCTTCCAAAGCATTTGCAACCACTCCCAGCTTGGTATCTTCCACAAATTTTATAAATATACTCTCTATACCTTTATCTAAATCATTCACAAAGTCCTTGAATAGAACTGCATCCAGGACACATTCCTATGGGACTCCACTAGATATGCCCTTCCAGCTTGACTGTGACTGTTGATAACTCTTCTCTGAGTATGCTTTTCCATCCAGTTGTGCATCAACATAATAGTCGGTACATCTAGGGTATATTTCTCTACTTTGCTTATGAGAAGGTCATGTAAGACAGTATCAACAGCCATATTAAAGTTAAGATATATCACATCTACTACTTTCTCCCTATCCACAAGGCTTGGTACCCTGTCAAAAAAAGAAGTGAGCTTGGTTTACAATTATTTGTTGTTCATAAATCCATGTTGATTCTTATTTATCACCTCATTATTTTTTAGGTGCTTACAAATTGATTATATTTTCTATTATCTTTTCTGATATTGAAGTTAAGTTGACTGGTTTATAATTCCATGGATTGTCCTTTTCCCCCATTCTATAGCTGGATACTCTATTTGCCTGTTTCCAGCCCTCTGGGATCTCTCCTGTCCTCCACAAATTCTCAGAGATCATCAGTAGTGGCTCACAGATCTCTTTAGCCAGTTCCTTAACTATTCTAGAATGTATTTCATCAGGCCCCACTGATTAATATTTCTAAATAATCCTTAACTTATTCTTTTCCTATTTTAGCTCAGATCCTACTCTGTTTACACTGATATTCAGTGTAATCATCCAGTCACTGCTAACCTTTCTGGTGAAAACCAAAACAACTAAAAAGACTTAACACTTGGGTCATTGCTGTTGTTGTCAGTTATCTTTCCCTCCTTGTTGAGTAACAGGCCTACTCTGTCTTTGGTCTTTCTCTTGCTTATAATGTATTTATCAGCTATTTTCTTCTTACCCCTTATGTCCCAAGTTTAATTTCATTTTATGCCCTGCCCTTTTTAATTTGTCCCTGCGTGCTTGCTTTTGTCATGTTTTTTTAATATTTATCCTTCAGTATCTGACCTAGTTTCTACCTTTTTATATGACTTTTCTTTGAGATTCAGATTGTGAAAGACTTTCTGGTTAAATCAGGGTGGTTTTGTACCATACTTCCCATTCTGCCTATGTATTGTGGTAGTTTGCTGTAGTGCCCTGAAAAGTCTCTCTTCAAAAATTGCAAGTGCTCTTGAACCCTTTTTCCCCAAGACTTGATTCATGTGGGACCTTAGCTACCAATTCTCTGAGTTTGCTAAAGTCTCCTTTCTTGAAGCCCATTGTCTTTCTTCTGCTCTTCTCCCTCCTACCATTCCTTAGAATCCTGAACTCTGTGATTTCATAATCACTTTCAGCCAACCTGCCTTCCACCTTCAGACTATTAACCAGTTCCTCCCTGTCTGTTGGAATTGAAATCCAGAACAGCTTTTCCCCTAGTCACTTTCTTCATCTTGTTATAATCAAAAGTTGCCTCCAGTGGATTCCCAGCAATTGTTGGGTAATCTGTCTCTGCTGTATTATTTTCTCAGTTGATGTCTGGATAGTTCTAACCCTAACAGCATCCAAGTGCAAGAGACTGGCTGGTATATAGTAGTGAGTTTCAGCTGGTTTGACCAGCTGAGTGTACTTCAACTCACTAATGTCATAATCTGTGTCTAAAAGGTGCCGTGTAAGATAGCAATAGAAAGCTAATATCATACTGGTTATTAATATTATTGAATGGTGTATGGTTGGAGGCCAAATTCAAAATTACAAACCTATTAGGATTTATGTTCTTAAAATGTGTCTGCCACACTGGGCTAAAGTTATCCCCATCCTAGACAATGGAATATGGTGGTTTTACCACCTGGAAGGTATTTCCAAGGTACATTAAGAGAAATTGATCCAAAGACAGGAGACTAGAGCCTTGCTTGTGCCGATCCAGCTAGCAGCTAGTAGGCTAGCCCCTACTCCCACACATTCCCCAAACACTCAATCCCCCACAGACCATACTGTGAACTTTATGCAAGTCAAAGGGAAAACTAAACAGGCTTGTTCCCCCAAGAATTAGTGCCTACTCTTTCTGCAGCAGGAGATCTTCCTCTCAAACTCCCGTTTGTTGCCCCCTGCTTGCATCGAAAACTGAAAATAAGTAGTTACAATACTAGCTTTTTTTCTTCCCTCTGTCTTGCTTACATTGAATACCCTATTACTTAAACTAGGGAAGCTTATAAATAATTACTAGCTCTTTTTACATCTTTAAATTCTTGAGATATTCCACTACATATTAAAAAATAATGTCCTATTTATATGTATTATGGTTAATGGTGTAAAGGTTTTTAAAACTTTGAGCTAAGTCAGTCCAATTTCATGATGTCTTTTTTTATTATTATTATTCCAGTTATAGTATCCTGGACTAAAATCAGACATGGCTTGCCCCAGAATTAAATTGTGTGCTGCTGCTTTGAGAGCAAATCAGCAAGGGATGTGTAAATTATACAGAGAGTAAATCCCAACTGTGTTCCGTTTACTTGCACAACAAGCTCCATTTTAATTAAGCCAGGGCCTAAGAACCTTTGCCAAGTTTCTTTCAAGACTGATTTTACAGTTCATAGAGCAACATCCTACTGCCTCACCTCCATGCTATCATCTTGTTAACCCCTGAAGAACGTATCCCTAGGATTTGCAGAATACATTTGATGAGAGGGCTTTCCCTCCTTAGCAGTTGATGGACATGTTTTATGAGAATATAATTTATTAGACTGGATTAGCTCCAAGGAGAGTGGCCCTGGATTGGCAAGCGACAGGGTCCTTAACATTTTCAGTGCAACAGGCATAATGATTGACATGGCCTACCACTATAATATCCGCGTTAAAGCTGCAAGATTATCACTTACTAACATCAGACTGGAAGGATTATACAGAGGTTACCTAAAGGGCACACATGGGATTTGGAAGTGAAATAAGTTTTTACAACTTAAGAACACTGAACCCTGTGAGCTGCAAGAGCTGTGACAATCTTTCACAGTAAGTGGAATCAGTTCTGGAGATGCCCATAACTGAATGAATTCTTTGCTCCATGAGGAAATAAAATATTAATCCATTCCACTTGTATTCTGTAGTTGTGTATATTAAATCCGATAATAGCTGCCACATAATAAATGCAACAGTTTCACTTGAAGGCACTGTGATTGGCTTGTTATGTCCTAGTGCAATAAAAGCAGCTGATACATTTATTAATTCGTCCTTCCATGGCTGCCAGTGGTTGAGTGTAACTTATTGTATTACATCTCCCTCTCTTTTTATATATTTGTTACATACAAGGGAAGCTTAACAAACAATATGGGACATAAACAGCACAGTAACAACTTGAGACTAACAAATACTATTAGGCCGACATGTCTGGCAGTTAGAGTAAATTGGCTTAGGGAAGAGCATGGGCTATTTTAAAATATATATTTGACACAACAATTTTAGCAAATGGATGCATGTTAGAGGAAAAACTGAGTTCTGGGAAATTATTTCTAGTTGTTCTTACCTTGCTTCTGTGTCTCCTATAAAATGTATTAATTTTCCGTTACAAATGAACATACAGAAATTGAATCCAGGGTGGTGGTATTTTTTTTTTTAAAATCTGCTTTCAAATTATGAAGATGCAAGGGGAAAAACAGATGTTGTTTTTCTTGAGAAAAAGATGCCAGCACACTTGGGAATAATAAAACCACACCTGCTTTGCTCCTGTAAGCAGTTAAATTTATTATATACGATAAGGAGCAGGCATGGAAGGTTTTACACTTAGTTGTTTACATTAGCTAGTTTAAGGAAACTGTAGTTCTGTCCTTAAACATATGTCCTTCAGAAAACTTATATTTAGTTTTATTTTATTCAGTTCTTTGTTGTGTTTAATGGTTACTTACATTTTATACATTCCTGAACTATATATCATTTAAAAAATGAGCTCATACTAACATCCCAAATCAGACAGCTGGAAAGTTTGGAGCTTGACCCGAATGTCTTGACTCGATTCCGTCTCCTTCATTTTATAATTAAAATGTTAAGTGAATCAGTCTTGTGAAAAGACTCTAAGAACCCAGACTTGTTGCTTATGCCCTACCATATATTACCATGTATGATAACTATAGAATGTTAAGGGACAGATAGTCTCAGGAAAGTGACTTTCTAAGAATTATGGACTTGCGAGGAAATAGATGTTGTTTACAATGCAAGAGATAAGTTTAACTGCTACTCATGCATACTCCCAGCTGAGACCTGAAAATTTTGGGGACATTGTCAAATTGCCTTCAATTAGTCAAGTACAAAAAACCCCCAAAAACCTAATCAGTTTCTGATAGCGCACCCTTCAAATTGCAAATCCTGAAATTTAAAACCCTTCCTTTTCAATAGAAAAGTTAAAGCATTTTTCTATTCCTCTGTTGGCGTTTATACGGGATAGAAAGTAAATTGAGATGAGTTGATACTTGTTGCAGAGCAGGTTTCTTGATGTGCTGATGTAGCTATGTCACTGGGCAGGCTGGTGGGACAGAGTCAAGGTTCCATCCCCTCCTGCCATCCCGGATGAGGGGAGAGCATTGCAGTTCTGCCAAGCACAGAAATTGATGGTGCAGTGCTTTGGCACAAGGGAGTGACACATATGTCCACTTTCCCACTTGCACAGATATTCAGGATGGGCCACAATTTGTTCCGAAGGAAGTATTAAGCACCTCTTCCAGGGCAAGACCCAATCCAGTTTTCACAGTGGCAAAACTTACACACTGTATTTATCTTTCGGTCATAAAAAAGCAAAATAAATCACAGCCCATACGTCAACTTTTTGCTAAGTTATAAGTGCCTATATATAGGGGCTTATGAAGAAAAGTCCTCTTTAGCCATAACTGTAACATCTATATGGCAGTGCTGCAAGAGTGTGTATGAAATAATCTATATCTAGATGGATGCAAAATATTCACACAAGAAACTCAGAGTACACAGTGAGCCAAATTGTCTCCTAGAGTAGCTCCACTTCCGTTGTAGAATTGTCTCAAAAGAAACTGGTGGATTTACACCAAGAGAAGAGTTTGTCCCATTGTGTATAGACTCCAGAATGGTCATAAACTCAAATGGTTAGTTCAAGTGGCATTTTGGATTATTTTTTAAAAAGTTGGCTGCATTTCACACTCATGTATTACCTCTAACCTTTAGGGGAAAAGAAATTTCATATTAGCATAAATATTAAGCAGATGCCATTTCTTCTATTTATAGGGCCTCCTTCAGCTAATCAGTTTTTCATGCATTTAAATAGGAATATTAGGATGATGGTAATTACTTCAGTTTTCCATGAGTGATCCATCAAGACATCGACTTTCACTGTATATTGTTGTACAGAATAACAAGCGCAGAATTAAATTATTACCTATGTTGGAATATTTTAAATATTTGGTTGACAACATTGATACTTTGCAGTGTTTAATAAAATTGGTATGATTTTATAAAAAGGGCATGTACTTCCTATGGGAAAATGTCTGTTGGCTTGGAGAGGTACCATGAATTGGACACTAAAGGAAAACTATTTGTTGTAAAATGCGACCACTTAAATGAAGTGACTTGTATATATGCAGTCTTGAACAACAAAATAAGATGTGGATTTAAGGAAACATGTGGGGGGGAGAGAGAGAGAGTAGGAGCAATAAGCTCTCCCAGAAGGAGTTTTTAAAAAGAATTCACCATGCAAGTTTTTATCTGCATTTAAGTTGTTACTCTCAATATTTAGGAAGTACCTTACAGCTTTGATTATCTGAATGTACTTGCAATTAATAGACATTTGGGGTGTGAACAAGATAAAACCACCCATCTGCCTCTACAGGTGCAGTAAATTTCTGGGGCCAAAGGTGAAAGAGAGACAGTCCCAGCAGCAAAAGAGGATTATTCTCACTAAGGATATGTCTTCAGTACCCGCCGGATCGGCGGGCAGTGATCCATCTATCAGAGACTGATTTATCATGTCTATGCTAGGCGGGATAAATCGATCCCTGAACACGCTCCCTGTTGACTCTGGAACTCACCTATGCAAGAGGCAGAAGCGGAGTTGACGGGGGAGCGGTCGACTTGCCACTGTGTGGGTGGCTAGGTAAGTCGCCCTAAAATACGCTGACTTCAGCTATACTATTTGCGTAGGTGAAATTGCATATCTTAGGTCGACCTTCTCCCCCCTCCCAGTATAGCCGAGGCCTTAGGGACACTAGGTAGCTCCTCTCCACAGGCGTTTCTGGCACTCTTTGCTAGATGGGGTAGGAATGCTGATTGGCCACTGTTGCCCAGCTCCCAGAGTTTAATCTAGAGCAGAAGCCATGTGGAGTCTTTTCCAGCTCTGTTCCCCATCCAGAGCTAGGAATGTGCCCTGCCTTACAATTGCTACAGGTCTAACTGATTCCCCATTTTGGGGTCAGGAAAGAAATTTTTCTACCATGGGCCATTTGGCAGAGGATGAGGGAATTTTTTGTCTTCCTCACAACACCTTCTAGACACAGTGGGTTAAGCAGGAATCTAACTGAGGTTGAGTTGTTTAGTTGTCACAACTTGTGATCAGTTTCCAGTATGGTTAAAGGGGTAAAATGAACAGTTCCCAGAGGTAAAAGACGTGGGATTTTTGTGATGGTCCTTAGGCTCATGGGTGAGATCTCATGGCCCTTGTGGGCAACGGTACCCACCCTTCTGCACCCTCTATCCCCTTCATGGGGAGGAGAGAGTGCTAGGCCTCAGAGAGCTGAGTCCTGGGGGATTAACCTGAGAAGAGCATATCTCGCATTACAGGTTGTATGGTGAGGAGCCCTGTAATCCTTGTGCTAGTTATGGGTGTTATGGTAAATAGCCCTGTAGTCCTCCTGGGTCCAAGTAAATGCCAGCTATAGGAGAGTATGGGTGATGGATAGCTAGCGCCCATCCCCTGTGCTAATGTTGCATCCTACCTCTTAATTCCATGCATGTGTCTGTCCTCATTTTGCTGCTCTGCCCATATCAAAGCCATTTTGGATAAGTGAGATATGGATAATGGAGGTTGGACTGTGGTTCATTGTGCAATTAGGCATAATATTGTGTGTGAACTTTCATGAGAAGTTAGATGTATTTCTTTGTGCCACTGGAGTTCACAATGGTCAGATACAGACATTTGCCTTCTCTTGCTCAAATTCATCTACATTTTACACACAAGTGGAAGCACTTTTCCTATTCTAACAAAAAGAAGCTTTCAATCATACATTCATACTGGATGGTCACTGAGTCTGCTGTTCTTATTCTTTTTGAAGATATCTGTGTTGCATCACATTTTTAATTCCAGAGGGCTTGGCAGCCTTTCCAAATAATGGCTCTCTAAACTAGCCCTGCAGGAAGTTGTCAGGAATAATGCAGTGTGCAATCTTTTCTTCCCCTTCTCCATGTCGTAGAGGCTAAAAGCAACACTTGTGTGATTGCTTTCTTTTGGCCTAATGTGTGAAAGCTGAATGTTAAACAAGCATTATCTGCCAAGTCTTTCTGCTCAGGCGGAAATTTGATTTTTGAATAAAAAAGGTTGGGTGTCTGTATGAAACGTCAGAGAATTGCTGTTGTACATTCACGTATCTGATATTATCAGCATATTGTTCCAACACTTTGAAAAAAAATCCTAAGTAGATATTGACTCCTGTTGCCAATATCAAGATTTATTGGCACAAGAAGTATTGATCAAAGCCAATCGAAGACATTATTGGACCTCAAAGATTAATATATTGTGATGTTGGCCAAACATAAAAGTCAATATTATTGTGCTTTAATTATACACACATTTGGTCCATAAGATCCCAGCATCATATTTTTCGTTTAGAGAAATATTGAAAAAATTACAGAAACAACTAAGTGAAAAGTCACTGTGAGCAATCACGCTCAGTGTCAGGTGTCCTGTAATTCCTGGGTCTTTAAAAAAGTACAGAAACAAGCACAGCTAGCTATTTCACCTGTTTAAAATGGTTTTGTCAGCCATTTTCTGTAGATTAAACTGAATTGTCCCCAGCAAAAAGACGAAGTTTTGATGTAACTGATTTCTCATGTTCTAGAATTAGATGGCACATACATCATCTTGTAATATCTTACTTCTCCCTCTAGACTTTTTTGAATAAATGGACAGGCATTTTGTTTGGAAATAGACTTTGGAACAAGACACTGCAATTCCATAGGCTGTTAGAATGTTTCTTTTAGATGCAGTATATTTTATTAATTTTGTAGGGGAAACAATTTTGCAATGCTTCAGTAGGTAACCATTTCATTTGAAAAAAAAGGTTCACCTACCATTTCACTGGTTATTCTGAGTGCTCTTGCTGTTGTGCAGTCAAAAAATTAAAAAAACAAACCAAAAAAATCTTCCTGTTGAAAGCAGCACTGCCATAGATCATCCATACAGCTAATTTTCAGTGAGTTTAATTTTCTAATTTTATTACCTAAAGTAGGGGGCAAGGAGAGGCCTGGATGCATCAGATTCAGTGCCTTTCGTCACAGTGCATATGGTGACAGAAGGGAGCATTCCTGGAGCCCACTTGGGGAGTCTACACCTCTTGCAGGCCACAGGGAACATTTCCATGAGGACTTGTTGTACCTTAGTGTGACGATCAATGATGTTATGGTTACCACTTTTACAAGGCAACGAGACATTTTGTGCAAAGTATGCCTTGTGAGGTATCATTTGAAAACTCATAATCTGCTGAATCTTGTTGTCCTGATAAAATGTGTGTACTGATTTTGTATGAGAAGTTATTAAATTCTCCTATGTGCCATTGTTATAATGTGCTCCAAGGTTAAGATGAGCAGGCACAAATCAGCTTTTCAGAGATAAAAATGCAGTAATACCACAGCCAAATATTAAAGAGCTATCACCATCTTAAGCAGCCGTTCTTCAGCAATGAGACAGTGTAAACAAAAACATTTACATTTTATCACAGAGACAATTCAACCCTTATATCCACAAGAGACTACTTGTTGTCTGCACCCCAGTTGGGGGTAATCCTCAAAGAAGTAAGGGTGGCGTAAGAGACGAGACAGTGACCTTAATTTCACTCTTCTCCCATCTTTCTGCTCATGACATCAGCACCTCTCAAAAACTGAACTAAGGGGACAGAGCCTGTGAAATTTACATCAGAATATGGTGAGACAAAACCTTTTGATTATAAATTCACTTAGCTTGTTAAATTAGGTATTAGCTTGCAAATTACTCTTTTATTTTCTGAATTTTCTGCATCATCTCTTATAATCACTTAAAATCTATCTTTTTGTAGTTAATAAATTTATCTTCTTGTTTATCATAACAAGTGTTTTTGGATTAGAGTGTGTGGGGAAACTCCATGTGGATAACAAAGTGAGTGCATATATCATTTTCCTTTGATGAAATGATGGAGTTTCTATGAGTTTGCATTGTTCAGTAGTATCTTGAACAGTACAAGACACACATTTCTGGGGGAAAGACTGGGACTACGAATTTGCATGTGTCTCCTTGTATGTAATTCACAAGTGACTGGTCAGAGTGCTCATGTATTTAACTGGGAAGGAATTTTCTTGTATGACCAGGTCAGGAGTGGCTGTTTTGACAGCAAAGCAGTATAAAAGACACGCAGAGAATTAAGAGGACCCAGCTGTTCAACGGTACAGATTGTATGCTGGCTAATGTCACCCTTAGCTGGTGGTTCCATGACTGAGCGTATCCATTATTTTCACACAAACACATCAGATGCAGAAATTCCGCAGATCTGATGCTGCAGTTGTGGCTGTGTAATGACTATTTCACATCCTGTAGGGGTAGAATTCATTCCCTCAAGTTATATACCATATTCTGCATGGAGAACTGAGTGTGAAGACAGGAAACATCATGGAAACATCATGGAAATCACTCTGAATTAACTTGGTCTTGTTTTTTTCTTTCTATTGAAGTCTATTCTAGTTGTACAACTCTTAAATAAACTGCTGTCACTACATGTTGTATACAATGTACTGCCCATTGATTTCCCAAGCTATACTGTGATTTGGGATTATTCTGTGAGCCAATAGCTTTTCTGATTTCTATTCTGTCCTTCCTCCCTCCCAAAGTAGTCCTCATCAAGCCTTTGTTGCTCGTTTTCCTTATTGACCTATCAAGTAAGGGACTTCAGTCTAAATCAATGTGTCTTAATCCACTGACCCCCTGAAAATAAAGGTTTGGCGCACATTTAATATATTACATTTTTTGAAGCAAACTAAGGCGATTCCCCAAAAGTAGCTCTATGTATAGTAAATTATATATAGTACATTTCAAAGCAGATAGTAAAAAATGACATGAAGATCTGTGATAGCAAAGGAATGGAAATAGTTTTTCACAGAGGTTAAATGCAACATTGCAATAAAACAGTTACTGAAAAAGTAGTTTAGCAAGTTAGAGAGAGTGATGGATGCATTTTGTACACTCTCCTCTCTCAAATCCTTTGCTTCAGATTTTATCATCAGTTGCAGGTGAGGGGTGTGGACAGGATATAGGAAGGTCATCTTATTTCTGTAAAGTCTCTAAACCATCTACCAAAGCATAAGCACAGTAGTATAGCGGGCACTTGGTCACACTGATATAGTTAAGTTTGCAAAACAGTTTCCATATGGCTTGGGGGACAGGTATAAAGTATTAATGGTTCTATAAACTCAGTCAGTGAAATCCCTTCTAATAATCTTCCTTTTGTCACTAGTTTGAAGCTTACTTTACTTCTGAGTAAATAGTTATTCTCTAAGTACTTCTCTGTCTCAGAAGCACAGATTAGAGATCAGGAGGATTTTCTCTTTTTACAGAAACATTTCAGTTGGGATTTTTATTTTTTGTACACATATTCTTGATGTTCAGATACTAAATCAAAATCTGATAAGGGGTAACGTGATAATCACAGTCTATAGTACACGTTTAGAGATTGAGGCAGCAGCATAAATCAAAAGAACAAGCAGAGACCAAAAGAGAAGAATGTTTACAAGACTCTATGGAATACAACAGATTTTTTTAATCTTCTCTGTCCTTTAAAAATAATAACTTTAAAAAGGCCTAGATATATTAAATACTTTCATTAATGATAACAATGTCAGTATTTCGGGAGAAAAAGAACAGTCATATCACTGTACACAGAAGAAAACACTCTTCAAATCATTTTCTAAGTGTATAGTAATTAACATGTAATTTCAAGGAGATATTGATACTATCAATTGATAGACTATCCCTTGGAACAAAATATAATGTCAAGTATAGTTGTGTACTTCATGGCTAGGAAATGGGGAGAGGCAAAAAGTAATAGCTCAAGACATATCAGAATCATAGAGTTAATACCACAGTATGCTAGGTTTGACCTTTTTGAAAGACTATTTCATCTAGTTAATCTGTCAAAGATAATGTCCAGAATGTACTTTTTCAGAATTTTTGCCTCTTAATTGCATATTACTAAGCTGTTAGGTGTTTGTTATTCTGAATTTTGGGCTGTCCTATTAAGAAAACCAGTGGGGCAATGGAAATCATGGACAAACATTATGAAAAGACACTAAAATGTTGAGTATCATAACCTAATTACCTTTGCAGATCAGGGGACAGGCCTCTAAACTTATGAGTTTAAAAAAATGTTTTTGGGAAAAGCTCCGAGTATTTTGGGTATTTAGCTACTCATCCTTCTCTTTCCCACAACTATTTATATGTCTTGAACATTGTTTTCATTCCCCATTCTATCCCTCTCCTCCAAATGTGGTTGCAAAGTTTAAAGATGATACCTGGCTACCATATTTTTTTAAAATCTTCTCATCTACTGCCTTGCCAATCCCTTGCCTGGGACCCCATCTGCAACTCCACCAGTCTCGTTCTTTATGTCTTTGCAGGGTTGTCACATTCCCCTTCTCTTCGTCAGCCTTCACTGCAATGATATGATGGCTGTTTTATACTCTTGGTAAAATGCTCACTCAGCTACACCGTTGTGCAATACTTGTGAGCATTAAAACAATCAGGAAACTCATGGAATCCACACCATTCTGGACAATCCTTTATCCTTCTGTTTTGTACAGTTTCCCTGCCACTCTCCTTGAAGACTGTTCCAGTGCTTGTTCCATTTCACTTCAGAATTATGGAAGCAACTAAAGGGTCACAAATGCTGAATTGTGGTTTCACTGAATGAATGTATAAGATGTTCACAGAGCCAGAAGTGTAAGAGCTTCAGAGTCTTTATACCGACAAGCTTATGTACTTTCAATAGACAACCCCTCTGTCTTGAGACCACTTTAACATTCTCAGAAAGTCTTCAGTAAAATTTGTTTGGCCTGTAGTTGAACACCATTTCTATTAGGTAAATGATTTTTAGTAGCCACTTACAGCAGTTTTCACAATATCTTGTTTGTTAATTTTCTAATAATGATGGTTACAGTAAAAATATTTTGTATGGCATGCTAATGAGTTGTTGGCATAAAGTTACGTGTTATACTTAAATAAAAACGTTATCAGTGACCATTTCAAGATGAATGATGAAGTTTGTCATTAGGGAATGCTAAGGCAGAAAGCAGATACGACTGCTGCCATTCTTTAAAGACTTCAGGGTTACAGATTATAGTGTAAATACTAAATCGGACACTATAAAATTCCTTTAAGAATTAATGTCTTTGTCATTTTGCGTAAGCCGCATGAATGGCCCTGAAATAAAATTTTGTACAATTTCCCTAATCTACTGATCAAATCATTTTGAGTGCGAGCAATATAAAATAATGGTACAGTGTTGTGTGCATAACTGAGCTATAAACCTTTGCTATCTGTTGTGCGAGGGATTGAATTTGCAATCCTTGAGTCAAGACAGTGCTCTTCCTTTTTATATCCTTCCCACTTGGTTGGCTGAGCTCCAGCACCGTTTGTTCTTTGAGCAAGCATTGGGAGCTATAACCATTAAACTTTTTAAAGCAGCATTTTAACATGTCATGAGTTTAGTTATCTTGCTTCTTTTTGCCGTTAACCTTTCTGATGGGACAGTGCACTGTGTTTTGCTTGCTTCAGCATCTCAGTGACTTCACAGTCATTTTCACCCCTTCCCCATTTGCAGCTATTATATTTCATTACCAGAAGGGTGAAGGAAGGTTGGGGCAGAGGGGGGAAGTTGTGCATGTTATATCTTTCAACCAGCAATGCAGGCAGCTAAAGGTAGTCCCTTATTTGAAAAGAAGAAATAAAATGAGCATATTTAGTTGGGGACAGGAATTGTTCCTTCTGTCAAGGCTTTCAGTATATTACTGAAAAACATTGTTTGGTTTCCAGTAGTAGACCTTAATTGTCAAATATATAACATAAGGTGGTATAACTGACGCTTTCAAAACAAAGCTTTTTATATAAGGCCAACATCAGTGAAAGGTCAGTTATTCTTGCTTTACTGAGCATGAAATGGAATTGAAAGACAATATTAAATGGGTTATTAAACTTAAGAAATGCTGTCTTGTGATCTTTCCCTGCAATTCCCCTTCTTGCTTTCATACATAATCTGTGTGGCATATTCCCCTTGGAACTGGTCATTTGTATGGCCTTTAGGCTTCAAGAAATGTTAGCATTGCAATTATTCAATAATCATTTTATGATAAACTAAAACCATGGTGCCTCAGGGATGTAAACTCCTTTTGTCTGGTTATCTCCATCCCATAGGCATGTATACGCATAATGCACAAAATACAAACCTGTCTGGGAAAGTGAATATTAATTTTTTGAACAGTCAGGAAAAAATAACCCAGAAAGCAAGTGGAATTTTGTTTTTGCAAAGCATGCTTTTTTCTTAAATATAACTTCTGGTCTCTTGAATTCCTGACTTTTTTGTCTATTTCACAATACAGTAGACTCTCGATTATCCAGGATGATAGGGAAAAAATTAATCCTAGTTAATAAAATCCTGGATAATCACCATCCATAGGAAATACGAGAAGGGGGGACTGGCTCACCAGCCACCCTGCGCCGGGAGGAAGGGGTGTCCTGTGCCCTGTGGGACTATCTGCCCTGTGCCGTGGTGGGTGTTTTTTTGTGTGCTTGAGGCGGCAACAAAGCCAGAGCTGGCCCTGTGAGTTACGCATATTTTTTTTTTTTTTGACATCCTGGTTAACCCACTTTCTGGTTAACCCAATTCTGGATAATCGAGAGTCTACTGTACACAGGTTTAACTTGCCCTGTTGTCTAATTAGAACAGCTTTAATGTGCTTCATATAAATGTCTTTTCTGAAAATGAACCATAAATGACACCTGAGTACCATAGCTCATATTTAGCTTCATAGGAATTTGACCTGAGCCTTTTCTCAAGTGACCAAGAGCCTAATCCAGAGGCCACTGAAGTTGAACAGAGTCTTTCCATTGGCTTCATCTGACTTGGGATCAGTTCCAAGGGAGCTAAAGGAAAGCACAGTAATACTGTTGGATTCTTTAGACTTTTCTAGCATGTTTATTCAGAAAGTCTAGTGACTGGAAAGAGTTGGAACATTAAACAGAAGTCATTGATCTTAGGGGCATTTGTCAACTAGAGGTAACAATTGATCAAATAGGCCAGCTAATTAGAAAATGAGTAGAAGTCTGGTGTCCAGTAATCCAACTAAACAATCACCACTTGCACACTAAATATAGCCAAATTAGCCTTGGCTTAATTTATGATAGACAGCATCTCTCAATACAATTTTAATAGTACAGTAGACTTGATTATCCAGGATGATAGGGAAAAAATTAATCCTGGTTAATAAAATCCTGGATAACTACCATCCATAGGAAATATGGGGAGGGGGGATTCGTTCACCAGTCACGCTGTGCCGGGGGGAAGGGGTGTTGGTTCACTGGCTGCCCTGTGCCCTGGTGGGTGTTTTTTTGTGTGCTTGGGGCGGCAACAAAGCCAGAGCCGGCCCTGCGAGTTACGCATATTTTTTTTTTTGACCTCCTGGTTAATCCACTTTCTGGTTAACCCAATCCTGGATAATCGAGAGTCTACTGTGTTGTGAGCAAGAAGCAGTAGAAGAAATGACTGTGTGCCTAACTGCCAACAGAAGGGTGGGAAATGGGAGATGACGCATTAGTCATCATGCCCTTGCCTAATATTTGCTTGAGAACCTATTTGTGCATACCATATTTCTAAAAATGCCTGCCAAAATACAATAAAACTGTGTTGCAAACTGTTCCTTTTTCCATATAGAGCAAGAAAACCATTGGAAGATGTTTCTGAAAAGGAAAAGATGGTAGATAATTGAAACATATTCACTATCAGTTAGACTTTGTCTTTGTGCATTTTGACAGACTGTGTAACTTGTAATTGGGATTTGTCCAATGAAAACTGAGCAGTTCCAACTGCAAGAGGCTTGAGGATTGTTTTAAGGAGTGTGAATATTGATGTAAGTGTCTGATAAGACAGATTTAAGATTTAATTTTCTTAGCAACAGTTGTCTTTTCAAAAATTCAAGCAAATATTTGCCTAGAGTTAATAGTCACAGTGAATCACTTGGACTAAATGGTACACTGTCAGTTTTATGTTGTGCTAGCATCCCGATGCTCTGATCTGGATTGGAGCCCCATTGGGCAAGATACGATACTGCACAAACAAAAGAATACGCAGTTCCAGCCCGGCAAAAACTTGATAACTCAACTGTCAGCATAGTTAAAATATCCAGTGCAGGACTCTGTTGTGTTCTCCCTGGACAATAAGGAAACAAAATGTGAAACAGCTGTCTTAAGTGCAGGATAAAAGGGCATCATGCCATCTTGAAGTTGAGGCAGGGAAAGAAACATAGATCTAGTGCCAGAAAATTAAAAACAGTAAACTAGAATATTAAATGTTTTTAGAAATAATTTCAAGTTATTAGTTTAAGATTAGCAGCCGTGTTAGTCTGTATCCATAAATAAGACGAGGAATACTTGTGGCATCTTATGGTTAGTCTCTAAGGTGCCACAAGTATTCCTCGTTTTATTTAAAGTTATCGAGTGTTACCAAGATTCATAAATTAATTCTATGAAGCAGATTAGGGATTTTTTAAAGTAAAAGTTCCTGCAGTTCTAGGTGGCGAGAGCAAGGGTGGTAGGTTTTCCTACAGGCAATTTCTTTGCCATCCCAAAAACTAAGTCCTAGAAATGCCATTGATGAGAGTGGCAATTTTTACTCATCCAATTATACTGCCCATTGCATTAATATAAGCATGTTTCTAAACAGACAACCCCTACTTTAAAGGAACAGATAGTCAAATTCAGTCTTCCTGTGTTAATTTTGGAAACTCATAAAAATTAAGGAGATTAAAAAAGGGTAATCCTGGAAGGTCTGGCAAGCAACAAACAAAAAAAGAAAAAGAAAACTGATAATGGAATTGCAGCATTCTATTATAAATAGCCTCAGAGCAAGAACACATTTGAATGGAATTAAAGATATTTATCAGCAGTCTTAGCTGTAAGGATTTCAGTTTCATCTAATGATTTGCTTTGCTATGTGGCTGTCTGGACACGAAGAGACCAATTCTGTGCCCCAGCTTTATTTCAAGACTTTCAAAATTCATAGCCAAAATCCCCAGAAGCACTAAAATAATCATTAAAAGAATAACCTCCACTGGAAATACAGTAATATATCAGCAGAAAGTAAAACTAAATAAAAGCTCATGATGAGTTGCTGCAGTTCAGGCAGATACTATAGTTATAATATCTTAAGATGGTCAAAGCCACAAAGTTTGGAACCACTGTGAAACTAAAGGCTCAAAAATCTCCAGAATCAAGGCTCTTCAGTTTACATTTGAATCAGACCTGGACCCAAATGTCTGGTGGGGTTTTTTGTTATTGTTTGTTTTGTTTGTTAGTTATCTGGGGGTTTGGTTCAAGCCCATTTCTAATAACATCTTTTATATCAAAGGGCCTGCAGCATTTAATTATATCTCATCTAGAACTATACTTAAATACTGTACGCTATGCACTATTCTTGTAAAAGCTTTTCTTCTATAAAAGGTTTCAGATCCTCAGCTGGTGTAAATTGGTGCTATGACAGTTTACACCAGCTGAGGATTTGCCCCTAGGATTGCCATCAGCTGCTGCTGCTTTATGGGCATTTCAGAGTATGTCTTTTTTTTGTGAATGGCTAGAATTCACTTTGCATTCTTACTCTGAATCTTCCCTATTCGTCACTGCAACCTCCTACAGAGTGGAAGTCAAGAGCAATGGACAGTGGGGTTTCGTATGAGACTCTTATTTTAAATGTTAACACAGAAAAAGGGGCTAGTACAGCTAAGTACAAAATAAGCAGGTGTACTCATCCCTCCTAGCTAGGTCGATCCATTTTCTTACTGAGAAGGAAAACACCATGCTTTTTGTTTTGCTACTAACCAATGCCTGTGTTACCAACATGCTGTGTGGTTACCGGTTTGTGGCTTGTGGTTTAAAGTTTTCACATAGAACAAGCACGCCCACACACTCCCTGAAATGAAAATCATGTTTTGTGGTTAGAGTTCTGATTGTTCAAGCATTCTTTCAACAACTGTTTTTTTAAAAAGCATCTTTAACGGTCACCAATACACGGTTCATTGTTCTTGCTGCCTCATGCTCTCTTACGCTATGTCTACGCTACCCACAACTGCTGGTGGCCTCTAGAGTATGTATAGCTACACCCCACAGTGAAAAGCCTACAGAGTCAATGCTACAACATGTAGCTACACATCAGTGAAAGGCTCTGGCATGGGGGAGACAGCAGGGAAAAGCATCCTGCCGGAGCCTTTCCCCAGAGAGGGGAGCTGGCAGCTTTTCCTGCTGCTGCCCCATTGCTGGAGTCTCTCTGTGGCAGGCAAAAGCTCTGCAGCTGAGAGCTGCCCAAGACTTTTCCCCACTGCCAAACTCTCCCTTCCTCTCCCCATGGCCCCCAGAGAAAGGCTCCAGCAATGGGATGCTAAACTGCTAAAAATAGCACGGCTTGGGGCCTGTAGAAAGTCATGAAAGGTAGGTACTCACATACATATCCACAACCTTCAGCCATGTCTTCACTCTACTTGGTTAAGCCATACCTCACTGGCTACACTGTGCTTGGGGGTGCTACGGAGGTACATACACTACACACCATTGAAAGAAGCATGCACTATAGATGAACCTTTAGTCCCTGTGAGTCAAGTACCTGTCAGATAGCATGTGGGGTGGGGCAGTACTCTGCTATGGGGACACCTGGGTTGAGGATCTACTCCAGCTATCTCACACTGAGGCAATCAAGAGGAACTGGGATCATTTTGGGGTGATACCCATCAGCCTCCAAGAAGTCTCTGTGCATGTTTTGCGTCACTTACATGTAACTTACTGGGAGTCACTACACCATGTCACATTGCTTTTCAGAGAGAACAATCAATTCTTCAATCTGCAAGGTTTGCACAGCTTGAGCATCAGGGAGATGGAGGGAATTTATACAGAAAAAAATGGTAACACAAGATGGAGAGAGAGGTGAATTTCTCATGATTTTGTGTAATAATATTTTGCACTTCTGCAGCACCTTCCACCCCAGGATCTTAAAGACCTTAATGTTAATGAATTACAACAGCCCTCTGAGGAAGTAGTATTATCCATGTATTATAGAGGGAGAAGCTGAACCACAAAGATAAGTGACTTACTCAAAGTCACATGTAGCAATTCTGTTGTGTATCTGAGAACTGAACACAAATTTTTTTTTGGTGCTTAGTCCTATGCTTTAGCTAACAGACTATTTTCCCTGGTGTTTACACAAACTATCTATCACAGGAGGCAATATGAGTAACATTAACATGATCGTGCCCGTACCTAGTCTGAACATACACTCTGGCAGGAGAGCTTCATTCTCTACTACTGTAAGATACTGTTTGGGGTGAATGGGCATCATAACTGCACACTGTTTTGTGGGTTTAGACAGTATATCACCTTTAATCCATCCTGCTTACTGCAGTCCGTTAATAGAAATGCTGCTGCTGCTGTGATCTGCTATGATTTCAGAACCAGTTCAGTACGAATAGCTTTGAACATGATGGAAAGGGTCTTCTTTCATTTTAAAGCTATTTCTAAGTTCACTGGCATTTGCTCAATATGTATTCCTAAAATATAACAAGGGCCCTTTGCTCTGAAGCAAGGTGTGTGGTTTTAACTGGCTTTTTTTTCCCCCCAGGGTGACTTGAGGTTGACTTTTCAGGGTAATTACATCTTAATAGGGGGTAGACACATGCATTTTTTTTAGTTCGTTTTAAGACTCAGCGCTATAAATTACTTCAGCTGGAAGGGTGACCAGATGTCCTGATTTTATAGAGACAGTCCTGGTTGTTGAGTCTTTTACTTATATAGGCTCCTATTACCCCCCAATCCATGTCCCATTTTTTCACACTTGCTGTCTGGTCACCTTAGCTGGAAGGAAGGGAATGTAAAGTGACATTATCTTTGAGGGTGGGGTAGCTCAGTGGTTTGAGCATTGGCTTGCTAAAGCCAAACCCAGGTTTGTGAGCTCAGTCCTTGAGGGGACCATTTAGGGATATGGTACAAAAAGCTGTTGGATGATATAATTGGGGATTGGTCCTGCTTTGAGCAAGGGGTTCAACTAGATGATCTCCTGAGGTCCCTTCCAACCCTGATATTCTATGATCTTTGTGTATTCAGGGGTCAGGGTAAGAGCCACATCACAGACAGATGCAAAGCTCATTGGCAAAAAATAGCTTATCCATCCAGTGCTTTTTGTTCTATGGACATAATCCATACTCATTATAAACCAGAAAAATAAATGCCAGAGGTTTGCTTACATCAAAGAGTCCCTGAAACCCAGACCCACATGTTTATTAAGATGTACACGGCTGTTGCCAAGACCAACTTGTATTGCCTTGAACTGCAAAGAAAAGACATGGAATGATAGAATGAAGGAGTTTATTTATTTATTTTATTTCATGTGTTATACCTGAGTTTAGCCTCAGTCTGGCTCCTAAATAGAATAATCAATGCCATTATCTCCTCCATCCTTATCTAAATCACATCAGGATTCTGCAGTAGATCAATAGCTATAACAAAGAAGGCCAGTGCTTTCTTTCCACTGGGACTCATTACTTTACTGCCTCAGATCTGGGTATAGATTCTTGGTAAGGTTATCTAGTGTTCCATAGTAGTTAACAGCAACTGTCAGTTATTAATGCTGCACTGCAACTTCACCTTTACAGTACTGTGACTGATCTCAGGATATGTCTATAACAAAATAATGCTCTGCTATCCCCCTCACCACCCGTTCTTTTTTTTTTTTCTTTCTCTCCTCTCCTTTCTCAATTCTAAATTGGCATGTCCAGCAATCTAAAATGTTTAGGCCTTCTCATTGAGATTCTCGGCAAGTGCAGGTTTGCTTTTAAACAGCCTAACATCTGCTGCAGTATTACAAAGACTAATTAAAATAAAATAAAATAAATTCAGATCCTAAATTAGTCTCCTCAGTGGCATTTATTACACAAGCCACTTACTACACAAGTTTTTCACAGGCCACCCTCCCAAAAAAATTCACATTTGCAAAACCACATCTTTCAACAAAGCTCGTCATAAATTCCACAGCATTTTTCTCTCTCAATATTTTTTTAAATAAGCTTTTGTGAAAAAAGACCCTGTTTTTCACATCACTATGGACAGCTCTCGTAATCCATCTTGTCAAAAATAGACAGCCAATTTGCAAGGGCTAGGTAAATGGTATGACAGACAATTCACACGTCAAGTCATCAAATCCTCAGAGGGATGGTTAGTAGCTAATGTAATCACTTCACCTTGTAGAGTGCTATACCCTGTGTAACTATAGATTCTCCTATGTGCTGTAGTTCTGATTGCAGGAGCGGGTCTAGAGTATGGCAGGAGGAAAGAACACATTTCCATGTGTTAATTACTGGGCAAAAGGCAAGCAAGTGCATTTTGTGTAGATAGAGCACTTTGGAAGTTTGTGCTGAATGTACATACACGCTGAAGACAAGGATCATATTAGCTCAGTGGTTTTCAAACTTTTTTTCTGGTGACCTAGTTGAAGAAAATTGTTGATGCCCGTGACCCAGCAGAGCTGGGGATGAGGGCTCAGGGTGTAAGGCTGACGGTTGGATTGCAGGGGTGAGGGCTGTGAGGTGGGGTTGGGAATGAGGGGTTCAGAGTATAGGAGGGGGTTCTGGTCTCAGGCAGAGGGTTAGGTTGCAGGAGGGGATCAGGGCTCTGGGCTGGGGGTGTGGGTTCTGGGGTGGGGCTGGCAATGTGTGGTTTGGGGTGCGGGATGGGTTTGAGGGGGGGCTTAGGGCTGTGGCAGAGGATGGGGCACGGTGCTGGGGCACAGGCTTACCTTGGGCAGCTCCTGGTCAGCGGCGCAACAGGGGTGCTAAGGCAGGCTTCCTGCCTGTCCTGGCACCACAGACCGCACTGTATCCTGGAAGCGGTCAGCAGCAGGTCCAGCTCTTAGGTGGAGTCACGCAAGCAGCTCCACATGGCTCTCAGTCACAGGCACTGCCCTCTGCCCAGCTCCCATTGGCCAGGGACCAGCCAATGTCAATGCGTGAAGCCGGTGCTCGGGGTGGAGGGAACGCGGAGCCCCCGATACGACCCCTTTCCCCTCTCCCTCCTAGGAGCCAGACCTGCTGTTGGCCGCTTCCAGGACGCAGCACTTTGTCAGAACAGAATGGTGTCACCAGTACTGACCAGAGCTGCTGCAACCCAGTGCCTTACATTCTGTGACCCAGCAGTGGGTTGTGACCTACAGTTTGAATACCACTGTATTAGTTCATTTCCTTATCCATTTCAGTGAAATAGAAGACAGGAAAAGGTACATAAACAATAATGTCACTATTTCTAACCAATGACAATGAAATGAATGAAAATGACCGGAGAGCACTTGTGAAACCAGAGTTCTAAGCTGCAGAATCAAAATGAAATGTTTATGTATAAAACACTGAGCCTGACCTGCATTCATTGAAATCAACAGGAATTTTGACATAAGTAGGACCAGTTCACATTCTGTCCTTAGCTGCTGAACTACTAAATCATTAGTGACTTCACTATTGTATTCCTTTTTAGATAGTATGATGTTTCATACCTTTAATTTATGAACTGCCATGTGCACCATATCTTAAGTCCCTCCACTGTTCACCGTTCTGTTTTAACAAGTAAGGAGAGACTAATATTGAATAACTTAGTGCTGTTTGTGGTATTCTTTATTTTCACATCCTTAGATTATTCTTTTAACGGCTCTTTGTTAACATTTCCATGTGAACAGTAATAATTGTGTTTGTTGAAAACTGGCAGTTATCCAAAGCCACAACTTCCCCTTCCCAAATTCAACCAGATAGAGCAGAAAAAGAAATGCTTGGACTTATCCTCAGATTTTTTTTTTAATATACATCAGAACGCTTAACGGTATGTGAGCATTCCTTTCCACTGGCTGCACAGCATTTGAAGTGCAAGACACGTTGCCATCAGCCATCCCTGGTTGTATTTCTTTACACATTTTAAGTGCTTTTGTTAGACATTTTTTCCTAAAGACTCCAAGGTCTTTTTTTCTAATTAATCACTTGGCACCTGTCCTGGAATTGAAAGATGTTGCATGCCTTCCAGTGGTTGGGAAACAGATTAGTTAGAAAGAGCTTGCATTTTGTGTGTGTGTGTGCTTGACTACCACAGTAATGTTTATTCAAGACTAGTATATAACTTTCAGAAATGTTTTTCAGTAGTTCTCTCTCTCTCCCAACATCTTCATTTTCCCTGTATAACAGCAAAGTGTAAAGCCTGAATTGCTGGTAAAAGACCTTAGGCAACGCAACTCAAATATTTGAGTGTTCACTTTTACCCTGTCTGTCCCCCGATTATAACAGACAGTTCAAGGAGTTGCCAAAGGCACTACAGGGAAGCTTGTGGAAAATCCAAACTGGACTATGGTTAGTATTAATTAAAAAAAAACCCTAAAAATAAGTGAGCTGCTGTGTAACCTCACATCAGCAGACAACTTAAAAAGAACAGAAAGAAATTGAAAGAAAGAGATGACTTCTGGAAAGGTGGCTGAAGCTGGCTTGAATCAAAAAAAACCCAAAGGAAATAGAGATGTCTGTCTTTGAATTTCTGGAAGGTGCTGGGGTGAGATTTCCTTGATAGGTTTTCAGCATAAAAAATGAAGCAACTCACATCTGAGTTCACTTCCTGCAATCTATCTAGAAAAAAAACCTAAATAGGTTGTTAAATTCAGAGTAGGCTGATGCTGTAATCTCTGTAGGTTATTTTTAGCTCTATCAGTGTGGTGACATTAAAATTCCATCACACCTGGTGATGAAAAGTCTAGATCTCTTGAAGCTCACCATTACCCTTCTTTGGTTTGTGAACTTCCTGAGCTTTTCTCTGTGGTCTTAAGAAGTTTTTTATGTGCTAATGGATATAGCTTTATATCTGTGCATCTGTCATTGGCTCTTGTTGCTCTTGAGACCAAGGAAGGCCCAAAGCAAACTGCTCATTCCTTGTTCAAATCAAAGTATGATTGTTAACTGACATCTTTGCTATCTAAAATTGAGAAGCTATATTAACTGTAAACCTTTACCTTTGGCAAGTTGAGAAATGAATGGAATTGGAATTTGGATCCAATCCTTCAAGAGCGCCTAAATATATAGTGGAAGTCCATTGAGGTAGCCCTTGGTCATTCAATTCACAGTGCCACCATCAGCTCTTCCTATGCTGTAAAAATAAAGAAAGGGGACAAATGCAAGCATAAGAGTGCTAAAGAGATGTTACACTTAGGTGATTAGCGCCCATTTACAAAATTGGACTATTTACAAAATTGACCATGTAACTTAAAGGTTGTCTGAGTTAAAAGGAAATGTCCCTGCTGCTGGCACTCCTTTTATCCCTCGTTACTTCCTCCCTACTCCATTGTTCCATAATTATGGCTGAGCTTTGTACAGCAGGCTGATTTCAGGTGGTAGGACTCCAGTTGCTGCATGCTGCCTCCTCTTCCAGCTCAGTGTGTTTTGCCAGGATTGGGAGGTTAGAGGGAACAGAGAGGTTTCCACTTAAGGCTGTTTTCCTTTCTTATCCAGGGGTGAACACCATTATAGGGAAGCTTCAGAGCACCACAGGAAGAAACTACCATAACTAGGAGTAATGGGATAAAATTGAGCAAAGGAAAATGTAGGCCATTTCCTGACAGTGAGATCTATTAGAATGTAGAATAGCTAAGTCTCCCAAGGGAAGTGGTCGAAGTCCAAGCACTTGTGTAATTTAAATTTACACTGGATACAGCACTTAGTAATATATTATAACTGGGAATAATCTGGCAATGACTTCAGAAAGATAAAATGATTTAATAGATCTCCTTCATCCAACTGACTGTTTGGAGTGCCCTAGCTTGAGATTTTCCCCATAAACATTTTTGAATATGTTTTTAACAGAAAAAGTGTTTGTAAACATTTTTTTTTAATTGGGACTTTTTTGTACTGTGAAGGCAGGCTCCCTTAGTTGTGCAAAACACAGAGAGAAGGAAATTTCAACAAACCCATTGAAAGTCTCTCTAAACCTGTCCTAGCACTGATTACTTTATATAAAATGCAATGGACTGAAGGTCTGATCTTAGGATTTCCAAAGTTAGAACCAAGTGCCATGTGTATTCAATGGAAAATCTGGACTTTCCAAAAGTATAAAAGTTCCCATTTCCAGTCTTCAAGAGCTGTAACATATTGAACAATGAACATGTCACTGCTATACTGAATATTGTCCCTCCTGCATCTCAGGCCAGTGTAGCTTTTTGGAGGGAAAACACCTTTTGGTATTTTAGATTGCTTCAGAAAGTCTGTGAGAGAATTGGTCTTTTTTTCTCCTCAAACTCTGGGCTCTGTCTCAGGCACCCCATCGACATAACATCTCAGGGCGTCACAATCTTTAAAATATTAGTCTTTCAGCACCCCTGTGAAGTAGGAAAGTGCTATCTTTCACAATCACCAGGCTAGCTGCCCTGCTGTCCCCTCTATGCATTTCTCTGGTCCCACAAGGTGACACTACAGGCTTTGAGCTTTCACTTCTGTTGCGGTTCTCGCTCTCTGAGACTAGGACCTGGGTTGTCATCACCAGTGTTCCAACTGTAATTACATCAGCAGGTTCAACTTGGTTTCAGTACCTGTGGTTTTGCTCTTTGGGAGCTGTGACCAGTGGTACAGACAGTGACCATACACCGCTTTTAAAAGAAAGTATTGTTCTTAACAGTAGGAGCACTGCATAGTGGAAAAGAACAATGGTTTTAAACAGTCTGCATGCAGGCATCCTATCTAGAGCTTACTGTTGCCCATGGTGTTAGCCAGGTAACCCAACTTCTTCAGACTCCCTCTACTTCTCACTGTCTCCCAGACCACCCCGACAAACTGCCCTTCCTCTCTAGAGAGGGAAATAAGCACTTAGGTGCTGTGGTGATGAGCTCAGGGTAAAAATCCTATATAGAATATAATAAAATGTAACTATTTAATGTCCTTTTGGTCTTAGGCCCCTAGCCCTGCCATTGTTCTCTTAATGACCCTTAAAGTGTTTCCCCAACAACTATCTTATCTCACTGCCTGCGTCACTGTTTTTCCTAACAGCCCACTTTACTTAGGCTTTGTCTACACTAGGATTTACCTCAGTATAGTTGTATCTTTCAGGGGTGTGAAAAATCCTCACCCCTGAGAGACTTTGCTATATTGACCTAACCCCTGCTGTGGAGAGTGTTAGGGCGATGGAAGAGTTCTTCCATTAACCTAGCTACCGCATCTTGGGAACGTGGATTACCTATGGCACCCGATGTATCCCTTCTGTCGGCATAGGTGGTGTCTGCACTGAAGCATTACAGTGGAACAGCTACAGTGGTGCAGCTATGTTACTGCAATGGTTTAAGTGTAGACATAGCCTTAGGTCCATAGCATCAGAGAGATTAGATTGCCCTTAGAGCAATCAGATAATCATAACTATATGTGTATATATAATCATAAATTAATACAGAGCAATTCCTCATCCTCCATACAGTTATCCCCATTTTACAGCCTGAGTTCAGCACGTAGGCTCCTGTATATTGACGTGGGGGAGATAGGTGCCTCAGAAAGCCAAAGAGAGATGGAAAACCAAGGGGTGTGTACTCTAGGGACTTTTTGTATTCCAGGAAGGTGCTCAGGGGTTGCAGTGTGCCTATTTCTAACCTGTGGAGTAAGAGTAGGGCCTGTGAGGCCTATAGGGCAGTGCTTGTGTTGCCGGTGGAGTTGAGGATCTGACCCATAGTAGGCACAGACAAAGCTTCCTCATGCTAAGCTCAGGTGGTAGCAAGGTGCTTCATAACCCTGGGTATCTCCAGAAAGCATCACAGCCTCCAGATACATGTATTATAAGAAGATCAAGATCAGATTTCCCATTGCTCTGCACTTTATTTAATCATTTACTCCAGTACATGGTTGGGGATGGGGAGAGAGAGTGTTACTAAATAATTACAGCAATGAGAATCTGGGCCCAAAGTGTCAGCCATCTCCATATTCTCCTAAAGCCATCGTTAACTGGCATGTTTTACATTGACATGGCAGAGCAGAGGCGGTCTTGAAAAAGGAGTCCTGAAGGCAGTAAAGTTGTGATCAGTTCAGAGGAGATATTTCCTGCATAAGAGGCCATGTCAAGGAAGGCACAGATGATATTTGTGTGAGAAGTTCACACACAAAAAAACCAGAAAAACAGGTGTTGTCGGAAGAGAAGAGGAGACAGGGAGTGGTGTGGTAAGAAAGAAGAGCAGACAAGTTGGGAGGGGGCAGAGTTCTGAAAGTCCTTGAAGATGGCAAGCAGTTTGCCCCGAGTCAGGACATTAGACAAGAAAGTTGATGTAAATAGCTGTATTTTGAACGGCCTGAAGAAGCTAAAATGAGAGATGGTTGACAAGAGTGGTGGCTGTGTGGGCAGAGAGGATAAGAAGAGCCTATAAATGCTAAACACTTTTTGAAATAAAATCTGTATTGCCTCACTGTTCATCTTGAGACGGTCTCAGTTTGAAGGTGTGGCTGATTTTTGGCTTTTGTGCCTTGAGTTCACTATATTTCATTAGTCACTTTCTTGACCAGATGCACTGTATGGGACTCAAGTGTCACATGTTATTTCACAGTTGTTATTTCAGATTAAACTATAGGCTGCAGAAAATGAAAATGGCATGTGTTTCCCCCCAGACTTGATATAATTTCATCTCCTAGCAGGCATTTATGGAGCAACGCTGCTTGCATAATAATGGACCTGATCTTATATTTTAAGTTATGAAGCCAAAATTTATTATCCTGTAGTCTTACTGGCTTTAAAAAACAAAAGCTAAAAGAGAAAAAAGGATGAAAGAGAGTGATTGCATTCAAAAGGGCCAAAGGGTGGCTAATCTGTTATAAGGACCTTAACAGCCTCTAATGACCTGTAGTTACCAAGAGGCTAGTTCCGCTGTTTGGTGGCCTTCACATTTATTTTTAGCAAAACTGATTTGCATTTTTATTTTTCATTCCCTAAATCCAAAACGCCACATATTTTTCTTACCCTCTTCCCTGAAAAAGATTTGTAAATTATTTACATTTGTAAAATGTACTTAGCATTCATCTCCAAGTGTCTCTACAAAAATATACAGTGTAAGTTAAATAACCTATCAAAAATCAGCCCAATGTTAATTAAAGGGCTTGGCTGAGAACCTAATCAATGAAATCCATAAAATTCCTACTCTGAAGATCTCAAACTTCATGTAATGGCTTGTACTAATAAATGGGCCTTTGCACTCTGCCTGCAAAGTGAGCAGGCTTTGGATCTTTCTAATTTGTGAGGAGGGTTAGCTCCAAACTCTCAGATGTTCCTGTCAATAGCACTGAGATGCTTCTATATGGAGAGTTTTAGTTTGGCCATCCCGCCGATCTCAGTTGTTGGGGTAGTATATAAAGTCCCTGTCTGGGTAACTGGTGTGAGTATTTTGGTGGCAGAGATCATATTGTTCACTGCATAGAATATGCGGTTTGCTATTTTGAAGGAGATACCATTGATTCATGAGAAGAGCATTCTGCATCCAGAATGCTGCAGTGTCTCTTAGTTATTTGAACTGGCATCTATTGTAGGAAACTTTTTAATACTTAGTTTTGTTTGCTTCTTTGCAGCCCAGAAAGGTTTCATGCTAAACTGGCAGTTCTAACTCTGTGTGTTTTTTAGTTTGTTTCTCTGTGTGTGTGCGTGTGCATGCACGTGCCTGTAACTCTGTGTGTTCTTTAGTTTGTTTATCTATCTATCTATCTATCTATCTATCTAATCTGTCTCAATGAATAAAGGCCCTCCTGCAGTTGCTCGGAAGGAAAAGCCCTGCTCCTCAGTGGGCAAACCCAGTAATATTCTTGTGCAGGAGGAACTGATTTTTAAAGGACAGTTATAGTCATTTAAGAACACAAGCATGTGAGTTGCACCGAAATTGTTGTTTTATTTCTATTACACTAGCACCTAAAGGGCCTCAATCAAGGCTCAAGGCACTGTCTTGTGAAACACAGTGTACAGATTTGAAATACAAAGGTAGACCGTGTTCCCAAAATCATAGAATCTGGGTAAAAGATAAAAGTTCTAAAAATATAAATATTCTGTTGTCCATCAAAAAACGACACTGTATGTGATATAATATTTAGGCTTGAACATGCATTACTTGATAGTATAACAACTTATATTTTCCATATTGTTCCTTGCCAACCACTTTCCATGAGGGACCAATGAGAGCTTGTGATTCCACTGGTGTTTTGTTTTTTTGTTTTTTGGTTTTTTTTTCAGGCCAAAACAATAGTTTATTTTAGTTTTTTCAGCAACATCTCAGTCATCAAAAAAATAAACTCTAACACAGATGGATGGAAGACTTTTCTACAGTGTTACTAGTACTAACTAGTACTAACCACTGGTGTTAGTAGCATTTGATCTACGGAGATGACTATTAGATTCAAATCATTGTCATCTCATGCCTTCAGGGCAGTAGTCTTTTCATGCCAGATTTGACATACTGATGAGAAAAACAGCTAGCAACCTGTTATATGAAAACCTTTAAACATTTTTCATGGTGTCTAGCTATGATATGATGTGATTCACTTCAGTACATAGTGACTGAATGTGCAAAATTATTCAATGCCCCGGACTGCTATTAACTAGTTAAAACTGGAAGTAGATTTTATAGTTTACAAAATTCTAGATGTGAAAATGCTGGGGCTTGCTGAGTCTCTGCTTGTGAAGTTTTAACAAAGAACGTAAAGAGGCTTTGTTTCTCTGGGAAGCCAGTTTTCAGAGTTGAGAGGGCCCATAGAATGTGCGCATATCACTTGATACACCTGTGAATTTATACTGGGGGGGAGCTACACTACCAGTATTGAAGCTGCAAAACAAATCAATAGCTGGTAATAATGAATTTAGCAAATGAAAGTGCAAACCACAGAAAAATATAGAGAGAAGAGAAAAATACATTGCTTGGTTGGGAAATTTATTGACTGTTAGAGCCAAAGGATAATTCAGGGAATATATGTCCCTGGCTTTTCCTTCCCTGTATAATTAAATCATTGGTGCAGATGTGCAATCTAACCAAAGCTGTGGCCTAATTTGAATTCCTGGCAGAGAACAAATATCTGCAGTGCACTTACTGGAGAGAGAAATGGATTAGGATGGTTTTAAAGATGGATTTTCAAGATGCCTTTTCTCTGATAAGAAAACAGAAAGAAAATGTAGTTATCTAAAGTTGTCAATGTGCAGCTTCTCACCAGTCACTCGGTGATCCATGTCTGCACTTATTTTTTCTGGTTTTTGATTCTTAGAACCTTACCTCTTGAATTGAGGCATGTTAGCTAAAATAGATAGAGACGGATGGCCAGCTTAGAAAGCTAGCTTGGATAGATAGATAGTTATTCAAGATATTTCTCTAAGTTTTCCATTCTAGATATCTACTTCTGTATATTTATACCACACTCATCACCCTCGTGTGTGAACACCTATCAATTTAGAGTTACAAAGCCAGTCTGAATCTCATTTCTAATGTGGGTGGTTTGCTAGCTAACTTGTACTCTCTTTACAGCCAAGGGAGAGAAGATGTAACAATCTCCAACCAGATTTTGTTTCTTCCTTCCTGGTGTATTATATTTGAGTCTGACTCAAAAACCACTAAAGAGAATAGAAAGGCCTCCATTGACTAAAATGGATTTGGATCAGGCCTGATGTAGAGTTGGTTGAATTGTTAGACTTCACAGACTTCTAAAGAAGAAACAGATCTCGTGGACAGCTATAATAAAGGGACCTTCCGGTAGTGTCAGGTAATGACAACAGTAATATCCTCAAGAGGGCAATACAGTTTTCATAATGCTCTTGATAATAAGATTTATAATGCTGCTAGAAAAACTCCAGCTGCTCAGAGACATGGTAAAATCGTAATGAATGCTGGTCTCCTGAAGTGGGAATTCTATAAGTCAACCCAGATGCTCAGAGATTCTTGTTCTGAAAGGGAATCAGGTCTTCACTGCCATATGCTAGAAAAGAAAACTGACTGACCAGATTCATGAACAAAACCTTCTTCACTCAGGACAGATAATTCACACCCTGTTCCTACTGATCTGCAACATGTTGAGAAATGCTCTTTGCCTCTCATTGAATATGATGATCTGGTATATCTAGCTGTTGATCCCACAGTGTGGAATTGAGCTGGGGGAGTACCAGTGTGTTGCACTAGTCTATTAAAAGCAAACTACTGTGATATTACATGGGAATTTATTATACATTTTTGTAGATTTCTTTCCTGGTAGATTACATGATCTCCTTTGTCTCCTGGTAAGAGCTGTAGGCAGAGTACATGGATGTCCTTTTTACATTTGTTGTGAGTTTTTTCAATTATGTTCACATCATACAGAAAAAATAATAAAATTTATTATAAACATTAAAAGCATAAAAGCAGAGGTTTTTTTCAATAAGGGAAATGGCAGGAGGAAGCCAAATTAGAGATCATAGAAGGAAGCTGAATGGAATGGCTATAGGCATAAAAGAAATGCTAAAAAGTTAGAGGGACATGCCATAGGCTACCGGAGAACCGGCAAAAGCTGCAGAGGCTGAAAGATGTATCTTTGATGGCTCCAACTTTGGAAACAAAGCTAAAGGCTAAGGTTTTCATTCTGAAGATAGGAATCTGTTATCAGCTTAGTCTTGCTGTGCAACTATATCTGCTAACACACCTTGTACTCATAGGTTGCTTGCAATAAAAATATAATGGGGAGAAAAATGTGCATATGAATATAAATCTCCAGAGTGGTTCATGACAAGGTTTCATCGTATGAAACAGTTGATCACTGTGCAGAAAGGAAGAGAGGGTGTGATCATAATCAGAAGACAAGGTTAGCTGCATCTGCCAAGTCTCCTGAAGGAGATGGAAGACTTGCAATTTCATCTTCAGCCACATCCCGGCTTGGCTTCCTATAGCCATAAAGCATCCATCTACCTGACATCCTTTTATGTTCACTTTCCGTCATGGACCACAAAATGTTTCTTTTCAGGTTTACCCTGATTATGCAGCTCTGTTATTGCCTATCACTTTAGAGAAGTTGAAAGGGTAAGGACAGATTTCATTTTCTTTCATCTTGTAAGTTCCTTGTTTCCCCCTTGGAATGTGTTTCTTATTTGCGTTGCATTTCATCCAAGGTAATGTTGGCTAACAGTACTTGAATAATAATTAAACTGAAACAGACTATTTGGATTAAGGACTTAAACTCATATAGCTATGTAAGGTGTGTGTGTGTAGGGGGGGGGTATGCATGTGCTTTTTGACAAAATAGAACTTTCCAAACTTAAGTGGCAAGTGAGTATTAAGGCCCAGACCCTCATACGATGTAAATTGATGTAGCTCCATTGATTTCAGTGGAGCTGCTACAACAGTTTACACTCTCTGATAATCTAGCCTTCAATATTTTCCACCATTTTCTTCACAGTCTGTGGTATATTCTAAACCGCCAGAAATATTAAAACACAAATGAAGCTAAGTGTTTGTCTACACGGTGAGGTAATGTGCTCTATGGGGTTGTGATTTCTAAAGCACACTAACATGTTCACATTTATTGGTCCATGTAGACCCTGCTGGTGCACTTTAATGAACAAATCTGCCTAAATACATTAAAGCACAGTAGGGGACGTTCAGCAGCAGGAATCAAAAAACAAGAGAAAGGTCTTTGCTTACAGTTCCAAGCCTCTTCCATTCTGCAATCTGCCCAGAAGCCCTCTCTCCCTTAACTTTTCTGAGGGACATGTTTCCAGTGCCTGTTTTGACTGTCTTGGCTTTTTTGTACCTGTTCTCTGTTGTTTTTCCTGCTTCCCTCAAAAACTCAGACACACACATAGCTCCTCCAAAATGCCAATGCCCCTGCATTTACTATATCAGTCCCTAGGAATCCCTTCAACATGGATAGCATAGCTTCTGCTCAACATTTGTCATGGATGGTATGTGAGAGAGTTTGGATGGAAGGGTGGCTGTTTTGCCACTGGTTCCAGTGAGGTTTAACTGATCCCATAACATCTTTGAGCAAGGGGTTGGACTAGATGACCTCCTGAGGTCCCTTCCAATTCTGATATTCTATGATTCTATGATCTCCAGTTTTAGCTCTTCCTTTCCCGCTGATGGAACCTAAAATGGTGATGTCCTAAACAATACATCCCAGACAGAGAGAAACAATTCACAAATTAGAAAGAATACAAGTGTAACTATTTACATACTTACAACATGTCTTTCTGATAAGATATTTTCACATCACCAAAAATTTGATTGCTATCCAAATCTCCCTGGAGTTTTTCTTTCTTTGCCTTATTTCCTTTCAACTCCTTGGATGGGACTCCTTTCTGTGAGGCCCTGAGGAATTTCTGTTGTTTCTGTGGAATCTGCTGGTTAAGACAAACCTAATCTGTTCTGTTCCAATATGGAATTCATCTCTGGGACAACTTGTGCAGCCTCAGTTTCCACAGCTATAGTCTCCATTTTGGAATGCAGTCATGCTGAAAACCTGTCTTCTTGGTAACTTCTCAGACAGTCCTTATGACTAATTCAAGGTTTCATCCTGGGATCAAATTGTGTCCTATACATCACTTCATTTATTTGGGGCTGTACTGTATAGGCAGGGGCAGCTCTAGATAGGCCTTCGGCGGCACCCCTGCAGGAGGTCCGCGGGTCCAGCGGCTTTGGTTTACCCACCGCTGAAATGCCACTGAATCTGTGGCACCCGCGGACCTCTCACTGCCATGTCACTGAAGCCTGCCTGACTGCCACCCTAAGAGCGACCGTCAGGCCGCCTCCTGCAACTTACCGCCCTAGGCATGTGCTTGCTGCACTGGTGCCTGAAGCTGGCCCTGTGTATAGGGTCGCTTCCAAGGTTTATGCAGCTCAGAGCTTCTATCTTTTTCTCATAGGGCTATGGAACAAGACCAGGTCCCCTCTTTTAAAAGTTTCCCCAAATGATCTTACCTCATACAGCCTTTTCATCTTATCAGAGGTGATCCTCAAATTTTCTCTAGCAAACGTGAGCTTTGGAATTTTGGATTGTGGGGTCTCTGCATAGTCCAAATGATCCAAATCTCTTTGTTCCTCTTCAGGATGTCCATACAAGAGGTTGGCTGGCATCCTTAGCTCATGCCCAAACATGAGGAGTGTTGCATACACATCATACTCTCTTTGTTTTTCTGTAAGTCATCAAAAGATTTATGGTCCCAGTCCCTTTGGTGCTGTTCTACAAAGGTAACCAGCTGAACCCCTAGAGCAGCGGTTCTCAAACTTATAGGAGCGGTGGCCCTTTTTCCCATCCCCGCGGGCTGCCGCAACTCCTGTGTGTCCACCAAAATACTGCTGAATGGAGCACTTCTGGTTTTGGCGGCATTTTGACGGACATGCCAAGCGCTTCACAGTGTCTGCCGAAAAGCCGCCAAAACCGGAAACTTTCCCTTCGACGGCTTTTCGGATGGACACTTTGAAGCACAAGACATGTCTGCTGAAATGCCGCTGAAGTGAAAATTTTCGGCTCAGCGGCACTTCAGCAGTGCAGGGAGCTCCTGACTCCCTGGGAATTGCCCCGCAATCACCCAGGCTCAAACGACCCCCAGTTTGAGAACCGCTGCCCTTGAGTCCTATTGAATCTTTCCACCATCCCATCAGATTATGGGTGTGCTGGAGTGTTGCATATTTTGTATATCTCTAGTATTTCGGAAATCTGCCAAAATACTTTGGATTTAAATATTCTCCCTTGATCTGCGTAACTCTCCTGGGACCTCAAATCAGTTGACAAACTCATTCACTGGCCATTTTCTGTACTATTCCATAGCTACCAGCAAATATTGCTTACCTGTCTCAGGCAGCGGCCAAAGAACATCAACAGCAATGTGCTCCATTGGTATTCCCCACAAGATTCAGCTGCAATAGAATATCAGGTTTGGAAGGGACCTCAGGAGGTCATCTAGTCCAACCCCGTGCTCAAAGCAGAACCAACCCCAGCAAAATCATCCCAGCCAGGGCTTTGTCAAGCCTGACCTTAAAAACCTCTAAGGAAGGAGATTCCACCACCTGCTGAGGTAACCCATTCCAGTGCTTCACCACCCTCCCAGTGAAATTTTTTTTCCTAATATCCAACCTAAACCTCCCCACTATATTCTGTAGATTAAATCACTTCTAGGAGTTACTGTCAAGTGGAGAACTTAGACTCTTATTATAATAACCACTACACTTTCATGTCACTTGAATTCAGAACAGTTTAGATGGTTTAAAATACTGATTTTTCCCTCAAATTAGCTGATAGAATGGTCAAAAACAAGAATCAATAAACTGCAGTTTGGACCAGTGTGTAGTGGTGACCTCGGTGGTGAATGTAATAGGAAGATTCTTTGGTCAACAACAGGCCTGGACCATGATTCTGAGACAGTTTTATAGGCAGAAAATTGTTCACTTCATCAAGCTTAATAGCTTTCTATAAAGCCACAGAACATTTTATTCTTTTTTTTTCATTAGGCCCCTATTTGAATCATTTTAGTCCCTTTTATAGTCTCTTATTCAATCCATTTTGTCTTAGACTTGGGGGAAAAAAATCCATTAGTGGTCAAAGTAGCAATTACATCTAGTAAGTTACAGTCTGATGGCTTGAAAACATGTATTAACTAAAACTCTTTCTACACTGCTTTAGTCTTCGAAAGGTTTTAACCTTCCTTTTCCCTATGTCATCCAGACATGGGATAGAACTATTTTTATATCTTTTTACATGTTGCAGCGTTGGTTCCAGACAGAGAATGTGATTTCATTACACTCTGGGCCGTCAAGGGGAGGAAGGATGTGTTAATAAAACATCAAGAGAAGGCCTTGTCATAAGAATGTCTCACATCTACATAAAGGCAGCTACAGGACACCTGATACGTAGATTTAATCAGAGTTAAAAAAATATATGAGTGCCTAAAATGAGAAATGTTCTTTCTCTACATATTCCTAAAGGATTAAAAAAAAATCTTTTAATTAATGACAGCCCTGAAGGTAGTGAGCGATAGTTAATTAAAAAGTGAGCAAAAGAGAGAGAGGAGCTAGGGAATAGTACTGGAAGTGAACCTGTTTCTTTTCCAGGGGAAGATCATTACAAAATCCTTTTGCTAATGCATACAAAATCACTGCAATGAGGAAAAAAGTGTAAAGAGAGAGTCAGAGCGCAACGATGTGGCTGGAACTCCGGATGTCTGCGCATGTAGCGAGGGCTGCCCTCCATCCAAATTGGATCTCACCATCGGGAACACTTTGACCTTTTAGACAAATAAAAAGTTGCCCCCAAAAGTTGCAATATATGCCACCAAATGGCTTTGTTTTCTCATTTAAAATGCGAAGCAGCCAACTAGCATGACTTAAAACAAAAAAAGCAGCGCCTTCCTTCACTTAGAAACTTCACTGGGCAATGCCAGGCTTTAAGTCGGATACATCATGAATGTTGAGTCTTTTACTTTTTAAAGAGAAGAAAGAAGGGGCAGTCTTGGGACTCCATGATTCATTGTACATGAAGCTTCACATCTCTAAAAGAGTTTAATAACTTCCTCCCCTCTAGAGCTGATGTCAGCAGTCACGTAGCCCTTCATTCTGAAGTCTTCCAGATATGTTAATGTAGTTAAGTGTACAATGCTCACATAAGTTTTCATTTCATTTCTTTACTTCAGAACATTGCTAGTTAATTTCAAACAACTTAACTCAGCTTCTTAGGGCTTTGTACTTTCCACACGCCTTTGGTACCTATCTATAGGAGCTTGATAAGAGGACATTGTGTGAGCCTCAAAATAACTCCTCCTTTTACGGTTTAAGATTAGCAGCCATGTTAGTCTGTATCCATAAAGAAAACAAGGAATACTTGTGGCACCTTAGAAACTAACCAATTTATTTCAGCATAAGCTTTCGTGGGCTACAGCCTACTTCATCGGATGCATAGAATGGAACACACAGAAATAAGATGCATTTATATACACAGAAAGCATAAATAGTTGGAAATTACCATACCTATTCTAAGAGGTTGTTTAATTTGGATGAACCATTATCAGCAGGAGAAAAAAACATTTGTAGTGATAATCAAGTAGATCTATGTCTGACAGCTGACAAGAAGGTGTGAAGGAAACTTGACTTACCTCCTTTTAAGTGTTTGATACCAGTTAAAATCAGTGACTGAAGTCTGACAATATTGTCCCTAGACATCCCAGATTTCCCTGGGCTTTGCTGTATGTATGTTTAGGGTCAGACGTGTGAGAGAGCTCCATATGTTGGATGCTTTGTTCTTTTGAAAATCTTGCCATGAATGTTTGAGTGGGAGTTGCTCAGTGCTGAACACTCTGGGAAATCTGGCCTATGTTAGGTGCCTAAATAGGAACTGCGTTCTTTTCTGGGGGGGAGAATGTGTACTTTGTGCAGGAGTAATACAAAGGTAAATGAAATATCATATGTTGTACAAAATGATGAGTTGATAATTGTTCAGTTGTAGATGTTGGGGAGGAAAATATGACAACATTTCTTTTTATTGTATATTGACTGCACTCTCCTTGCTATTAGACAAGTTGGAAACAAAACAAAACAAAAACTTTACAATACTTAGTCCTGGTCTACACTGGGGAAGGGAGGAAGAATCGACCTAACATAACGCAACTTCAGCTACGATTGTTGATAAGGTCTGGCAACAGTTAAGACCTCAGATATTATAACATGGGCCTACTTCACTTGGCAGGAGAACTTGGGATGTAGGTCCCCAGGGAAGAGGTAATATCGCCACCACTTGTCAGCTGGTGGTGACAAGATCAGCTCTCAAAATGGGTGAGTGGGGAGGAGGGTAGGGCCCATGCATCTATGAGATGTACTGAATCAGCATCTCTTCCACTCATCTAGCAACTTGAGTGATATTGTGTGTTTCTTCATAAAGTCTCAGCTCCTGGAGTCATGTAATTACATGAGGAGCTCAGCTTTTGTTTTTTAAAAGAAGTTTACTAGTGCTCATGGCTGCATGAAACACCTTGAAATTATGAGTCCTGAAGGCTTCAAACCTAGAAGTCATATAAAAAGACCCCCAACTGTATTAATTTCAGGACAATCTCATGATTTTGGGGGCCTGACTCATGCTTTTTGAATGCTAGGTGTCAGGAGTACCAGTAGCATTCACAAGGAGCGCTCCTCCTGGAAAAGTTTCCCTCTCTAGTAGATAGTAGTGTCATTACAGTAATACCTGTGGTGAATCTCCACTCAGAAAGTTTCTGCTCAGGAAATCTTCTGGATCTACAGCAGGAGTGGGCAAACTTTTTGGCCCAAGGGCCACATGGGGTTGTAAAATGGTATGGAGGGACGAGTAGGGAAGGCTGTGCCTCCCCAAATAGCATGGCCTTCGCCCCCTCTGACCCCCCACCCACTTCCCGACCCCTGACTGCTCCCCTCAGAATCCCCGACCCATCCAACCCCCCCTTGCTCCTTGTCCCTTGACTGCCCGCTCTAGAGACCCCCGCACCCCTAACCACCCCCTGGAACCTCAGCCCCCTATTTAAGCTCCTCTGCTCCTTCTCCCCTGACTGCCCCAACCCCTGTCCACACCCTGCCCCCTGACAGACCCCTGGGACTCTATCCAACCACGCCATGTCCCCTGACCACCCTGACCCATATCCACACCCCCGCCCCAACCACTCCATAACCCTACCCACTTGTTCCCCCTCCCCTAACCTCCCTCCCTCTGAGTCTCCACCCAGCCAACTGCTCCCTGTTCCCTGACTGCCCCCCACCACCCCTTATCCAATTCCCATCCCCATCCCCACTCGCCACAGCCAGTCGCACCACTGCAGCACTCCCCAGCAGGAGCAGTGGGCTGGAGCATTAGTGGTGTGGCTGCGGGGGAGAGGCCAGGGGGAGTCTCCCTGGCTGGGAGCTCAGGCAGACAGGACAGAATGAGCCTGTGGGCCGGATGTGGTCCACAGGCCGTAGTTTGCCCACTCCTGGTCTATAGGGATGTACCAAGGCAAACCGCTACAGAGAGATCTGGATTGCTTGGTAAACTGAGTTTTAATATTGCAAAATATAAAGTTATAGATCTAGAAATAAAGGCCTTATTTACAGGATGGGGACTCTACCCTGGGAAGAGTGACTCTTGAAAAGACTTGGGGGTCATAGTGAATAATCAACTGACCACAAGCTTCCAGAGCGATGCTTTGGCCAACAGGGCTAAAGAGATCCTTGGATGGATAAACTGGGGAGTCTTGAGTAGAAGTAGAGATGTTATTTTACCTGTGTATTCAGCAATGGTGCTACAGCTGTTGGAATACTGTATCCATTTCTGGTGTCTGTGATTCAAGAAGGATGTTGAAAAATTGGAGAGGATTCAGGGAAAACCTACGAGAATGATTAAAGCAGCGGTGTCCAATAGAAATTCGATGCTAGCCACATTTGTGGTTTTGAATTTTTCTTATTTGCCATATTATAAAAACGGATTTTAAAACATACTACAAATGACATTTCAAATTATTTTTATTAATATAAAAAGGAGATATTACCAAAAATATTCATAGGTACTACTAACACAAAATTACTTCAGTGTGACACTTTTCATCCATAATATTTGACTTGTGCTTGGATTTTATAAAATTTACGGCAGAAAAAGTGGATTCACAGACCCACACATTGGTCATGCATTAGTCACAATTCAGTAGCCTATTTGCCACATGTGGCTAGTGGCGAATATATTGGACATTGCTGGATTAAAGGATTAGAAAACATGCCATATAGTGATAAACTCAAGGAACTCAATCTATTATCTTAACAGAGAAAATTAAAAGGTGACGTGATTCCAGTCTATAAGTACCTACATGGGGAACAAATATTTAATAATGGGCTCTTCAAATCAATAGCAGAGAAAAGTATAACATGATTCACTGTCTGGAAATAAATTCAAACTTGAGATAAGGAACAATTTTTTTAACACTGAGAGTAATTAATCTTTGAAACAATTTATCAAGAGTTGTGGTGGATTCTCCATCACTAGCCATTTTTAAATCAGATTGGAAGTTTTTCTAAAAGATATCCTTTAGGAATTATTTTAGGAAATTCTATAGTCTGTGTTATGCAGGAGGTCAAGCTAGATCAGTGGTTCTCAATGCATGGCCCACATGCTGCTTGCAGCCCAGTCAGCACACAGCTCAGCCAATGTGAAATCAGGCCACACGGGTGGTATATATATGTTGTGAGGATGCAGTCCACATAACACTTAGAGAGCTGTATATGTGGCTCACAATAGTAAATAGGTTGAGAACCACTGGACTAGATGATCACAGTGGTCCCTTCTGGCCTTGAATCTGGGAATCTATAAAACATCTGTCATGGAAGGCAAAATACAGTGGAAGAATACTGAGCACTAGTACCTTCCACCCACCCCTTCTCTCTAAGGCCTACTGTTTTTAATTGGTTGATGTAACAGGGTTCCACAACCCACCCCTCTTCCTGGCTCATTTGCCCTCCCCAGTAAGGCTTGGAGAGACCTCAGCGTTGTGGAGCACCTGTTTCTTTATTTACCTAACATTGTCCCACCACAAGTGTCCACCTACATACAAGTTTTCAGGTTTGGTTACTTCCCCTACAGGCAGAGTCAGCCTTCAGCTAGGCATCCTCTAACTCACTGACTTCTCCCTTACCACCCTCTTGCTTTCTGGCTCCCTCCCAGCCTTTGTAGCCCTTGGCTTGTCAGGTCAGCAGGTGATGCCAATCCTCAGGCCGGCATTAGGCCTTTTCACTCAGCCCCAACCTGCTTCCCTTGATTGGCGCTGACTGGGCAGGGGCTAATTAGATGCTTCTGCATCAGCACCCTGCTACAGTTGAGTACATCATGTTGAGTGGAGTCACTTGTGCAGGTTTAGGTGGCACAGTGCTTACAATGTTAGCAGTGGCCAGCTACATTAGGACTACTAACATTTTTGGAAACCTTTTTGAACTTAACCAACATTAGCAAGAGTGGGAAATTTTTGCAAACTTTCACTAGATGGGCCAGGATTTAAACAGTTAAAACACTTAAACAGTAGGGAATTCCAGTCTTCACCCGAACATTGGTGTTCTGTCTCCAACAGGGGCCAGTATCAGATCTTCAGAGAGAAGTGCTAGAATCCCCACAGTGGACAATTTTGTAGAATAATCTGCTCAGAGGGAAAGTTCCATGCTAACCGCAGGATTCACTGAACTATTTTGTACTAGCTAATGAAACTGTAGATGTTCATATTATTCATATACTGTAAATATGTAATCCACATGTGAATCCTTTTGTGAAATTAGTTTTTTAAAAGTCAGCTTTTTGGGTTAGTTGCTTAAAACAAGTAGAAAATTATCTTAAAATACAGGTTTAAGAATAGCAGCCATGTTAGTCTGTATCCATAAAGAAAGCGAGGAATACTTGTAGCACCTTGGAGACTAACCAGTTTATTTCAGCATAAGCTTTCGCTGAAATAAACTGGTTAGTCTCCAAGGTGCTACAAGTATTCCTCGCTTTCTTACAATACATACAGTGATGCTTCCTTCTTTCCCAAGGAGGGAAAAGAAGACAATGCAGAGTTTTTTGCTAATTTATAAACAGATATGCTCTCATGTGGGTTTCAGAACTAGAATTGTTTTTGTTAAATTATTAATTCCTGCTTGAATATTATTCGTTTTGTAGTGTTGCTTTTAGTTAGCAGTGTCCTTTATTCATAAGCTGTTGACTGCATAGTCTTTTAAACACTCCATAAGGATGCCTTCATAGTGTACAGCAAGTTCTTCCCTGACATCTGCTACACAGAACTCAAGTAGGTCCATGATCTTGGCTTTAAATATTGTGCCAAGGCTCCAAGTCTGTACTTGTGGGTCCTGCGCTTCCTGGCAGATTTAGGGGCCTCAGAAACTCATCTAGACCCCAGAGTGACCTCCTTTTCTCAGTATAATTGGCAAGAGTCACCACCTAGTGAGTTACCTTCATCACAGGCCAGTATGGAAGATGGAAAACGGGGGAGCCCAGGCCCACCCTCTACTCCGGACTCCAGCCCAGGGACCCTAATAGTATCAGCTAAGATGGCTGACCTTTTAGGCACAAAACACAATAAAATTCCCTGGGCTAATTCCCCACAGCAGTCCCTGCTTCTTCAAACTCCACTTCACCCTTACCTCAGGGCCTCCTTCCTTCTGGATGATATGTTGTCCACCACTCAGTCTCACCAACAGCACAACTTCCTTCCACAGCTCCTGACACCCACAGCCCACCTGACTAACTGGGAGGTTTTTAACTTGTTTCAGCCAGTCCCTGATTGGCTTCAGGTGTCCCAATCAGGCTAGCTGTTTCTACTCCTTTCTAGAAGGTTCTTAATTGGCCCCAGGTGTCTTGATTGGCCTGGAATAGCCTTTGTTTGGCTATCCAGGGAACAGGGACCTGTACATCCTGAGACTAATGTACCTGCCTTCCAGCACTCTCCTATATCCTTCTGGTCTGACTCCGTCACAATATGTAATTCACTCCTAATCTTTCAAAGGAATAGAATCATAAATTCAGACACTAAAGACAAATATTAGGTAAATTATAAGGGTAATGTGTTCCTAACTAGGTAATTTTCTGATAAGCACTGACATTTCTGGAAGATATTTAATTATTGATGTACAATACATCAGGAATTATTAATCAAAAGGGTATCATAAGTCGAAATGGATATAAATTACATGTATTATAATGCTGACATTATTTAATTCACTAGGATTTCTAATTTAATAGTCATGCTGGATTAGACAATGTAGTGCCATACTGTGGGAATATTAATTTTTGCCTCAATACCCTCTGGTTCTAAAAAAGACAGAAATTATGCAGAGTTTCCAAGTCTCTTAAATCAACATAGAATTTCAATTTAAATTCATATATCAAAGATTATTTAACTTGGGTAATGATATCATAGACATTTTTTGTTTAAGAATAAAATAGTGGCTTTATTTTTCCAGTGATATTTTTCTACCTTTACCGTTCTTACCACCTCTCAAGCTCATGTTACCATGTGGTGAAAACACACTTGCACACATTTTTATATAGCATTTGAGAGCCTAGTGCAACATTGATGCTTCAGTCTAGACTCTAAGAGATAAGTACTATGGATCTGATTCTTATCTGATACCAGTTGTATATTGTTGTAACACCGTCGATGTCAGTAGATTTATTTCTGATTTACAACAATAAGAGAAGAATCAGGCCAAATATTTCTATTTATAAAGAAACCTATCCCCCCCTCCACTTATAACACTGTAATATGCTCACATCAGAAAACCATTTGCTAACTTAAGTATTTTTCAATGGGCCATCACTATGATATATGAATACTGTCTAAGATTAAACAGAAAGCACTATAAAAGGCTTCATTTTGTCCTGTCTTCATGCTAATTGCCAGCTCTGTTACTACTAGCATTTAGTCTGTGGCAAGGTCCCTCAGCTCTGTCCTTAAAATTCCTTTGTTTTATGAAGTTCAGGAGCACTTGTTCTCTACAGCTTTGAAATGATTTTGCTTTTAATCTAAACCGTGTAATCTAAGTAATAATTTAGAATTCCTTGACTCAGCTGTTTTTTAAATATAATGTTGCAATGAAAGACACTTCACCAAAAGTGGAAACTTCTTATTTTTCAAACTCATCTCTCTCACATACCTTGTACAACTAATCTTCAATTTAACAATTAAAAAACTCCTGTGGTCACATAACATGCATGAGAAATTAGCATACAACTGGGTGGGTTTTTTGTTGAGGAAGTCGGACAAGATCACACTTACAGTGGAAGGCTAGATACAGCTTTAACTAGGGAGTTACTATTGTGAAAAAAAATTTAGACATTGTTTAGGTAGTTCCCCATTTTCTCTCTGTCTCAATCACTAAATAGAGAAATATTTTAGTCTTATGGCCTTTCTTTATCAGACCCTTTAAGTAGATTAGGGGTAATATTGCTCTTCCCCAGCTTCCACGGCAACTCCGAACTATTCAGAAGATCACTTCAGAAGCACACACTGGTGATAAATGGGAAAAAAAGACAATAGCTCCCGAATGGTATCCTCTCAATTCTGAGTCATCCTAGGGTATAAGTTAATGGAGGAGGACAAAGAAATTCCTCCTCCCCCTTTACAGAGGTAACTGGCAAACTGCCAGCCTCTATTTGTTTTATCATGTATATTGTGAACAGGAATACAAGTAATGTCTCAGGCCTTTGGCTTTTCTAAAGTAATATGCTGCCATTGTTTAAATGTATCTTCAAGGTTTCTACAATTTCCAACTGGCAGACTGTTCTTTGTGTTGTGAGAGATGGCATAGGTGGATTTTGGACTCTAACACTGAGAAACTTTGAAAAAAAACCCTGTTAGTGCTTGGTTAACACATGCTCATTTTGGACCACTATTGCAATTTAATATTGATTATTTAGCAGTAAGATCCCAGTGCAGAGCTGTAATTAGCTCTACATTGGGGAATTAATATTGGTGCCTCACTACTTGCTACTGAGCATCGTAGGTTTTCTGTTTTGTTTTTAAATTGGCAAAATCCATCTGTTTTATTGCATAACCTTTTCCTTGAGAATAGTTTTTAGTTTTGTGTGTGTGTGTGTGTGTGCACGCATGTGTGTAAGCACCTTCCAATGTGAGACACTAGACCACGAAGAGGAGTCAGGAAAGTAAACTTTATTAACCTCCAAAACACAGCTGTGAACCTAGTTTAACAGGCAAAAAAGTGCTTGCTAAATGGGTATGTAATACTCACAGTGAATTCCACCTCTACATTCTGCATTAAGGACTTTATGATTAATTCATTGCCCAACATTACAGTAATATGCTAAAAGATATCTTAAGGCATTCTTTTTGGTGTGAAATATTAAAGATTCAACATTTGTATCAGTGTACATAATTCATATTCCAAAGCCCATGACTTTGAAGAGAAGCTTGAATGTATTAACTAATTTCAAAAGTTGGTTTGTTAAGCATGTATGAGAATTTCCACTCAATAGAATTTGGGATACAGAGAAATGTATTTTAGAAGGGCGAAGTTAATAGAAAGCCTGAGTTATTACCCTTTTTCTCTGCAATCTGTTTCGTTGCATAAGAAAACTAAGATTGCAAATATGTTCAATCTTAGCAGTTACCACGTCTTCATAAAAAGAACAAGGAGTATTTGTGGCACCTTAGAGAGTAACACGGCTACCACTTTGAAACCTGTCACGTCTTCAATGAAATTTGTCAGTGTGATGATCTTATATTCCAATGTGTATCACTTGTTACAGGTGAATAATTTATTAACTTACTGTTAATTACTGAAGGAAAAGGCATTTGGCTAGACATGTTTATTTTCTAATACTTCTGCATTGCAAGAAATACTGTTAAGCTCGAAACCTGGGATACTTGAGCCTGTACATTAAATTACATTTCAAAGGATACAGAGAGTTCTGTATCACAAAAATAATTACCCAACAGATGAAGTATTGGATCTGGCCATAAATGGTCATTATTTAATTGGCTGGAAGGTCATGATTACATTTAATGTATTATGGCTGTTAGCACAGTTTCTAAGTTTAGCTTCCATTCCTCTCATGTAGTCCCACTGTGCATTTGAAAGCATCATGGTACAAATACATCAGTCTGATTCAATGTCTTCAGTACATGTTCAGGTATTTAGAGAGGCAATTACAAATGTTAAATAGAGATTGCCCCTTTAAATGCGGGCTCTCTGTTGCCAGCTCTGCACCTTTCTCATTGATTGAAAACTAAAACTGAATGATTAATTTGGATACAGGCCTGATATTATTGGTATAATCCTGTTTGCTGGCATGTGGTGATATGTAGTGTTTTTCAGGTCTTGTGATTACAATTCTGCTGACCCCATGTAGGGCCATGCACCTTCCTACAATTTTTCAGGAATCTGTTAAGTGATTATTTCAGATTAAAGAGTTATTTCTTTAAGCACAAAAGAAAGTAGCACAAGCTAGAGAAGACAGGGTGTAGCATTAAGGAATGAAATAAAGAGGCAGAGACCTGACTTCCCTCATGATTATGCACAGTGGTTATCTGTTTGTTAAAGGCCTACTCCTGTGACATACTGAGCATCCAGTCTGAGGGCATGGTTACACTTACAAGATTATAGCGCTATTGGTTATAGCGGTCCCCTTATACAGTAATATGTATAGCGCTATTGTATGTCCACACTCAGACGCGCCAGCGGTATAGCATGGCCACATTTGGGGCACTTAATGCAGCAGTAAGAGCAGCACATTAGGGCAGGTATCCCAGCATTCAGCTGGGTGCAACCTGCTTTTTGAACGAGGGGGGTGAGGGGGGACGTGTTGTGTGTATGCAGAGGGAGAAAGCCAGTGATTTTTCCATTCTTCTGAAAGCCTGTCAGCGAGCCTCCGTTCACAGAAGGCTTTGTTTTCACACAGGCTCCCTCCTTAAACATTTGCATTGCTTATCTGCTGAGTTAAAAGAGAAACTCTAAAGAGGTACTTCCGCATTCCTCCAGCTGAGTTCAAAACAAAGGGAAGAGACGTCAATTGCCTTAAATGGCTCTAGGCATCTCCAGAGATCACTTGTAGCGCAGTGGGTGTCCACATTCTTGCTGTAGCGCTACAGCAGCTGCGCTACAGCCCTTATTCCCCATGCGGAGGTTGATTACCAGGAGCGCTATAACTCCGTGGTTATAGTGCTCTACGTGCCTTGCCACTGTGGACAGGGAGGAGGTTATAGCGCTCGTGGGGGCTTTATAGCGCTACAAAGTGCCAGTGTAACCAAGCCCTGAGATGCTGTGAGTTGGTGGCACTCAACGTCTTGCAGCAGGTGTTCATCATCTGCTAGGATCAGAGCAGAAAGAGCTAATAATATTCTATTAAATGAATGTTGAAGGCTGAGAATACCTTTTCCTGAGATCATTGTTTGAAGATTGCTCATTATAATGCATGAGAACCAAAAGATTAACAGGACAGTTTAAAGGACAGTGTCAAACTGCTAAAATATATTCCCATCACTTCTTCTCATCACTTATGAGTCCTTAGAAACTTAAATTTGTTTCCTTAAGTAATGACACACCAGGCTGGGGTTATCTGTGGGAACTGAACCTGGTACTTCTTGTGGTTCTTCATGGGCTGGTCGCTATGTGTGTTTTATATGTGGTTTATGCACGTATACCATGCACCTGGGATCAGAATTTTCCAGCAAGTAGTGTCCACTGGTCTGCACCTGTGTGGTGGTTCTCCTTGTTCACTGAACCAATGCCTTTCCAGTTCCTTCTTATTGCCACATGACATGAGTTGGAATCCTCTGTGTCCAAATGATCCTCATCTGTCTCCTAATCTGTAAATATATATGTTGTACATAGTTTTAGTATTTAGTATTATTAGTGCTTTTAGACTTTTAGTGTTTATAGTCACAAGACCATAAGAAAGACCATACTGGGTCAGATCAATGATCTGTCAAGCCCAGTGTCCTATCTTCTGACGGGGGACTGTGCAAGATGCTTCAGAGGGAGTGAACAGAACAGGGCAATCTCCTGCTGCCCAGTCCCAGTTTTTGGCAGCTGGAGGTTTAGGAACACCCAGGGCATGGGGTTGTGTCCCCTACCATCTTGCCAAATAGCCATTGATGGACCTATCCTATGTAAACTCATCTAATTCTTTTTTGGACTCAGTTACATTTTGGCCTTCACAACATCCCTTGGCAGCGAGTTTCATGGACTGACTAGGTGTTGTGTGAAGAGGTACTTTCTTATATTTGTTTTAAACCTGTTGCCTATTAATGTCATTAGGTGACCCCCTAGTTCTTGTGTAATGTGAGGGGTAAATAGCACTTCCTTCTTCACGTTCTCCATATCATTCAGGATTTTTAGACCTCCAGCATATTCCCCCTTAGTCATCTCTTTTTTAAGATGAGCAGTTCCAATCTCTTTAACCTCTCCTCATATGGAAGCTGTTCCAGATCCCTAATCCTTTTCATTTCTCTTCTCAGTACCTTTTTCAATTCTGATATATCCTTTTTTGAGATGGGCAACCAGAACTGCAAGCAGTATTGAAGGTGAGGGCATATGATGGATTTATGTAGTGGCATTATGATATTTTGTGTCTTCTTATCTCTCTCTTTCCTAAGGGTTCCATACATTTTGTTCACATTTTTGGCTGCTGCTGCACATTGAACAGACGTTTTCAGAGAACTATCTACAATGACCCCAAGATCTCTCTTTTTGAGTGGTAACAGCTAATTTGATCCCATCATTTTGTATCCAATGTGTATGATTTTGCATTTATCAACATAGAATTTCATGAGCCATTTAACTGGTCAGGCATCCAGATAAATGAGATCCTTTTATAACTCTTTAGACTTCACTATCTTAAGTAATTTTGTATTGTCTGCAAATTTTGCCACTTCACTGTTCACTCTCTTTTCCAAATCATTTGTGAATATGTTGACCAGCACAGATCCCAGTACAGATCCTTGTGGACACCACGATTTACCCCTCTCCATTGTGAAAAGTGACCACTTATTCCCACCCTTTGTTTTCTGTCCATTTACCAATTACTGTAGAACTCCCTGCTTAGAAAAACTATGCCCAGAGTTCCAAAATTCAAGAACCATATCACCTGTCCCCACTCCTTCTCCTTCAGTGATGAACATCAGTGCTCCCTTTTACTGCATTGGGGAGGATCATTTCACCACCAGTTGTGATATTTATCACTCCTTCCTCCCAGGACTTGTGAAGGACAACAGCTGCATCTGCATAAACATCTCATGGAGGCCAAGCAGACCTCCCTGTACAGTGGTCTCAGGTGGGGAGCAGTGCTGCTTTGAGCACGAGCCCTGGAGCAGGGGCCAAAACCATTAAGGCAAGAAACCTTCTCATGAGAGAAGGGGATAGAGGCATAAGTACGGAGGCATAATGACAGATCCCCATCAAGATTTGCCTCTTAAAAAAATCCAGCTCCAACACCAACTCACAGGCCAAAAGTTTGCATCTGCCAGCTCCCGCTGCAAGTTTTATGTTGGACTCATATTAGATGGTACTGACGTACTTCAGGAATAGTCCACCAAGCACTGTCTTCTTAGATGCACCAAATCCATCGGTCTCAACCTCCAGGACTCCTCAAACTCTGGGACAGACCTTTACCTCACCGGAGGACATTTTAGCCTTACTCTATCTGCAATTTATTCTTCTCTTGCGTCCAGTCCTCTCATGGAACATTTTGACATCAGAAGAAACCAGCTTGATGGTAAAGGATCTCTCCCCATCCCATCTACAAGCTGGAGTATGCTTCCCCTGGTTCCAGCAGCTCCACTGGAGAAACTTGAACCTACCTTTTTATCAGATGAGTCAGATATTCTGGACAGACCTTCACCCCAAAAGAGACCAGTCTGAACAAAACATCTTCAAGGTCTCGAAGCTGCTTTCTTCCCAGGCATGAATTCCCAGGGGACCATTGGAACCGAGGGCAGTGGGAACTTCCCCAACCAGTAGACCCTTCACACAGTCCCTGCTTGAACCCACAGAGTCTGTACACTAGATGCCTGGATCAGAAAGAGAATCACATCCACCCTTTTCCCCTGGGCAGCACTGCCCAGCCCTGCCACAGTACACGGAGGAGGAAATTGAGTTGGATCCAATGTTAACAATGATTTACACAGCTGTGTCATCTTCCTCAGCAGATAAGACAGTTGCTCCATCATCCCCATCTCTGCCTGATGACCACAGGCAAATCCAGGAACTGTTGTAGAGGGTGGCAACTGAGCTTGTGATCTCTCTTGATGAGATCACTGACATGCAACATAGACTCCTGGATGTTCTACAATCTTCTGGCCCTAGCAGGGTGGCTCTGCCAGTAAATGAGGTCATTATGAAACCTGGCATGGCAGCATGGTATATCCCAAGCTGCTGTGCCCCCACAGTGAAAAGGGCTGGAAATTATTACTTTGATCTGGCTAATGGGGCACTGTTGTTATTTACCCACCCAGTGCCCAATTCCTTCATAGTGCAGGCAGCCACAGAAAGCGCCAGACTGCATCACCTCAAAGAAACTATCAGACAAGAGCATTTAAATGCCTTGACCGTCTGGAAAGGAGGGTATTCATTGACTAGCCTTCAATTCAGGCCCTGTGAGCAAAATAAAATTTCACAAATTATTCCAAGTTTCTGGAATTCAATGGCAAACTAGAATTCAAGGACAAGGAGGACATGGCTCAATTCCAAGCCTTCTCTAATGAACACATATTGGTAGCTAAGTCTTCTTGCCAAGCGAGCTATAGTCATGAGGCGAGAGTCTGAGATTAACTCTTCAGGGTTCCCTAAGGAAGTGCAGGATATCATCAAGGACTTGCCCTTTGATAAGCGTAATCTCCATTTAAAATACAGATGAGTCGCTACACTCACTTAACGACAGTAGGACAACCCTACAGTCCCTGGCTTTTACACCTTGGTTCTGAAGGGAAAGCACCAGCAACAGGTTTATAAGACTAGACTAGCCCCTTTTTTCACTAAGGCTCTTATGAACAGCCATGTAAGAACTACAAAAACCCAGTTTTGTGGTTCAGCTGCTGCCAGGACTTGAAATGTATGTGGGTGTGGCTCTGATCCTGGGCTGGTGAGAGAGCCACTACCGAAGACGTACCTTTCAGCACAAGATGGAGCAAGATGGGGTTCATCCTATCTTCACCTTCCCTCATAAAAATAATAGATTAACAATAGACTGGGTTGATCAGGAACCTGAATGACAAAGGGGCACTATGGCTGTGTTTGGGAAAGATAGGGCTGTTCTACCCGTCTTCTAGGACTGAGTGGAATGCAATACAGAAGAGAGAGAAGGGAAAGAATAATTTTGTATTTTAGAAGTGTGATAGGTTTCCCCCTTTTAAGATGCCACCTAATGTGCTGAGATACCACTGAGCCAGCCTGGGCACCCTTTTTACCTGCCTTGCTCAGCCAGGCTATTAAGCCTCCTCCAACACATACAAAGGCAGAGCCACACCCAACTACAGAATGACACAGACACTGAGATCAGCTCTGGGAAGATTCAATTTAAGTGACTTGCCCCAGCACTCAGGTGTCCACCTCCTCTGGAGTGCAGACTCAAAGGTATATCATGAAATCTGCCTCCTCTTTCAATGTAGAGGAAGGTATGCATAGTCTCCTCCCCTTTCTCCCCCATTATGAATTGCATAAACAGCATTAAACTTATTTCTTGTTTATAATATATTAACTACAAAAAGTGGTTAAAAAGCTAGCAAAAAATCCAAATCAGATTACTAAGCAAATAAAACAAAACATGCAAACTATTCACTAAAGAAACAGGGTACAAAATGTAATTTCTCACCCTAAATGTTTAATTTAGGCAGGAATGCAGAGTTTCCATAGCTTAGAGTTCCAGTTATTTTTCTTACAGCCTGGACCCCTGTCTCAGTCTGGACTCACCCCTGCCTTTCTCTTCAGGTTGGTTTCTTTGTCCCTTCAGGTACTTTCAGCAGTTTTTTTCTTTTTGGGTAGACAGGGAGGAGAGGCCCCTTTGCCTTCCTCCGCACTCTTAAATAAGAATTATATAAGTTGGAAATTCTTTTTTTCCTAAAATGTGACACACACACACTTTTCCTTTTAATGGAAAGTTATAAGGAGTCCAAGATAATGTTTGGCATCAGGTAACCAGACCACCTGATCTAATAGCGTCACAGTTACATCCCACAATGCCTCTCAAGAGGGAGAGAGATTAGGATCTTCTAGTTGTTCCTTCCAAATGGCCCATCAAATCTGATGGCATCTCGTCTGTTGGGTGTCTTCCCAGTACATACCCAGGTGTAATTGTTACATTGTCCACAGTCCTAACTTTAGATACAGAACTGATACATGCATACAAACTGGATAATAACATTCAGTAAATCGTACTCTTTCCAATGATATCCTACATGAGCCATCTTGCATAAAGTACCACTCAGTTGTGTCATATCCATATCATAAGCATATTTTCATAAAGAATATGGAGTGTAATGTCACAAGAAATATGGGTGAATTTTACCTCTGAGCAGAGCCGAGCACAAGATAAATTCACCACTAATGTCCCACTTAAGCCTTTGAAATAAAACATAAGTTTTATTTGGATAGACCTTCTGCTGGACTTCTTCCTGGAGGTGACTCTCACCCAACATGAAGAGGTTAATGTGAATATCTAAAGGCAATTTACTGAGGAATCACTCCGCTACTAGGTGAAAGGTTATTTGTTTAGAGAAAGAATTCCATTTGAAAGTGGTCCCTAAGCATGCAAGAAAATATCTTCTCTGAGCCTCTGAGTAGTCAGGGTTGTACTTCCCAGCCAAGTGAATGTGTTTTGTTGGCTTTCCCTCAGTAGGGCCTCATGTGTGGAATGGGAATTCAAGGTCGAAATGGCATCTGTGTGATAATTTATTTGAAAATTGCGTGATGATGGCCCTAGATGAGAGAATACATAAAAATTCATAAGATACATGAAGAAGCAAATGTCATTAATATTTATCAGCCTTCTCCCTTTGTGTAACATACAGATGTTAACTCATTGTCTCATTTAAATGCAATATACTCAATATATGGAAGCAATAATGGGCAACCTAATTCTATGTCTTTCCCATGGCAAAATTGGTGCACAGGGTGGAAACCAGTCTCTTCCATTCCTTATTGTAATTTGCTGCTGCTTCTGTTTGCTCTAGGGCTTTGAGATCGAGTATTCTACCCTCCCTGTTAAGTGTTCTTAATGTCTCTCTTGGGTGCTCTCGTTTCCTCACACAAGTCAGTCTCCACTTGGCAGCTTCATGTAGAAGTGTGTGTATTAGTATCGGGAGTACATGCCCCAGATATGTCCAATACTTCCTTTTGATTCTGATGAAAGCAAGCTGCTCATTGCTGATTTCACAGATCTCTTCTTAAGTGATGAAGTCTTTACAAGCTATGCCCCAAATCTTTTGTAAGCATGTGTTTTTGAAGGCATCTAGTTTTCTGTCTAATGTTGCAGTAGCTCTCTAGCTCTCACAGCCACGTGCTAGCACTGAGATTACATTTGAAATGAAAATTCTCAGCTTTGTTCTGATTCTGTTTAATGTTTTATTTCTATACATTGTTGAGTTTAGTAATTGCTGTAGATGCCTTTCCTATGCTTTGTCACTTCCTTCTTGAGGTCTCTATTGGCTAATATGGTGCTGCCCAGGTAGATTTATTGTTTTGCTTTCTAGATATTGATTGCCTTCTAATTTGATGCTACTACTTGCTATATGTGTTTCAGGGATGTTTGCAACCTGATGCTTCAGAGTAAATCTACACAGGGCCATACAGATGTTCAGATAGCATGTCTGCTTTGGAGGTAGTGCTTTCCAGCATTCTCCTCTTCTAGTGAGTGTATGAAGGAATTAATAAACTCTATAAATATTCAAAATTAAGAAAGGCATAAGACCAATTGCTCAGTCATAGGCTTAAGAGCGTATCTTTAGACATAGTCTATTGTCTTTTTTCTGTAATTTAGGAAAATAAAAAATATAGTACTAACACTCTACTGACTCTTTTTCAAGTTTTCTCCTGTAGTCTCGTCTACGCTGGCAAAAATAACGCCTGTAACTCATCACTTACTACACCACTGGTTGTAATTGATGTATAGACAGGACTGGGGTGTAAACATAGTAGATTCTGGACAATCCTACAGCTTCCATTGTTGCTACCTATATTGGTTGCCAAAGTGGTGAAAGATGGATCCTATTTTTGCTGTGTAGATGCAGCCTCTAAAGATCATCTACAAACAGGATGTGGATCTAATTTTCCCTAGAGATTGAGGTGCTTGGAGCCCAGCACTATATTAGATATATTTGAAATGTTTTTAACAATACATCAACTTAAATCAACTTCCTGTTTTAGGATTTTATTACAAAATCTATATGCAAACCAAGGTTTTTAATGCATTTTAGAATGAACCTGGGCTGAATTATGATATTGCATTTAAATTGTGAAAATTCATGGTTTTACTCAAAAAATCCAAGTAGTTTTAGTTTTTTGTATTGAGATTTTGGGTTAATTGATGCAGACCCACACATCCTGAAATGACAGAAAATATTTGTGTGAATCTCTTACTGAAATGCCCAGTTTTGTACTGACAAAACCAAGAGAATACAGTTGGCTTTAGGACTATGAAGATAGCAGATAATGCCACTTTTTTTATCCAGGCCTTTAAACAGACTTCAGAGAATTACAGCATTAGGCTCTGTCTCACTGGGAGAAAAAATAAGTTAAATAAAACAAAATCAAAATTGATGCACTTCTCTCTGCAATAGAAGCCGTCTCTAATGAACTATCAGAGACACATTCCGGTGTGGAATAGTGTGTATCAGACCTAGAAGATACTCTTCACACAATGGATTATAACACAAATGGCACCAGAGGAGCAGTTTCAAATTGCCTTGAAGAAAATCAATGATCTAGAAAACTAGAGCTGAAGCAATGATGTTAAGAACTGTAAAAGTTCCTGCAGGAATTGAGGGCTCTGACCCTGTGAGGTGTTTAACTACATGGCTACTTAGTTTATTGGATTTACTCAGAAAACATGGTTTAAATGAAGCTGGATGGAGAAAATATTCTCTATTATGTCAAAGACTGAAAAATAGTGAGCTTTAACTACAAAAGGGAGCTTAGGGGAGAGCTCTTTCCGACACAGTTGGAAAGAGAGAACTTCTCCCATGATGTTTACAGAACACAGCCAACTGATGATGTCTAGGCAGGTGGGTAGCTGAGACTACTGCTGATCTGCTTGTTTCCATTAACAAAAAAACCAAATAAGCAAAAATACTCTATATCTACTAATTGCACACACAGCTAGTCTTAAAACATGCCTGTATTACTGATAACTAGAGCTGCTCAGGAAACAGAATTTCCATTTCACAAGTTGTTCCAATATTTCAACAATTGTTTTCATCTTAAAATAGGATGAAAGATCAAAATATCGAAAATTTTCACAGAACAAGAAGTTCAAAAAAAATGTATTTGGAAATGCAGAAATGAAAAACGTTGACATTTTTGACTGAGACAAAACATTTTGTTTAGAACATTCCCCTTGAAATAATTTAGTGAAATCCACCAAAAAAATTCAATTTTGAGCAAGCCCATATTTTTTATGGGAAAATTCTGAGTCAAAAAATTTCAACCATTTCCCATTTTGGACGTATGCAATTGATTTTTCCTTCCTAAATGGAGTACTTTGCCTTTGTCCTTATTGGATTTCATAATATTTATTTCAGACTATTTCTCCAGTTTGTCCAGATCATTTTGAATTTCAATCCTATCCTCCAAATCATCCACAAACTTTAGAAATGTACTCTCTATGCCATTATATAAATCATTAATGAAGATATTAAACAGAATGGGACCCAGAACTGATTCCTGCAGGACCCCACTTGATATGCCCTTTCAGCTTGACTGTGAACCACTGATAACTGATCTCTGGGAATGGTTTTCCAACCAGATATGCATTCACCTTGTATTAGCTCCATCTAGCTTGGGTTTCCCTGGTTTGTTTATGAGACCGTCATGCAAGATAGTACCAAAAGCCTTATTAAAGTTAAGATATACTACATCTATCACTTCTTCCCCCCACCCCCACCAATCCACAAGGCTTGTTACCCTGTCAAAGATAGCTGTTATGCTGGTTTGACATGATTTGTTTTTGACAAATCCATGCTGACTGTTACTTATCACCTTATCATCTTCTCGGTGTTTGCAAATTGATTGCTTAATTATTTACTCCATTATCTTTCCAAATACTGAAGTTAAGCTAGTGGTTCCATCTCTGATGGGAGTCTGGCAGAGGATATATTTAAACTACTGGAGTGTCTTGGAGGTACCTTTGGTCCTGGGTGCCTAGAGCAGCTGAACTGAACTGCTCTATTTCCATGAAGGGGTAGCAGACTGAGAGTTCGTGCCCCAGGAAATGTGCCAAAGGAGCCAAGGGAGGAACCAGTGCTGCAGCCTGCTGAGATCCAGGAAAACACAAAACACCTGAGGACACAGAGAATTGGATTTATCTCACATTACTCTGGTCAGGAGCCCAAACCTGTCTATGACACAGTGTAGTACAAATATAGAATAATAATAATAGTAATTAATAACAGCAATTCTGGGGTCAGAAAGAGACCGGGTGGAAAAAACCATCAGAAATATTTCTGTTTTCAAGATGCTTTGGAACAGGTCGACATTAATCCATGATGAATTACAGCAACATTAAATGTTGCATCCCACTGAGTACAAAACGAGAACATCAATATAAATATTAAATCAGTGAATGTTAGGAAGCAATAATTAGTCACGGATTGTTATAAGAGTATCGCCTCAAATCTATTATGTTATTACAGCTGTGTTTCTTTCATTATCCAGCAGAAAGTTAAAAGGGCTTTGCAGAGAGAAGGATCAAAGTTACTGTACTTTGGGAAGGTTGGATTGTGAAGGTTGGACAATCATTTCCCATCCTCTTAGCAGCCCCGTCTGTTGGCTTGCATTATTAGGTACCCAGAATTATATCTTACTGTACAGCATAGAAGTGCTGTTTCGGAATGTCCAAATAAATGGTTAATTACTGTGAGCTCTTTTTATTATTTACATAGAAGAAAAATAAGACTTTCATGTTCAGTGAGTCACTTGCTTCCGGGGACACAATAAGGTATTACTAAATGTACTTTAATGTTCTGGAACAAGGATAGAAAGATGTGGAGATACAGATTTTAAGGAAATTGTTAATGGTCTTAAACTTAATTACAGAAAAGATCATGATGAGGATACATAAAAGACTTGAAATGTAGCCAAAGCATTTCCCAAAGAAGATTACAAAATGATTGTTGTTTACTAGTTACAGACTATGCATATGTAGTGTTGAGGCAAAAAAGATATTTGCAAACAAAGATCTCAGTCCTGTAAACCAACTGTGTGAAACTCATTCAGGATCAGGGCCAGACTTAAAATAGAATTCAAACTTAGTTTTCTTTAAAAGAAAAAAAAATTAAACAAAAATTCACTTTTTCCTAATGAGGAAATGCTAATCTTCAAAGATGTTCCCCCAAATTATATTAGTTCAGTAGCTTTCCTAAATTAAAAATACATCCAGCCCTGATCCCACAAGTACATGAGTAACTTTGACTGGTGTGAGTAGTTCTTTGTGTGTAAATGCTTGGAAGATTGGGACCTACCTTTAAAACTGTTTTACATGAACATTAAAATTTACAACTAGGAAAAAAAAGTCAGTGACAGCAGCAATACCTATACTATACTAATACTATAATTAGATGGGGTGAGGATTATCTTCTTAAGCTTGTAGCTGAAAGCTGGGTTCAATGTGACAAAGAAAGTCATTCCACATTTCTGTAATCCTGCGCCTTCAGACAAGAAATGTGTGGTAGCCAAGGATGCAAATGAAAAGACTTTTTATTAGATGGAATGTTTTCGTGGTTATTCATTTTCATCCTATTATTTTTGGCTCTAACCTCCCTGAAAATATTGTTTATTTCTGACAATCTTGCTCTTTTGTGGGGTTTCATAGGAGAAGCGATTCAGTGGACCTGTCTGCAAAGACAAATCTACCCAGGGAGGGATTATGCTCATAATAGTAATTCCAACAATTTTAAAAGTAAAGTGGAGCTGAATTTATATTATATAACTATAATATATATAATCAAATATATTTTTGTCAATTTTGGATCCAGATATGCAACCAAATTTAAAACAAGAATCAGACAGTATGTGTCGTTAATATGAAGATACATACGTTATTTCTTTTTTCAAAAGAGCTTCGTGCTGAGTTTGTTTCGTTCTTTTGTGCTTAAATATTCATCTTTGAAAGAGCTGTAAAACGAGTCAGTAGCACAAGTGTCTGTTTGGTCCTTTCTTGATTGGCAAACTCAAGTTGTGTTATAACCTTATAACCTTGTAAGAGTATTAGAGTGTTATATCAGGAGCTCCCGACATGGCTAATTTGTAGGTTGAGATACTCCCTTACTAATAAAAACTTGTTAATGTCTTGTGGTTTTCAGTTTGCTAATGCATCGCTTGTTCATGACCACAAGGATTTGCGCAGTTAGTTACATTATGAATGTCACCTGATGGATAAAATTTACAGAAACCAGCATTCATTTAACAGAACAAAAATTTCTGCATAATTTTTATTTAAACCAGCAACAACTAATGTGTTCCACCTCCCCATTATGTTATATAATGTGAACTATTTTCATTTCTCATGTAATTGTGATAGTAGACAGTGCTAAAATATTTACTTATTTTTTTAGAATTATGAGTATTTTTTCTCTTCAGAAATGAACATTTTGTGTTGGTAATTTGTATTTATTAAATAACAATTCTTTGCAATTATAAAAGCAAAAAATAATTAATGCAATGTTAAGAGTGCACAACTATGCACTCAGTAATGAGCATGGGCCAAAAGTGTCATTGATCATGCATCCTTTTCTCTGCCCCCTCGTGCATCTGCCTCATCATTATTATTACTACTTATTAATTATTTGTGTTACCTGTAGCAATAGTCTTCATTTATCTCATCCCAAACTTTTTTTTATCAAATAATAAACAACATCTTTTCTCTTACTTTAATCATATTGCATAGTAAGACTGCATGATGTAGATTGCATGATAGTTTTCTCAAGCTTGTGTATTTGTAGTGGATCATAATATAAAATTATTAAAAGTCTTCATGGACTTTGAGTTCTGATGTGGAAAGTTCTCTCCTCCCTTAAGTAATATGAAGTGGATAGGAAGTAAAGATACGAGAGAACGAGTGGTCCCAGAAGACATGCTATCACAAAGATGTCAAACACCTAGCCAACAGGCCCCATTGACGTATTTGTGTGGTCTGCATGGCATGTTCAGATTCCGCAGAATCTAAGATTTTTAAGTATATTTTCAAACCTTAGGCCTGGTCTACTCTACACAGTTAGGTCAACATAAGCTGTGGAACCATCATAGAATAGAAGGGTTGGAAGGGACCTCAGGAAGTCATCTAGTCCAACCCCCTGCTCAAAACAGGACTGATTCTACTGTCCCCAACAGATTTCTTTCCCAGATCCTTAAATGGCCCCCTTAAAGATTGAACTCACAACCCTGGGTTTAGCAGGCTAATGCTCATAGTACTGAGCTATCCCTGCCTCTAAAGTAAAATTATCTTCACTTAAATTTGGCTCCCATGAACATAAGTGCCTCTCTATGCCAATTTAGTAACACCACCTCCTCAAGCAGTGTAGAGTCATGGTCGATGTATTTAGGTTGACATAGTATCAGTGTAGACACTCCACAAGCCATCCTACAATGCTAACACTCCCATTGACAATACAGTCAATAAGGTGCTACATGTGAGAGGACATGCACCACTGACATAAGGAGCCAAGTGTGCACACATACACATGTAATTTAATAAATGCAGAGGCTATATGCTGACATAAGATAGGTTGACATAATTTTGTAGTGTAGACATTGCCTGACATCTGTAGGAAATCTGCTGTGGGACAAGATTAGTATGTGTAGTTCTAAATGGATTCTCTGGTCCACAGAACATAATTAAAAATATAACTTTGCCTTCTCCAAAAACGAATTTGGCCCCCTGCACAAGTCATTTTGTGGGAGAGCTCATTTTAAGTTGTCTTATGTCGAATAATGTGATTAAACTGGTATTCAGTTTAACTTTGTACATAAGCGGAAGCAAACTGAGCTAGAAGAGGCATAACAGGCTATCAGCAGAGGCCAAAATATCTACTGCGCTTGTTCTATTATTGTGGGAACGTGTTCATTATATTTTAGGAAATGCAGAAAACACTGATTCCTAGACCTTACAGGCTGTGCAACAGATGGTGGTGCTTTGGATTGGCACATGAGAAAGGTGTTAAAGCAACTTCCAGAGATAATAGAGTTGCAGTGAACAGATTCGAAAAGACACCATTGATCCTTTCCCCGCTTCCCTCTGCTTATGGAAACAAAGGAAATGTGCTGACAGCAGGTTGTTCACCTACAATCTGTAGATCATTGTTAAATGGGAAAACATTTTGAGAAGTTTCATAAGTCATTGTTATGGATATGAATACATCACTAAAAATTGAGTCTATTTCTTTTAAGCTTTTTTTAATCAATCTTACTGGGTACTACGTGGAAAGAGCTTTTTTTTTTGTGAAAGAAAAAATATATATTACCACTTCTCACTCTGTCAGTGCGGGGCTAGTTTTTTGAGCCCCTTTTCTCCATTCCAGTCTGTCTTGAAGCAATTCCTCAAAAAACCCTCAGCTATTGAAATCTTTTTGTATGACAGCCATCCATCTAGTTTTGGGTCTTCCAACACTTCTATCACCCTCCACTTCTAAATTTAGCACCCTGTTTCCTGTGTAAATGTAGCATGTTGTGAGTTATGCCTCCCTGCTTGAAGGTCAGGGGTCTTAAAGGTATCAGGGTTGTTAGTTATGGGGGAACCTGCTACTACCAAGCAGACTTATGTAGCTAGAATACGCTCTGTGTGCTACTTATTTGTTTAACAGTTAAGTCTCTCACTCTTTTTTTATTTTTAGAAATACATTGTTAATCAACAGAATTGCTGTTGTGGGGTAATATGAATTATACCATGTATATAGCTAAATATAGTTAGAAATTATAAACTAGAGCTCTCTGGTAAAGCGATCTGACTGACTGAATTGGAGAAAAACTACCATCTGGATCAAGTTGCTGGAATTGATACCACATATTCGTTATGAGATCTGAATATCATCCAGGAGTGTGATGCTTAAATTTCCAAAACAAGCAACTGAAAATCTTTAACATCAATGGCAATGATACTATTTTCCACTTACTAAAATGCGACAAATGTATTGGTTCTTGAAGTGTCACTCTAGACCTGAAGTGATTTTTGGGAAGCATCTTGCAATATTGTACTTACAGTGTCCAAAAATTGTGACACCAACCACCACAACCTCCCCCCAAAATGGTAGAACAAACGGTCTTTTAAGCACTTCTGCAGGCATTGGAGTGAGTAGTAAAATTCTTGAACTCTGATCCATGCATAGTAGTGCATTCAGCTGTTGAGTGTATGCCACTAGGTCATCCCAAGCCAACAATGTTCAAGAATCAAGGGTGGGTTAATAAATCACACAATGAATGAAAACCCCAACATAGGAGGGAAAAGATGAAGGATTTCAAAATCTCTTGGGGTATGTCTACACTACCTGCCGGATCAGCGGGCAGTGATCGATCTATCAGGGATCAATTTATCGCATCTAGTTTAGACACGATAAATCGATCCCCGAGCGTGCTCCCCATCGACTCCGGAACTCCACCTCCACAAGAGGCAGAATCGGAGTCGATGGGGGAGTGGCAGAAGTCAACTCACCGCTGTGTGGATGGCCAGGTATGTCAACCTAAATACTACGACTTCAGCTACACTTTCTCGTAGTTGAAGTTGCGTATCTTAGGTCGACCCCCACCCACCCCAGTACAGACCAGGCCTTGGAGAACAAAAGATGTGGGAGTATGGAAGGATTTAGAAGTTATTAGTACAGATTTTTATACTTTGCTTGTCACTCTCCAATAATAAAAATATAGTCACTGACTCACTTCTACCTATTCTACTTAGCTTAAAATGTAATTGTTATTTAGAAGAGCCTGGAGTATGTTTAGCTGCTGACATGTCTGTGTTCCGTAACCCAATAAGCTTTATATATCCTGTTTTGTTTTTTAACTAATTTACACATGCCAAAGTCTAGAGCCTGAATGCCCTCTACTAGGTCCAGTAAGTTGAAGGAAAAGGTATCACTATCCTTGCCTTGGAAAAGTCTGTTTATAAGAGTCCATACACATTTTCTCTCTTTTGTATTATATTTGTCAGGCTTTCTGGCACCAGGCTGTAAATAAAGTGAGATTTCCATTCCACAGGTGACAATTAGTGTGATGTTGGGAAAGTGCCCAACTTCTCAGCAACTGTTAGTAAATAGCAGAAGGTTACATATCAAAATAATGGAATCATTGTTTAGTGGGTTTTTCTGTGACTCAAACATTTAGGGAAAATATTAACTTTCATTTACCACTGGCTTGGTATAAACATATTTCTTTCACATTTTTTTCTTCCTATTCCTGTGAGAGTTTCAAAGTGGTATCTTTTAACCGGCTGTACTTGAATCTATTTTTAAATTAGTGCCCTTGCACTTGTGCCAGTAGAGTTGATTTTTTTTTTTTTATTGAACAGACATCAGAATAAGTGATATTCATCCTCTTGTGACAGGGGTATAGAAGGAACACTAGAATTTCATAGTTTACTCAATAAATAATGAAGAACAGTTTGGACTTTTTTTTAGTTGAGTAGCATTTTTTTATTTATTCAAACTATTTTACTAGATAAAACATCTACTCACCTGCACCCTTTTGAAAACTCCACTAAGCACCTGTCTGCATCTTTTGGTGCCTAAATACATTTAAAAATCAGGCTCCTGATTTCAAGGAACTATAGAGCAAGTACTAAGTTCACTTACCTAGCCACTGGATTGCAGTGGATTCAGTCACTATCTACTTGGGATGATGGCTAACATATGAGAGGATAAGTATCCTTTCAGCAATCTTCTGAACCATTTAGGATCTTGTTTTGTTTTATTTTAAATTATTCAGCTCTGTAGTGATAAATGTAAAACTAAGATCATTTATATTTGGGTCTAAATAACATGATTGCATCTAGTTAATAATTTACTATCTACTGCCTAAAATTCACTTTTTGAAAGCATTTCTTAGAAATAGGTATTTATGGAATTTTTAACAATGATTGTATTGTCCCTATATATCACAAATGCCATGAGGCCTGCCCTTAAATCTGGAAGACTTTGTTTTACATATTGCAAATGCATGAAAGGATAAGAGTTTATAAAGAGCATTTTGCAGTCTAAAATGCTGTGACAGCAAATTTGCTAGCAGCGATAATCATAGAATCATAGGACTGAAAGGGATCTCAAGAGGTCTGAGTATTGTCTAGGCCAGGCGTGGGCAAACTTTTTGGCCCGAGGGCCACATTGGGATTGCAAAATTTTATGGAGGGCTGGGTAGGGAAGGCTATGCCTCCCCAAACAGTCTGACACCGCCCCTATCCAACCCCCACCCACTTCCCACCCCTGACTACCCCCCTCAGAAAACCAAACCCATCCAACCCCTCCCCGCTGCTTGTCCCCTGACCACCCCTTCCAGAGACCCCTGCCCCTAACCACCCCCCAAGACCCCAGCTCCTATCTAAGCCCCCCTGCTCCTTGTCCCTTGACTGCCCCCCCGTCCCACCCTAACTGCCTCCACAGGACCCCACCCCCTACCTATCTCCCCATTCCCCATCCCCTGACCACCCTCCCAGAATCTCCACCCCATCCAACCATCCCCTGCCCCCTGTCCATGCTGACTGACCCCTGGACTCCCCTGCTCCTCATCCAACGTCCCAGTCCCCTTACCATGCTGCTCAGAGCAGCCTGTCTGGCTCTGTGTGGCTCTCCAGAGCTAGACATGCTGCCCCGCAAGAGCACGCAGCCCCACCGGAGCCAGCCATGCTGCTGCAGCGCTGCCTGGCAGGAGCTACCGGACTGAGTGCTGCCCACGCAGCAAGCTGAGGCTGTGGGGGCGTGTGAGGGTTTGAGGCCCCTCAGGCCGGGACAGCACAGGCTAAGAGCCAGAGTCAGTAGCAGCCCCCTTGGCTCGGGGCGGCACGGCCTAGTGGCCTGAGTCAATAGTAGCCCCTCGGCTCGGGGCAGTACGGCCTAGTGGCCTGAGTCAATAGCAGCCCCTTAGCTTGGGGCAGTATGGCCCAGTGGCCCGAGTCAATAGTAGCCATTTGGCTCAGGATGGTACGGCCTAACGGCCTGACTCAGTAGCAGCCCCTTGACTCGGGGCGGTGTGGCCCAGTGGCCAGAGTCAATAGTGGGGGGTCGCCCACCTAGGGGTGTGGCAGACTAGGTAGGGGGTCCCGGGGCCCACCTTCCTCCACCAGCCCCGACCCAGGGCCATAAGAGTGGCTCAGCGCCTTGCCACTGACTCAGCGGGAAGGTCCCACCAAAACACGCTGAGTCTCACTGCGGGGTACGGGGGGAGGTACCACTCCACCACCCTCCCTGGGTCACTTCTACTGGGTCTGACGATGGGGTCTCCCAAGCGGCTCCAGCTCCTCCGCAAGCTGACGGGTCAGTTGTCCCCTCTGGCTGTTCCCATACCGGGGCTTCAGGTAGGCTGATGTCAGGCTCAGGCTCGGGCTCGGGCTCGGGCTCGGGCTCGGGCTCGGGCTCCGCAGGAGCTTTCCAGGCACCTCCTTCTCCTACGGCCACCAATCTAGAATGAGCTGAGCTCCCTCCTTTTATACAGCCAGAGCACTTGGAGCATGCCCAGTACTGTGGGGGTGGGACTTCCTCGGCCGGTGCTTCTGGCCTGCCCCTGCCTGGGCAAGTGTGGGGCTGGTCTGCCCCGTCACAGGGAGAGGGAACAGCGTCAGGGAGGAGGACAGGGGATGAGCCTCCCCAGCCGGGAGCTCAGGGACCAGGCAGGATGGGCCCATGGACCTGATGTGGCCCACGGGCTGTAGTTTGCCCACCCCTCATCTAGACCATCCCTGACAGGTTTTTGTCTAACCTGCTCTTAAAAATCCTTGAGGATGGAGACTCAACAACCTCCCTAGGAAATTTATTCCAGTGTTTCACTACCTTGACAGTTAGGAAACTTTTCCTAACATCTAACCTAAACAACCCTCCTGTAATTTAAGCCAATTGCTTGTTGTACTATCCTCAGAGGTTAAAGAGAACAATTTTTTTCTCTCTCCCTTGTAACAACCTTTTCTGTACTTAAAAACTGTTATGTCCCCTCTCAGTCTTCTCTTCTCCAGACTGAAAAAATTGATTTTTTTTAATCTTTCCTCAAAGGTCATGTTTTCTAGACCTTTAATCATTTCTGTTGCTCTTCTCTAGACTTTCTCCATTTTGTCCACATCTTTCCTGAAATGTGTCACTCTGAACTGGACACAATACTACAGTCAAGGCCTAAACAGGGTGGAGTAAAGTGGAAGAATTACTTCTTGTGTCTTGCTGACAACACTCCTGCTAATACATCCCAAGAGGATGTTTGCTTTTTTTGCAACAGTGTTACACTGTTCACTCCTATTTAGTTTGTGGTCCACTATGACCCCCAGATCCCTTCTGCAGTACTCCTTCCTAGGCACTCATTTCCTATTTTGTATGTGTGCAACTGATTGTTCCTTCTTCAGTGGAGTACTTTGCAATAATCCTTACTGAATTTCAACCTATTTACTTCAGATCATTTCTCCAGTTTGTCCAGATCATTGTTAATTTTAATCCGATCCTCCAAAGCACTTGCAACCCCTCCCAGCTTGGTATCATCCACAAACTTTATAAGTATACACGCTATGCCATTATCTGAATCATTGATGAAGATATTGAACAGAACCAGACCCAGAATTAATCCCTGCTGGACCCCACTCGATATGCCCTTTCAGCTTGAATGTAAACCACTGCTAACTACTCTCTGGAAAGGGGTTTCCAGCCAGTTATACACTCACCTTGTTGAAGCCCCAAAGAGGTTGCGTTTCCCTAATAACACATAGCTTTTGTATTGTACTTTTCATCAATAGCTTTTAGAGCACTTTTCAAAGGGAAAGTAAATATAGTTATCTCTTTTTATACAGATGAGGAAACTGAGGCACAGAGAGGGAACATGATTGACCAGGGTCACACAGTAGTGTAGAATAATCTCCTTCCCAGTCCATTATCCTAGCTCCTTACTGCCTCCCCAAGTCAACTATACTCTTATTTTCTTCATACATTCATACAGAATGGCATATAGTTTAATGTGGTTACAGTATCATGAAAAGTTGTGTGAAACTCAGGACATAAATGGAGGGAAGGACTTCATTCATTTTTTCTAAGTGTCTAAATTCAGAAAGTGCTACCACTTCTTGCTCACTCCTTAGGCTAGTCAGATATCATAGTTGGAAACCTCCAAAGACGAATTGCTATTTCACTGAATTATCTGCATGTCTAGAAGAAAGCTGCATAGACCATCTTTGTCCAGCTCAAATCAGTGAGTGATAGTGGATCTGGAGTCCTGTGGGAAGATTTCACCAGATGACTGGACAGTTTAAAACCAGAGAAATTGACAAATTCATGATTCCAGTGCCTGTTAAGAACTCCACTCAAAGCAATTTAATCTGCAAGTGAAATCATTATGCATGGCACACATGGACTAAAGGCTAAACAGTGACTTCTGCTGTCAAAGTGCTACACAGACAGACAGACATGCACCTATCATTCCTGTTATAAGCAGAGTTTGAAGAGAGCAGCTTTGCCTAGGATGGCAAGAGAAAGGGGGAGGATATTAATGACAGAGTAATGGATACCTGTGAAGCATACTGCAATCAAGATAAGCAGCCAGCTCTCATGTTCTCCATTGCTGCCATCCTTCAGCTTGATGAGCTCTGAGAAAGCTCTGAGTATTTGTTCTGAAGTGAGTCAGTTAAATGCAATAATTATATTCCTTCAAGAAGTGAAAGTGACACATGTTCAACACTGACGTGATTTTTTCCTCCTTGCGATCATAACAATAGATTTGGGCTGATTTCCTATTCATAGACAATCAGTGAGGGGGAAGAACAAGGAATACTACCGGATGCCCTGGCTGACCTTCAGAAGAATTATTGTTTTTCTTACTCCTGTTTTTTCTTCATTGTAAGGGGAGCTACAAAAGCTTGCTATTTAAAAACAGGTGCATAAATGAGTGGTCTACTATAGAGATATAATGGATTCAGGACAATTGTGTCCTTAATCTGACAGCTGCTTTTGTTGTTTTGCCCTTTTGTATGCATGAATGGGAAAATTACTATTACTACCCATTCATGTCAGAAAAATATTCAACAAATATTTGCCAAGCAACGTGTGTGTGTTTGGAGTATGGCTTGAAAAGTGTGTGTGTGTGTGTGCATGCATGTGTTGCACTTTTTTCCCCTTAATATTCAACATTGTCAGGCTACAAGGATGCAACTTAATTAACATTGGCATTTTAATACAGTTTTTGGCACTAGCTATACGCAAATAATGTATTTCAGCTAAATTGTATGTTAGTTATTTTTCCAAGAAATATAATTCCTAGTCTCATCAGGTCTTGCGGATTTAAAAAAATGCTTTCTAAGACATTATGATATAAGTCAAAGGTACAGGGAATACATTTATTGTCACCTTTATGCAAATCTGTCACTCAGCACAAGGCTCTCAGATTAAAATTGAAATGCCAGTGGGCTGAGACAGTAATGCCTTCCAAATACTCAGCTGTGAACACAACTGACAGACCAAAACTGTTTGCTAAAATGAGAGCATCATTCTTGGAAAACATGGTGCATTTATATAGCTGGAGAAAATGTATATCAGTTTCACTGTAGATGATGTTTTTGAAAGCCTCTAGATGCAAATGAAGAATTTGTCTCTTAAAGACAAGTTTCCCAGAAGAGTTTGCCATGCTTGTCATTACACATTAGTGCAGAGGTCAGAGGAAAAAATAGGATGTATAAAATATTTCTTATATGTTTAATCAACACTTTTGGCAATAAAGCCTAGGAATCAAAAGTCTTGAGGGGGAGGCAAAACCAAGCTGTAATACTAGTGCTGAGTGAATAATTCAGTTGATGAATTTAGCCTATCAACTCACCTAATGTCCACAAACAGACTGTAATCCCTGAAAATATACTTGTTATTCTAAATCAGTAATTTTATTTGTTGTTTTGTTTTTTACTCTCTAGATTGCAAACAGTTTGTTAGTATTTGATACTTGGGGCTTGTCTAGACAGGATACTCAGGAAAATTAATCCAAATTAACTAAAGGTTTGAATTAAAAATTGCTAATCAAATGTCACTAAACCCCCATGCAGACACTCTGGCTCAGAATTCACTGTCCCTATGTAGAGAAGCCCTTGATCTTCAAAATACAATCTGTATTGGGTAGCTGTCCTTGGCATATAAATTATATATTGTTTATGTCCCCTGCCTGGATGAAGGTAATTCCTTTATGACCAGATCCTGCAATGACTTAACCCCATGAAAAAGTGTTACAGATTTTTTTCAAGTATATTACAGTATATCCTAATAATACAATTACATTTTATCATTTATATATATATTTAAGTTTCATAACCAGTAAGAAATGCAAAAAATAAATGTGTGATCCGTGCTCCAGGAGAAATCTATGTCCATCACTGAGTTTGTGACAAGTTGCAGGGAAGCCCCAGAAGGGGTGATTCCTAGCTTGAGGAGACATACCCATGCTAAAGCGACAAAGAGTCTTTTAGCACCTTATAGGCTAACAGATTTTGGGGATCATGAGCTTTTGTGGGCTAAGACGCACTTCATCAGATGAATGTTGTGGAAATGTCCAGAGGCAAGTATAAACAGCAGGCAAGACAGCAAAGTAAATTCAATCAGAGCGGGTTAAGCCCACCTCCAGCAGGTGATCTGGAGGTGTGAACACCCAGAGAGGAGAAACTGCTTTTGTAATTGTCTTAGCCCATGAAAGCTCATGATCCCTAAAATCTGTTAGTCTATAAGGTGCTACAAGACTCTGTTGCTTTTGCAGATCCAGACTAATACAGCTATCTCTCTGATACTATACCGATGCTAGTTCCTATCAAACTAGGGAACTAAAAATAGAACATAGTGCCGCAGCTGCCTTGGTCTGCTGTTTCTTTTATAGTGTTTGCCAATTAACTGATATTTAAAAACTAATAAAAACTGTAAATTTCTTGAGGCATGGACTTGGTGTATCTGTATGCCTGGACAGCACCATAACATCTGTATGACACAATATAAATAATGTGTTTGTGCCATATTACTTGCTAACATGCCTGCAGAAAAGATATTGCTCTCCCCATAATGATTGGGTGACGGGTTCATACCTGGTAGAGGGAAATATTTCTTTTAGTGGTAATAAATAAACGTTATCACATTTTCTTAAATTAAGTATTGAAGACTGCCACATTAAATTAAATTCCTGTTCCAACTTAGTAAAGTTGCAACATACATGCAGTCTATGGATTACTGAGTGGGAACATAATTTGTGATTGTATTCTAATGGGTAGTGCATAAGTTATTTTAATAGCTATAATAAAAAATATAAAGCTCCATAATCATTTTAAAGTCTTCTCAGATAGAAAGAAAATATGATTTTCTAAAAACAGTAAATCAAGAATATAAATAACCTTCCAGATGAAAAAAAAATCTAAATGGTATTAGTGCTAGTTTCTGCCATTTGAAACTATTTATGTGTGACACAACTAAATGGAAGATTGCTTCTGTCAGGACTGCGTATACTCTTGCATTTTCTTTTCCATAAATCCATTTGTTAGCCAACACAGGTGCTTCTGGGTAGACTATGTACCAGGTTTTAAAAATCATTGCACTTAGTTGTTGTAGGCTCAGCAAAACTTTAAAAAAAGTGACAAAAAAGGAGAACCGTAACTGAGAACTATATATATATATGCACGTGTCCGTATATTATATATAGAATTATAATAACTGTCACGTACTGGTATTTTTATTTAATTATTTGTATTATTGTAGCAAATAGGAGCTTTAGTCCTGGACAAGGATCCTATTGAGCTAGGCACAGTGCAAAAAGAACGAAAAGAATTGACAATGTAAGTACAAAACAATGGCTGGATACTGACAAACAAATGGGGAATTCCAAGGTAGAGTGATCAATATCCTGATTTTATAGGGACAGTCCTAATATTCAGGGCTTTGTCTAATATACGTGCTTATTAACCCTCCACCCCCGCTAAATTCCCCTGTCCTGATTTTCACACTTGCTGTCTGGTCACCCTAGTCCAAGGAAACAGTGAGACTTTATCAGTCAGCATGATAAATATTGTTTTCAGGACACCAGTAGCCTAGATGCTCTCAAGCTTTGTTGTAGGCACCATAGCAAAGGAGAGTTTTAAGGAGGGATTTGAATGAGGATAATGTGGCAGCTTTGCAGATATTTACATGGAGCACCTCCCAAGCACATGAGGTAACACAGAAGAAAGTGCAAAGGTGCTTGCTTGAAAATGTAACAAGTGGGTGATAGAGCTTGTTATCATGGGCTGATTGAAGGTGGGAGTTGACATCTCAGTAGTGAGATGTCGATTCTGTCTAGTTGGCAACCAGTATCAAGCGGAGTGCCCCAGGGATCGGTCCTGGGGCTGGTTTTGTTCAACATCTTTATTAATTATCTGGATGATGGGATTAATTGCACCCTCAGCAAGTTCACACATGACACGAGTATGGAGGAAGAGGTAGATACACTGGAGGGTAGGGATAGTGTCGAGAGTGACCTAAACAGATTGGAGGATTGGGCCAAAAGAGATCTGATGAGATTCAACAAGGACAAGTGCACAATCCTGCACTTAGGAAGGAAGAATCCCATGCACTGCTACAAGCTAGGGAACAACTGGCTAAGCAGCAGTTCTGCAGAAAAAGACCTGGGGATTACAGTGGACAAGAAGCTGGATATGAGTCAGCAGTGTGCCCTTGTTGCTAAGAAGGCCAACGTCATATTGGGCTGTATTAGTAGGAACATTGCCAGCAGATTGAGGGAAGTGATTATTCCCCTCTATTCAGCACTGGTGAGGCCACACCTGGACTACTGTGTCCAGTTTTGGTCCCCCCCACTACAGAAGGGATGCGGACAAATTGGAAAGAGTCCAGCAGAGGGCAACAAAAATGATTAGGGGGCTGGGACACAAGACTTATGAGGAGAGACTGATGGAACTGGGGTTATTTAGTCTGCAGAAGAATAAGGGGGGATTTGATAGCAGCCTTCAGCTACCTGAAGCAGGGTTCCAAAGAAGATAGAGCTAGGCTGTTCTCAGTGGTGGCAGATGACAGAACAAGGAGCAGTGGTCTCAAGTTGCAGTGGGGGAGGTCTAGGTTGGATATTAAGAAACACTATTTCACTAGGAGAGTAGTGAAGCACTGGAATGGATTACCTAGGGTGGTGGCGGAATCTCCATCCTTAGAGGTTTTTAAGGCCTGGCTTGACAAAGCCCTGACTGGGATGATTTTGTTGGTGTTGGTCCTGCTTTGAGAAGGGGGTTGGACTAGATGACCTCCTGAGGTCTCTTCCTACCCTAATATTCTATGATTCTATGAATGAGAGATGATAGGGAGGGTGGAGATAGGCTGTGAAGGGACTTTAAAGTGAAGACAAGTAGCTTATGTTTAATGTGATAGAACAGGGAGAGCCAGTGGAGGGATTCAGTAAGAGGGGTGATATGATCAAAGTGATGGGCTAGGAAAATGATCTTTGCAGCAACATTCCGAATGGATATGAGCAAGATAAGATTGTATTTATCAAGGCCAGAAAGAAAGGTGTTGCACAATCTTGATGCAAGATGATGAGAGTTTGGATGTGAGTTTTAGCTGAGTGAGTGAATTGGAAAAGCTCTGTCTCAGAGACGCTATGCAGAAGGAATTGGCAAGATTTAGCAATAGCCTGCATGTGATGCCCTAGAGAGTGGTTCAAGTAAAAAATGAAGTCCAAGTTATGGGTCTTAGGGTCAGGTAGGAAGGTAATGTTGTCCACAGTGATCAAGAAAGGAGCTGAAGATGGAGGGAGGGCCAAGGTTGAGTAGGGGGGCATATGTCACCAGAGATGAAGGAGGAAGAGGATAAAGATGGCACCTAGATTTCTGCTGGCTGGAGGAGCAGGATTTTGGGATGGAGAGGAGAAGAATGAGTAGGAAGAGCTGGTGAGAACTGTGGAGGGTTGAGAGTAACCAGGAAGGGGAAATGGTGCCAGAGGGGGGAAGAAAGGAGGAGGGAGGAAGTAAGAGAGATGCTATAATGCAGAAGAGGGATGGTGAGAGACACGGATAAGAAAATAAAACAAGTAAGGGAAGAAAATATATTCCTGACACTAGAACTGGGTCCAAGCTAGACTTGGAAGTACCCCCTGTATGGGTATGAATTATTGTTAATAATTCTCCTTCTTCATCCCCTTTTCCAAGTAGATGGGTCAGGTTGCTGGATTCATCTTTTCCAGGCCTGGCAGTTCAATGCTTAGTCCATATCCACTCCACCTCTTTACACAATCTATCCACTGTTTTCTTGGCCATCCTCTTCTTGTTCTCCTCCTGCAAACTCTAGTCTCAGATGCCTCCATAACAGGATTCCCTTCCTCCATCCTTCCTACATGCCTATACCATCTCAGCCTCTTCTCTGATACCACAGAACTTGGTCTCACACCTGATGACATTATTCCTCATGTGGTCCAACAGTGTCACCTCCTCACTGTCCTCAAACAATGGTTTCAAGTCTTCTCAAGTGCCTTTCTTTTGTCACTCATCTCTCTGATCTGTTCCAAAGAGATGGGCTTACCCTTCAGTAGCCTGGGCATCTGTTTATCATAAATCACTCTTCTTATCTTGTGCTGACTTTCCCCGCACTCTGCAGTCTTACTTGTACTTCTCTGTCAGTTTCTCCGTTTGCTGCTAGCCAGCCCCCAAGGTAACAAACCTAGACAATAATTAGTACATAACTCCTCGCTTTTTCTCTCACACTCACACACACACCCCCTCCCTTCTCTCTCTTATACACACACACCCCACCTCCCTTCTCTCTCTCTCTCCCTCTCTCTCACACACACACACAAAGACACACAGCCTACCTTTAAGGTAAGAATTAATATAAAATACAGACACTTGAAATTTCTTTGCCTAATACATTCGATTAACTGGCATTTTCAAAAAGGACAAATTAATAAAAGAAATCTGTTCATAAATAATTCATATACTGGAAAAGAGACAAAATGCACTGAATAAATTGCCTTGAGTTGTTAACCCAGCTCTTTCCATGACAGAGTGTTGATAACAGCACTGTTCCCTTGCACCTTAAATAGAGTTGCCATCTTGATGCTGACTAACAGGTGTCATCGTCACGTTCTACAAGGTTTTATTGGACAAATTGTCCTTATACAGATTAACTCTTTGTTCAATGTGTACTATTTTCTCTTTGCTTGAAATAGGAATTTTTGGGAATTAGATAAACTGATCCCTTTAGTGTCCAAGTGTTTTGTTCCGCATTTTGCTATACCATGAGGCACTCACAGCTATGCAAACAGCTGATACTGAGTGAAGCATTCACTACTATGAGCTGTCTAAGGACTCCCTGTGGAAGGGGTTTTGTTTGGTATTAAATGTGATCCTCTATTTTACAGATCCTTACTTGGCAGTAATATGCCTCATAGTGTCACATCAGCTATCATGACCCTGCTACTGTATCAAGCAATACTTTACTAACTGGAATTATCTTTTCTTTTCACCTGCAAAAGCAATTATAGGCCACAAAACTGTGATAAATCGGAGCATGTAGTGATGGTCCAAAGTAGCTTTTGCTTTTTATAAAGCCTTTTTATCAATTTAAAATAAAGGGTAGGCTGGATCCAGGTTCCATTTTATCTGAACTTTCCAAGTTCTGTATGTTGGAAGGTTTGGTTTTAGCCTCTTTTTATTTTTTTTTACTGATACCCCTAAGTCAGAAGTGAGATACAGTAAACCAATCCCCATTAGTTTTCAGAAGATCAATCATTTGGTCTGGGAGAAAGAGAGGCAACGTGTCCTTTTTGGTTATCCACATTGGGCGCTATTTGTCTTCAGATGAATCCAAGTTCAGTTGTACAAAAAAGGTTATCTGTTCCATCAATACTATGTAAAGTTTAATCATTTCAGTCTAGTTTGGTCTATCACTGGTAGTTCTGCTCTTTGTCCTGTATTGGGGAATGGCTTTGTGACCTGTCGCTAGCAGAAAAAAAGCACCATTTCTTTTCTCCTTTACTAATTACTCAAAATAGTGCTTTTTAGAATATGGGGAACACAGCAGCTGACTATGGGATTAAGCTGGAGTGTATGGCAACTAGATATTACAGTGATAGGCTTATTACAGTCTGGAATATAGATATATTTGTATGTGTTCCGACAGTTTAAGTCCTAGACCATGCACCAGAAATCTTTACATTCTGACTGTAAACTTGAATTTACATACTGCAGATGCTATACGGCCTACTAAACATATGAACAATGGCAAAATGCTTTGAAGTGCTCATTGTGGAATAAGGAATAAATCATAAGAGAAATGAGAATGTGTGGAGAACCCTTTTTTAAAGAGGTAGGTTAATTCAGAAGTTGGCAGAGGCTGCATTAACGCCTGTGTGTGCACAGGAGTGTGACAGTTCTGTTCTTAAGAGCATAGAAAAGCAAAATGATCTCAAATTGTTAGTGTCTGACATCAAATTTTCTCCCAGCAAAATAGGTGTAAAAGTTTAAAGTTTAAGTTTTTTTCTTAATAGTAAACTAATTCTTCTTCACAATGTGTGAGGTTGAAAAACTTACCAAACTTGCTATTGAAAATCTCTTTTCACAGATTGAGTGAGACAGAGTTTATCTCAAGTTTTGATAGAGAAAAGAAAGTTGATAGCATTGGATGGGAAGGCAGAGGCTCATGCTGGCTCTTCTAAAAAATTTGAGAAAGGAAAATTTAGTCATGAAAATAAGCTAGGAATTTGTGGCTTCAGTTCATATTTTTTTCTGTATTGCAAATCTATTAACCAATTGTCAGTTGTGCAAAGAAATGTGTAAAGGAGTCTCGATTGCCAGAGCTGAGGTGCATTAGTAAAGCTGTATTGAGATTTGTATGGATATAAAGGGTGAGTTGGTACAACTGTATAGGAAAACTCTCTTCTGTGTTTGGCGGTACAAAGAGCTATTGAGGGTCTCAATTTTTGCATGCATAATCTCTATCCCTGCTTCTCAACAAACCAGAGGAAAAGTTAAAGAAAAGTTGTTTGTTTTTTAAAACAAGTATAAAAAGAGCTGAATTTTCCAGCTATGTATATTGAAACAAAAGCTTGTATATTTCCCTCCTCCTACAATGGAGTTGTTCCTGTAATTGAGGTCTGTGTTTGACTATGGAAAGTGGAAGCAGATCTGATAAAACTGTGCACCTTCGATGAGTGATATCTTTTATACTGATGGATGGCTGATGGATGTGTTGGAGAAGGTCAGGTGCTTTTAAAGTAGAACAGCCTCAAAGCAATGCATAATAATGTATTGGTATCAGCTCCCAGGGTCCAATATACAAAGCTTTTGTACTGGCATTAAATTGATACTTGTGTTTAAAAAGCATTGAAGACAAATGTACCAATATAATGGTAGAATAGTAAAGAGAAAGTTAAAGTGAAAAATGATTGCAAAATGTCAGTGGAACATTAAATGACCCTTCCAGTTTAAGCTCATTCTAATATATTGCCTTCATGGATCAACTGTACTATCAAGTGACTGAAATTGGTTATACAATAGACTCTCGATTATCCAGGATAATAGGGAAAGAATTAATCCTGGTTAATAAAATGCCGGATAATCACCATCCATAGGAAATATGGGGAGAAGGGGGTTGGTTCACCAGCCACCCTGTGCCGGGACGGGGCGGGGCGAGGGTGTTGGTTCACTGGCTGCCCTGTGCCCTGGTGAGGTGGGGTTTTTTTTGTGCTTGGGGTAGCAACAAAGCCAGAGCCAGCCCTGTGAGTTACGCATGTTTTTTTTTTTTACATCCTGGTTAATCCACATGCTGGTTAACCCAATCCTGGATAATCAAGAGTCTACTATATAAGGCGCAAAAATAGTTGAATGGCAGTTCTGGGATGTAACCATATCTTTGGGTGAAATTCTAGCCTCACTGAAGTCAATGGTAAAACTCCCTCTGACTTCAGTGGGTTCAGATTTTCACCCCTCATGTTTTGAGGAAAGGATCTCAGACATCCCAAGAAAAGCAGGGTTCCCCTGTGTGACGCTGGCAGACTAGGTGCCATTTCATGAAAAGGCCCCAGGCCTCATTGAACACTTACAAATGTACAGCTGGAGACCACCCTTGCATACCCTCATGTTAGCATTATCAAAATAGGTATTAGAGGTTAAATGGATAAGAATGTGTTTCGTGTTCAGACTTTATAAAATGCTTGTGCGATGCCACCTGTACTGATTGCACTTCACGCCCTAGGCTATAGAGGTTGTAAGTTAGATTGAGTGTTCACTTTGTAAACCTCTGTAATTGTATAACTCACCAAACAGGAAAAAAAGTATTGATTAAGAAGGGCTTGCTCTGCATACAAGATGACTAATGGACAGCAAATGAGGTATTGTGTAGCATCAAAGGAGAGAGGCACTGTTGACTTCATTCCTAACTCCCTCCAGGAAGAGGAAACCTATGCATGAACTCATCTTATCAGTCTGGGATCTGGAATGGAAGGGATAAAAATCCTTGACAAAGAGAAACTACCTGCCCCTGGATACTTCCACTGCATGCATCCAACGAAGTGGGTATTAGCCCACGAAAGCTTATGCTCTAATACTTTAGTTAGTCTTTAAGGTGCCACAGGACTCTTTGTTACTTCTGCAATTCCAGACTAACACAGCTACCCTTCTGATTCTTGAATCTCTTTTATGCTGTTTGGTCTTGGAAGGGAAAGGATTCCTGAACATAAGCAAAGAGATCCCCAGGCTGCTTGGCATGGATAAGCCCTGAAAAACATTTGGAATTGAGAGATTACTAGAACTCCATGATCTTTGGAATCATAGGCTGAAACTCATTATGTCCATATACTTGCTTGCATTAGCCTGCACTTAACTATCTCATTTCTTTTACATAATTAATAAATCCTTAGTTTATTCTAGGATTGTCTGTGGTATGAGATCTAAGGTACAAACTGAGCTGGGACAAGTGACTGATCTCTTGGGACTGGGAGCAACCTGAATATTTCATAATTTTTGATGTAAGTGACTATTTATCACTAAGTCTGGCTTGTTCGGGTGACAAGACAGCCTGGAGAGCCCCAGGCAACAGTCTGTGACCATGGTAAGCCTGTTACGGAGATACAGGAGTTCACATTTTTTTACTGGCTTGGTGAAATCTAATTATAGAAAATACCACCAGTTTGGGGTGTTTGCCCTGTTTTTAGACAGTCTGCCCTGAAGGTGGCACTCGCAGTTGTGAACCACTCCAGACAGCAATTCCCCCAGTGCAAAATTTGTGTAGGAAGAGGTGTCACTAAGACTCCTGAATATGTCTCAGGATTCCCCCATTCTTGATAAGGCATCTGCCATTACATTTTCTGTCCCATTGATAAGCCTCTTTTTTAGTTCTGAAAGCCTTGTTCACAGGCCTCTGTCCATACCACCTGGTCGGGTTTCCCCTTTTTTGTAAAGTTTGTTATGGAGACCACAGTGTCACTAAATCCCATTACAAACCTCCAGTAATAATTGGCCAACCAATAAAGGATTGGACCTGCTTCATGGGGTCCAGTTCAATGTGCAATTCAGCCTCTATAACCATCCCTAACCCTAATTGTCAATATCTACCTGAGACCACATGGGGAAAGAGTGAGAGGCTGGAGGCTCAGCTGCCAACAATATGCTAGTGACACTCAGCTATGGATATCATTCTCAGCTGATGCAATCACCCCCAGTACTAAAATGTGAGAATGCCTAGAAGAAATCAGAGCAGCTGACTCTAGCATAACTCAGCCCAGAATAAACTGATGCTGGTTGAAACAGGGAAAATGCTTTGAGGGATTGACTGAAATGTGTCAGCCTTCTGTTGGAGGCCAAGAGTCCCCACTCATGAAAGTGGTGCAAAGCACCAGGGTTCTGTCTGACTCCTCATTAAATTTGGATGACCAAATAGTGTTAGTATCTAAAAATGCCATCCTTCTGCTCCAACTCTATAGGAAACTTTGTTTCTTCCTACTGGACAATCACTGGTAATCCGTGTATGTGTCACCTCCAGGCTAGATTCCTGTAATTCACTGTGTCCGAAGATGAATGTGAAGATGATGCCCAGCCATTCCCTGTTACAAAATGCATCGGCCCACTTTTTCTTTGGCTTAGGCGACTGGGAGCCCATCATCATCAAGTCCCTCCAATGGCTCCCAGCCGGCTTCCACAGCCAGTTTAAGCCCTTAGTCCTAGTCTTTAAAAGCAGGTAATGAGTCACACCCAACCTACATCAAAGACCAAATGTCATCCTGTGAACCACTGCAACCGCTGCATTTTCTTGATCAGGATCCAGCTCTGGATAAACTGCCAGAGATTAATTTTGATCAAGTCTGAATATCTTTAGAAAATGCCACAAAGCAATCCTTTTAGAAAGGGTCTGTCCATCATAAGTAGGTGATAGTCATAACATTGATACTCCCTTCTATCCCAAAACCTAACCGCTCTCATAGCCCCTGGCCCACAAAAATTTTTTTTTAAAAAAAGAGTTTTTCCCCAAAAAGGGAGATATTCCAGTGATTCCATGAAGTCCACCAGGGACTTTGTTATTGCTATCACTTTTTACCTGGAAGGCATTCAGATACAATGATGATGGGCAGCAGTAGAAAACCATGAAGTGCATGATGAGTCACATTTGTGTAGAACAGGAATAACCCCACTGAAATGAATGCAGTTACACCAATGTAAGTGAGATCACAATTTAGCTCAGAATTTGAATAGTGCTGCAATTTTTGATGGTTACTTTAAAGGCATCCGTTTTTGTAACATATGTTCTGGGTAAATAGCACTGTCACTTCTCTCAGTTTAATCCTACCCATATTTGTCTCTGATATTTTTAAAATATGCCTTTTAAGGATAATGAGGTATTGAGCATTGGCAGGTTATGATGAGGCCCCTTCCAAATTCATGACTGTGAAAAACACATGTACTTTTACCCAGATTTCATGTGGGAGACCAGTGTTTCTCAAACTTGGGGTTCTGCACTGCCTTCGGACCTGGGCAGCCAGGCTGCTGATTGAGCGGCCAGCTCTGAAGGCAGCAGTGCAGAAGTAAGGGTGGCAATACCATACCATGCCATGCTTACTTCTGCACTGCTGCTGACAGTGGTGCTGCCTTCAGAGCTGGGCTCCCAGCCAGCAGCTGCCGCTCTCCAGCCACCCAGCTCTGAAGGCAGAGCCCCTGGCAGCTGCAGCACAGAAGTAAGGGCTGCAATACAGAAACCCTCCTACAATAACTTTGTGAATCCCCTCTCCCCCACCTCTCCACAACCCTCTTTTGAATTAGGATACCTACAGTTACAACACCATGACATTTCAGACTTGAATATCTGAAATCATGACATTTTCTATTTTTAAAATCCTATGACTGTGAAATTGACCAGAATGTTCTGTGACTTTGGTAGGGCCCTAGTTATGACATTCTGGGGCACAATCCAGACTAATGAAGGGCTGTGTCACCCCTGCCCTGACAATTAGGATGCATCACAATGCTTTGCTACTGCAGCTCTTATCTAGGCCACTATCAGCCAGACAGCATGCAGGTAACACACTGAATGTCTGTGTCGAGCTACAGCCTGTCAGCCACACACCAGTCATACCCTGGCTTCTACCCAGGATGACCTGATGTCCCGATTTTATAGGGACAGTGCCAATTTTGGGGTCTTTTTCTTATATAGGCTCCTATTCTCCCCTCACTCCCACCTCTTGTCCCAATTTTTCACATTTGATGTCTGGTCACCCTACTTCCACCAGCCTGGGTTACCATTTGCAGAGTGACCCCACACACTCCCAGTCCCAGATTTTCCCATAGAACATGTTTTGCTTTGTCCAGTCCTCTTCTGTATGCAGTATAGTAGTAGCTATGTTAGGCCCAGGTTATTAGAGAGACATGTGGGTGAGGTAATCTCTCTTATTGGACCAACTTCTGTTGGTGAGAGAGACAAGCTTACACAGAGCTGTTCCTTAGGTATGGGAAACAAACTGGAAGTGTCACTGCTAAATACAAGGTTTGAAAAGATTGTTTAGCATAAGTAGTTAGCACATTCAAAGGACCACACAAGGTGAAATGGCCCGTTACCACCCCTCCAGTCATAGGGAGGAAAGAAAGGGGAGGAGGAAGCAGCTGGGGGTTAAAATCATGGACTGAATGGAGACACTGAATTTACAATTATTATAACCATGTATAACCTACTGACAACCTTCCTCCAGAGAGAGATGGATAGGGAGAGATAACTTGGGCTAGTTTTGCCACTCACTTTGGTAGTCCTGTAGTGCCTTTGAAATGGATTTTCTTAAGGGTTACCCCTAGATAAAGTACCTTCCAGCTGTGAGAATGGAGGCATAAAAACTCTGGTGAAAAATTTCATGCTGTTATTTGCTAAAATGCAGATTTGCTTGTCTCAAGGACCTTGTTTACTACTTATATGTAAATTGAAGGAAACACACATTCCTTTGTTTAAGATAGCCTCGCTGAGCAGGGCTACATGGATTTGAACATGTGCTACCAATATCATTAAGGGGAAATTCATAACTGTACATAGAATATTGCTACACACATTTCATCATGATATTATTGACCAGTGAGTTATTAGTTTGCAAATTATACCTGACAAGGCATATTTTGTACAAAGATTATTACAATGAGGTCTCGGGTGTGAATACAGGAGTGCATTCAGTCAGTCATAAGGGTTGTCTCTTCATCTATGAATAAATACATGGCAACAGGAAACAGTGTCTCAAAGGACTTCCTTAAACCCTACCAGTGACTATCAACAAATCCTAATTATTCTCCAGAGAGAGAGAGAGTGAGAGAGCATACTTACCAGTTAGTTTTTTTGTGATATGAATAACTACCAAATATCACCTTGAGACAGAGGTAAAGGCTAGCAAACTCTGGTCTTTGGATAAGCAATTTGCTGACTCAGTACTATTAGACTATCAAAATCTGAAGTTGTTTCCTGCAGGAAAGTAAAGCACTATCTATACTGCTTGTTGGAATAATATCACTTCCTCCAGTCTCTATTTAAGTCTCTACCATTAGTATGTTTCTCTAGAAAGGAGTTAAGAATTTTACATTTAAATTTAGTGAGTTGCATGTAACTTCCCCCTCCCTCACCTAGTGTTACCCATTGAAATTGGCCCTTTATAAGTCATGAACATACCAGTGGGAGAAATTATCCACAGAACAGTAGATTTGACAGAATTAAAATATCAACCTCTATGACATGCAGTGATGTATTCAGCTTGTGCTGAAAATTCAGCAAAAAATTGGTGTACAATTTCACACCACCACTGGAAGGGAGCTGCTGACATGAAAAAATGTCAAAATCTGCTGGCCCTTATGATAACGGCTAATGTCAATACAGCTACAGGATTGAAGGAGAAATGAAAGTTTAGAATATATGTCACCCAGAGTTAAGATGCTAGAAGTATAGCTTGGCCTGGCTCCAGGGTCTAGAGATAAACGTGGAACATTATCATGCTTGAGGCCTAAGCTTGAGTACTATACCGAGTCTCTTGCTTCCAAAGCGGCAGCGACAAGTAGAGATGTCATGAGATCAGCAAGCCGAGACCTCGTGATAGGATTGTGGCATAGCTTGGCATGTACTGTTACGGTTGTGTCTGTAAGAGCAGAAGTTAGGACTGAGGCGCATTTTGTCAGCTCTGTTTTGGGAAGCTCGATACTCTGCAGTGTGACAGTTTATTTGCCAGTTTTATCACTTTCAAGTGGGCTCCGAAAACATTAAAGGTGAACTGAAAAGTTTTTATAAACAAAATAAAGCCTTTGGAAAGATAACCCAAATAACAAAATTATATGTAAATTTAAGATGTACATTTTACTGTTGTTAAGTCCTTGAAACTACACTTGACACTGTATGAGACAGAAAACTCAGCTCCTTCCTTTAGGAACTCTCAAGCTAAACAGTATGAAATTAAAGTTCAGGATTTCATCTTTCCCCTGCAATAAGTAACAGCATTATAAATACCCATCAAGGAGATTTTCAAAGACACAAAGAGCAGATAGGAACTCAGCTCCCTCTGAAAGTTAACGGATTTAGGACTACAGGGGGAAATTTAACAGCATAATTGTGCTGGTATAATCTGCTGATGAATAGCACTATGTAAAAGATAGATATTATTATTTATTGGACAGCTATAGTTATACCAGTATAACTCCCCTTTGTAGACACCCTTTTTTAGCATAATTCTGCCTTTTTCCAGTTTACCTTCTACCACTTTGGTGTATGCAATAAAGTCTTCAGCATTCTGCTCCAAGCAAAGAGAAACTGCAGAGTTGCAATTCATTTGCAAATTTGACACAATCAGTTTGGGACTGAATAGAGATTTTGAATGGCTAGCTAACTACAAGAGCAGTTTCTCTTCTCTCGCTGTTCACACCTCCAGTTCAGCTCCTAGAGGAATACCTCACCCTCCCTGATTAGAGATAACAGCTGGTTCAGCCTCATTGGACCCACCCTGTTATCTTTAACCTGGTTCTTGCCTACCTATTTATACCTGCCCCTGGATACTTCCACTGCATGCATCCAACGAAGTGGGTATTAACCCACGAAAGCTTATGCTCTAATACTTTAGTTAGTCTTTAAGGTGCCACAGGACTCTTTGTTACTTCTGTAATTCTAGACTAACACGGCTACCCCTCTGATTCTTAGCTTTCTGTGGTAGTTAAACTGTTCTTATATTCCTGTGATACTCTCTGATCCAATGATTGTTTCTGTATTTATACAAAACAGAACCCTCTCAACAAAAGAAATCTAGCGCTTATTTACATTTAAAAACAGTGCAGCTCTAGTGCTTCAGTAAAGACACTACCTACACCAATGGGAGAAATCCTCCCTTTGGCATAGGCAATCCACATATGCCCCTGAGGTGTGGTAGCTAGGTCTACAGAGAATTCCATTACTGTATATAGCAGAGGTTAGATCAGGTTAACTACATGGTTCAGAGGGTAGATTTTTCACACCCTGAGCAATGTTGCCTAGTCTAGGCCAGGCTTGATGGAAGAATAGCCTGTAACTTGTTGGTTAAGGCAATTGCCTGACAGGGGTGAGAAGTGAGTTCAAGTCTCTGCCCCCAGTGAGTATGTATTTGTACAACAAAGTGGAACAATTTTAACTGGAGAGGTGAGAACTACCCACCCTACAGTTGTTCCTAGTCCAGGGGCTAGGATGCTCAGTGAGGAAGGGTAGAGCTGAGCTGAGCTCCCTGCTCCAGAGTGGGGATTCAAACCTGCATCTCCTGTGCAAGTGCCCTAAATGATGGGCTAAAGGTTAGATACACTCTTCCCCTGCCCCACCCCCACCCCCACCCCCACCCCCACCCTACCCTGAAACTGTCTCTGAAAAACTTTTTCTCAACCAAAACTATACTCCCGTCACGTTCATGAATAACTTTCAGGTCAACCAATACTGCATTTATAGATTTTAAGGGTCAGAAGGGACCCTTGTGAACATTTAATCTGACCTCCTGTATATTGCAGGCCACAGAATCTCACTCACTCACTTCTGAAATAGACTCCTAGCCTCTGGCTGAGTTATTGAAGTCCTCTAATCAGGGTTTAAATACTTGTTCACACCATGAACAAGTGACCCATGCTGCAAAGGAAGGTGGCGGGAAAAAAACAGGCTTTCTGCCAGTCTGACCCCAAATATGGCCATCAGTTAGATCCTGAGCATGTGAGCAAGACCCACCAGGCAGATACTTCAGAGAATTATTTCTGAGGTAAGTCTAAGCCCCTCCCCATCTAGTATCCCATCTCCAGCCTTTGTTTTTTGTTGGGTTTTTTTGTGTGTTTTTTGGTTGGTTTTTTTTGCTACTAGCAAAATAAATATTTGGCCAGTATTTGTCTAAAATATTTTGCTCAGCTCTACAGATACCTACTATAGGTAGTTCCCCAAACTAGAGACTGGATCACATTTCTCAGGAAATGGGACAATTCAGCTCTTACTCTGGTCCTCTGTACTGATCAGTTACCTCTCTGCCCCTCCCTCACACAGAAGCTTCCTCAACCCATCCAAAACAGTTTTTTACTTTTTTAAGAATGTTTTTAGTTCACTTTTAGCAGGGGGGCTAACCTGAATAAAAACATTATAGCCTATTCAATTTATACATATTACAACCAGAATGGATTCTATTTTTTAAAAACCAAAAAGCTTATGGTTTTTTCTCTGATTATTTCTTTATGAAGACTTTGTTGAAATAGGCCAAGCCATAATCTGACTAAGAGGTTCTAAAACAGCTCACTTTCCAGTATATGGGATTTCACAGTTCATTATGGAGCAGCCTCTGCCATTACTGTCATTGTTTGCCAACAACAAGGTTTAGAAAAATTGATGACATCAAATGATAATGATGCTTTCCTGAGGTCTACACAATGTCTGAACTAAAGCTAGACCACTAATCATTCCCCAGTCATTCCAACACAAAGCTTTGTATGTTTGGCCTCTGACTGGATTATATTCATTTATTTGGTAAATAGCTTTTGTATTGTGTTCCTGAGCTGCTGAATATCTAATGTCATTTACCAGTTTTAGTGATGTGCTTTTATTTTATTTTTTTAAACTAATCTGGTGGATTTCTTTTTAAATGAAACAAATCAAAACAACCCATTTCAGCAGTGCATGTCGGATGTAGAAATGCTATTATACAGTTTTTAAAAGCAACTTTTAATATCCTAACAGTCCACCTTTTCTGTAGTTAAACTGAATTGTTCTATTTCAATGTATGAGGTTAGCAGATATACATGCAATGATGCTAATCCAACATCTTTATATAGCCTCAATTTTGTGTCATCATGAACAGCAAAAGCAGTCATTCAAACAATGTTGAAAGCTAAATGGAATATTTCTATAGTGTATTCTTGCGGCCATTTCACTGGATCAAAACAATTAAGCTCAAATCAGTCCGGTTATGCTCCATGCACTGTGGATAGAGAAAAAAACTAAGGTGCAACCAAATATATATTGATGTAAAATCTGTTGTCATTTAACTTGACTATAACCTGTATATACTCTGCTTACTTATATAAATCGTATGCCTACAATTAGACAACATAAAATGACGTGATGTACTATATTTTGTCTTGTATTGCTATCTGTAGTCCTATTTGCTATATTTTCTGCTCAAATATAATTTTTTCAGAATTAAAATGTTTGATACATAGAGACCAGGGTTGCAACCTTTTCTTTAAAGAATCAAGTTATCTGTTCAAGCTCATCCTTTGTAAAAATAATAGAAAAAATGTTGAAAGATGTATTTTCAAAATAGTCTGATACATTTTTAAAAGTCATGTATTTCAGTTTGTTTTACCTTAGTTCTCTTTGAGAGCAATTTATTTTGTTTTTTATCTGAATTTTGTGTGCATATCTTAGATATAGAAACAGTTAAGTAAATCAAAGATGCTATATTTACTATTTACATGATCAGCCTACTAAATATGAATGGTTTGAAATTACATTCAGAAACAGGTTATAATCAGTTTTATAACACTTAAATTACATAGCAAAAAGTCTACTTGCTACTTTTTATTATTACTTTTGTTTTTTAAAAAAGCCTATCAAACCTTTACTGCCATCTAGTGGACAGAATAGAGTTAGCTATTAGATCTGCAAATAGAATGTCGAACACCTGTTTGCAGAATTGGTCTCCTGAGTATGCTCTCTTCATTCTCTGTGATTAGGAAAATGAAATAGCTCATTAATGAGGCTATATGCTAGTAAAAGTGGTCAGTCTGAGTCAATTGTAGCTGCTTTAGTTGTGCTTTACCAGTAGAAAACTCTAAAGCAGTTGTAGGATATTTGCATATAAATCATGTTATCAGTGCAGATCTGTAATATTGGAAAAAAACAAACAAATCCCAAACCTGCCATAGTGTTGTGAAAGGAACTGCCTTCTGCTGAGGCATTAAAATTCTGTGGTTTTATTGGAATTGTAGCTGCTAGTTGTTTATCTAAGGTTATATTTTTTCTAATCTAAAATCTCTAGTCTTCCTGCATATTGTACAGTGCCTAGTACAATGGGGCCTCAATCCTGACTTGAGGCCTTTGGGTGCTTCTACATCATAAATAACAAAGAATAAATCATTGTCTCTTCCAAAAACAATAAGCAACTCCCAAGAAATGCATCATATAGATTTGCATTATGAAGGAAGGAAAGCTCTAGTCCTATAGAAGAATTAAATTCTTATGCCAATAATATTCTACATGGTAATAATGAAGGGAAAAGGTAGAAAAATTCAGCTGATACAGAGTCAAAGATGCAAAAAGAAAGCACACTGCAAACACAAGTAATCCTTTTAATAATCTGATGGCTACCAAATGAAATGAAATTCCTTCTCAGTTTGTCTTCAAAGCATGTTCTGTCTCTGTGTGGTGCAAACACACAAAATAGTTTCCTTCTTTAAATAGTGCTTCATGCTTTTATTGCATTTTTAAAAAAACTTTGAATCATAAACATAGAAATTAGGGCTCCAGTTCTGTAAAGAATTATGTGTGTGCTTAAACTTACTCACCTGAATTAAGCCTTACTCTTTCAAAGGCTTAATTTGGAAACACCCCTACTGTCTACCCAGAACCCTTTAAAATTATTCATTAGCACTACTTCATATTGATATTAATAACCAACATTTTTAGTGCTTGAAATGTGATGTGGGTATTAACCTGTTAACCCTGACCCATGTTACTTGAAATAAAGTTTAGTTGTCTCTTCATAACACTTATATTTCTCTTATATCTATATCTCCATTCTCCAACACTGTTATGTTTCTCCATATCCACTGAAGGTAAGACAAGAAGTAATGGGCTTAAACTGTCTCGAAAGGTTTAGATTAGACATTAGGAAAAACTTTCTAATTAAAAGGATAGTTAAGCACTGGAACAGGTTAACTAGGAGGTTGTGGAATTCCCATCACTGGAGTTTAAGAGCAGATTAGTCAGATCTGTGCGGTCTAGATATACGTAATCCTGTCTCAGCATGGCAGGATGGACTAGATGACCTCTTGAGGCCCCTTTGAACACCATGTTTCTATGATAGTGTTAAAACCTGATAGTTCACTTTCTGCTCTAACATCCCACCCTACCTCACGGAAATCAGTAGGATTGCATAGAGTATAGAGGAGAGCAGGTTTTTGCTTTTTTTTCTTTTTGTTATGACTGCAATGATGGATGGTTACAGCTGTGTTTGTGTAGTGAGCTTGACCATCCTTTATTCTCGTGGCCTCTTAAAACAAATCTCAGGTTTTGTCTTGATTTGAACCTTAAAAATGTAGAGCCTTCTGGCCCTTCATAGCATGCTGAGTGAGTCTGTACATGTGCTAGAGAGATTATCTCCTTTGAGACCAATATTGCAGCTTTTCCAAACCCAAGTATTCAAAAATCATGAGTCAGGCCCCAAATGAGATTAATAATAAATTGAGTTATTTTTATATACCTCTGGTGTTTGAGCTGTTAGTCTTCAGGTTTTCCTCTTCAACTATGAAGACTGATCTTTTATTTTTTAATAAAATGCAATGATTTAATAACATGATTCCAGAAGCTAAAGCTTTCATGATATTTTGATTTATTTTTTCCCTTAGTCTCTTGATAAATCTTGTCCTTTCATGATTTTATGAGAGGCCATGGGAGCTTTTTTATTTCCAGATAACAAAAGAATGTAGCTAGTGAAACATCAAGCAGGAGACAGTCCAACAGAATGCTGAATATGTTATGTTGCTTGTTCTGTGAACATCAAGTATTCATTGCTTATAGCTACCTACCCTTACTGTGAGTAACATCAGGACTGTGCTAGACTCTCTGGCATCAGCCACTCTTTCCTACAAACCACCAAACCCTGAATAACTCTTCATATTGTGCTGTCAAGGAGTTCAATAAATATCACGCTGGTTATTTACATGATTCTGGATTATTTTGACAGGTCAATCACGCCAGTATGTCCTGTTACCAAGCTTGTATTGTAAATGTTTTCCCCTAGTGTTCGATTGCAATGTTAAAATGATCTCAGTGCATTTCTGTCATAGCAGCCTGAGGAAACGATATTTTAAAAGCTCTGCTGGAATGTTTAAATCAGAGCTTTTGCCTTTTTAGCTTAGAGAGCTTCATACAAGGGTAGAGGGACCTGTTTATGCTTTCTGTCAACGTGCCTTCCTTGTTGACTGTAAACCACTTTAACTTCTAGGATCAATAACGAGCATAGCCTAGGGATAGTAATTACAATAATTGGTAAGTCTACTGTTAATGTCGGGGAAAGGAACAAGTTGTGCGGGAAACAGACAACATGGCCAGTGCAGTTTATAGAACCGTTGGAATGTTGTTACAATAAGATGAGCTTTGCCACCTTCCTTGTCTCTTTAGATAAAATAAATGAGAGCTCTGTATTTTTTAATGTAATGTTAGCTTTAGCCATTGGAGCTAACCTCAATTAATTTTTATATCTTCCTGTGCCCCGGACCATGGTTTGTCAGACTCCCTTTCTTGCCTTTTTCAGGGGGGACCTTGTGAGGCAAATCCCAGAAAACAATTCATGCTGTGTGTAAGAAGTCCATGTAAGCACATCTTGTTTGCAGACTGCTTCCATGGACACCTAGAATCTAGTTTCCCCCACTCACCATGGCAAACTGGATAATGGATCTCCTCTCCCCTACAGAAATGGAGGCCAGATTTAGTGTGCATGCTAGAGGCAAGCATTGTGGTTATGCTCTCACAAACTCAGGACAGGTAAAGATAAGGGTTCTGACAAGTACGCTGTTTGAGTGTCTATTACCTTTCTGGAACATTAGGGTTTGGTCTTTTGAACGGATAGGAACCCAGGAGATTTAATGATAAGGTTACGCTTCTCAAGCATGGCACCCAAACTACTAAATTCTGCCATGGGAGAGTTGTCAGTGCACCCTTCTCCCTTCTTTGCACCTCAGAGTTGCTTTATAATGATTCAGACATTTGTCTCAAATACTATGTGTGATTTGCCTCCATACTAACCATCAATTCATATCAGTGCTCTCATTTCATAACCTGGGCCTAGGACATCTGTCTGTGGAGACACACTCAGCAGAGGCTCTGAAGCCCACACCTTTCCCTGGGCTTTAGAGCTCAAGCTTTAGCTATCCAGCTAGTTTGCGTGCCAGCATGAGCCCCACTGTGCCATCGACTCAGGGTGGGAGATTTGCTTCTGTGGGCTGTATAGACATATCCTAAGAGACCAACAGAGTAGACCTGATCCAATGGCATGCCTCCTTAGGTCTGCAGGCCGTAACTTCTCTTCTGAAAGTCTTCACTCACCGTCCTGTAGAACTGAGTCCTGGTGCTGCAACCTCCTCAGATCAACAAAAGATTTGCTATAGAAAATCTCTGTAGCCCCTCAGGACTGGATCTCCTCAGCTATAGAAAGTACAAAATGAATAGACGCAAAACTCCTCCTTCTGTCAGCTCCCTATCTTCAGAAGGACTAGAATCCTCCTTCTAAGGAATGGAGAGGGAGCTAGAATTAACAGGAAGCTGGGCATGGGGGAGCAGCAAAACTGGAAGAAATCTTCCACCTCCTGCTGCTTCTCAGCCTCTATTAAGGCATTCAGGAAAGGGATGAACCTCTCCTTCTAACCCCAGCTGTTGTTTGTTGGGGCCCTTGTAAGGGTTCCCACAGGGCAAAGTCTCTGACCCCTGTTTCCACTGATCTCTACCCACTGAGCCTTTGGATGCTAGTCAGGTTTGCTATGCCCTACATCAGCCTTAATAAACTCCCTGGTGTTCTTCCCACACCAGTAGTATGTTCCTGAATCCCAAATGAGCCAAACATGCATGCCAGCCTCCAAATATAAAGAAAATACTCATTAGGGAGTGAAAAACTTACTCATTCTCACAAGGGGGTTGGGTTTGCCCCCTGACAAGACTCCTATGGGTCACAAGTAGGGAGCTGACAAGCCCTCATGGTTTCCTTGGTGTACATCTGTCCAGATTTTATTAATCTTCATGTTTCTCTCACTTTTGGGACACACTTCAAGGCTATTGAAGGCTTTCCTTCCTGAACTCCTTATTTTATCAATAATAAAATAAATTACAAGAATTCTTTCTCTTGCTTTAAATTCTTGAGAGTTTTTATATGCCTCTATAATAAACAGGAAGAGAATTCCCTTCATGTTTCAGACTTTATAGCCAGAATTGTTACTATTCGTGTAATGATTCCCAATTCAGAAACTGAATCCAATATTACATAGCTTAGGGTATTTGGAGTTTAAAATTGTAGGATTTTACTGTCAAAATTCAGTTTGCCTATCAGAATCCAAAAAGGTATTTTGAAACCTCAAAGTCTGTCACTGATACTGATATAAATGTACAGTGGAGTGTAAGTGTTTCTGGAAAGGCCGAAGGTTCAATCTAAGATATTTAAAAATCATTCTTATTGCATGGTGAGCACAGAACTGCTCAAGAGAATTAATGACTGTCTAATACCTAATGGCCAAATTCTGCTACCCTTACTCATGCTGAGTAGTATCTTACTATGTTTGTAACCTCTGCATTACTTGAACTGGTGAGCCCTTATCCAAAGTCCACTGAAGTCAATGGAAAAACTCTCGTTGACTTCAGTAGGCTTGAATTGTGTTCTATATCGACTGTTCGCATAATGAAGTCAGGGCAAATTCTTCTAGATTCATTACAGAGCACTGATTCTGAGTGTACCGTAGGTGCATTGTGGTATATAAGTGAAGCTGGAGTTTTGTAAGTGCTCCATTATTGTTGCAGGTTCTGAATCCTGTTCAGTCACACAACTCCCTACTAGTGTCATATATCCTCTATTTATATTACAGCACTGACCATATAAAATATGAGCACATAGTTTCAGCTATTTCATATAACTTTAAAGTCTGTACTGTTTTTTCCTCTTCTGTGATGTTGCATTTCTTATAAACTAGTGTTGTAACATTCTCTAGGAAATAAAGATCAATTCATATCACAATCTTGCCTGCATCACATACTGAGACAACACTTCTGCCCTGTTGATGTCCCACAGAAAATGCTTGGACCTGACATTTATTCTACACATAATGTGGGGAAAAGAATATGCCAGTGCTTCTAATTCAAAGAGTTACAGTCAACACAAACTGTGATGCTTAGCTTGCAAGTGGCTGAAAGCCATTGAAGCAAATCAAACCAGACTATTTATGCCAAACCCTAGATACGTTTCTTTGAGTTCTATTTAAGGATAAAGTTGACAGCCTCAGCAGTGGGGCCAGGAATCCACCCCAAATCTATAGCCATCTATGAAGTCATTGGCAAAGGCCCAGATTTCTAAATGTGTTTTGGTATTGTGGCACTTGGCTTTGCAACACCAAGGACTTAGGAGCCTAAATGTCATTTTCAGAAGGGATTTAGGGATTTTAGTAGTCTAAATCCCATTGACTGTCATTTAAATAAGTCAGCCTGCCTGAGCTGGGGGCAGGCAAAAGCATCACTAGATAATTAGAGTTGCCAGACATCTGGTTTGTAACCAGAACGCCACATCGAAAAGGGACCCTGGTGGCTCCAGTCAGCACAGCTGACCAGGCCTCTAAAAGGCCAGTTGGCCACAGCAGCTGGCTCCATGCAGCTCCCAGAAGTGACTGGCATGTCCCTCTGCATCCCAGGTGCAGCTCACGGGCTCCACATACTCCCCCATCCGAGGCACAGGCTCCTCCCCAAGTACCGGCAGCTCCCTCTGCAGCTCCCACTGGCTGGGAACCACTGCTGGTGGGAGCAGCAGGGGCAATGCCTGTGGATGGGGGACCCATGCAGAACCCCCTGGTCGCCCTTGTGCCTAGGAGCCAGAGGGACCCGCCAGCTGCTTTTGGGAGGCACCTGAGGTAAGCGCTGATTGCACCATCCCACAACCCAAACTCCCTCCCACATTCCAAACCCCTCGGCTCCAGCCCAGCGCTCCCTCCTGTACCCTAAACCCTCATCCCCTGCCTCACCCCAGAGCCTGCAGCTGGAGCCCTCACCCTGTCCTGCACCCCTACTCCCA
>ML677333.1:80072542-80084693 GCA_007922305.1 Dermatemys mawii
CTTTCGTGGGCTAATACCCACTTCGTCGGATGCATCCGACGAAGTGGGTATTAGCCCACGAAAGCTCATGCTCTGAAAAAATTTCAGTTAGTCTTTAAGGTGCCACAGGACTCTTTGTCACTTCTGCAATTTCAGACTAACACGGCTACCCCTCTGATTCCGTCCCCTGTTGTCTAGTTCCAGTTCCTGGCAGTTGGAGATCTAAAGGCACCCAGAGCATGGGGTTGCATCCCTCACCATCTTGGCTAACAGCCATTGATGGACCTATCCTCCATGAACTAATCTAATTCTTTTTTGAACCCAGTTATAGTTTTGTCCTTCACAACATCCCCAGCAACAAATTCCAAAGGTTGACCATACATTGTGTGGAAAAAGTACTGCCTTAAGTTTTTAAATCTGCTGCCTATTAATGTCATCAATAGTCAGTGAGCTACCGTGGCTTGTTTTGGGGCTATGTGAATCTTGTATGGCTTGGTGAAGTATTAATCTGAATGAACACTGTAGGCTCACTTTGAGGTTTTAGCTTCTACACCCTCTTCCCCCATCCCCTAGAACTCCCCCCACACTCTCCAAAAAAACGTATTTTACATATTTTCTGAGTGGGCCATGGCTCTGGCACTCTGTTCCAAATTGCCTTCTCCCATGTGCTGAGGGGGCACAGATTAGCAGCTTCATGAAGTGTTTTGGTGTGGGGTCTAGGGTTGCCAACCCTGCAGGGTTGTCCTGGAGTCTCCAGGAATTAAAGATTATGTCATGTAATGAAACCTCTAGGAATATGTCTAACCAAAACTGGCAGCCCGAGTGGGATCACTTTTCCCCAGTCCTTGCAGTGTGATTAGCCGGTATTATGTGCCTGCATGCTCCACTATGTAAGGCAGTGGGAGTTAGGAAACATACCTGCCATTTGCTCTACTGATCTGTCAGTGCAGCTTTCTCATAATGACTAGAGCACGATATCTTGGAAGACCTTTCCCTGTGCGAATAGAGATCTATGACTCCACTAGAGCACTACAGAATTTAGAGAAAACTATAGCCATGGTGTTTCTGAAAATGGACATGCTGATATTCATTTTGAGCAGTTGATGTTCCCTGCAGATTATGGGCTTGAAGTTACTTTCTTAGTTATAGGTAATACCCACAAACCCACCCTTAGTTCTGTGAGTGTTTGTGCAACTTCATACACCTTAAACTTGCACATCAGAGACTTGTAATTAGAAGCTTCTGGCTCAAGCTTGTTTTGCTTTCTCTTGGCTGAATGCAGAACCCACTTGAAGGTTGTACTTGGAACATCATTTTTGAGGTGTGGCAGAGTTACACATGGCAACATGAGTTGAAGATTTATGAATGACAGTAATGGTAGGGGATATGTATTTCTTGAGTTTGAGTATAACTCAACTGAATGCCTGCACAACATGTGAGACATACTTAGCTTTTGAATCATAAGTAACATGCCACTCCCCTGCTTGCTTGTGACCTCGCTTGCTACAGAGCTTCCTTGCATCAGCAGAACACAGCACACTGTTTTAGAATGCTCGTGTAGCAACACAGTGTCGTCTTCCTTACACTCAGCTGAGTAGTTGGAGTGATATTTTTTGACAAGGAAGAAGTAGTTTCTCTTTGCTATGGAGCATTTTGCAAATGAAGCTGAGTTTTGGAATCAAGTCCTGGTGAGTTGAAGTAAGAAGTGGTGAGCAAACGGTTATTTTACTGTGCTCTTTATCCAAGAATATTTTGAAAATGACTTTGCATTAAGACTTCAGGCTTATGTTATCTTAAAGCAGAAAACAGGATGTACTAGCTATACAATTTACAAGACACTATCATTGATAACCACTCTCGTGCCATCAAAAAACTGAACGGAAATTCTTTGCATGGCAAGAAATACTAAACAGATCTGTTGTGACTTCTGAAAACAGAATGTGCCCTGGTCAATAGAGGTGGTTTTTTTTTTTAATCTTGACAGTAGATATAAATGTTTGTGGAGATACATATTTTTAAATACAAGAATAAGCTAGATTCCCAAAAAGGCTTGTGTTTATCTTTAATTATAAGGAATTTTTATTTTATTTCCAGTCTGCAAGGAAAAACTAATTTTGTTGCAGATAGCAGAAAATCTTATTAAATGATTAGGAACACAATTGTTCTCTTTCTGAAAACTGCTTCCACAGCATTCTGTGTGCTTCATAAACAACTGGATTTGCGGTTTCCTCTCTTTTTGCCACTGAGGTAAATCGTTAACTCAGTCAGTGAACTATCAGTTTCAGCCACAGAGACACAATATTTCTTTTTTAAAAAAAACCAACCTGATTTTCTTGCCCCTGTGTATGGTAGATGGATTGCAAAGTCTAGAAATCATAACGGGCACTTATGAATAGAGAGGTAATGATATTCTTTGCCTGCAGGTTAGGGCAAGTAAGCTTTACTTGTCCGTTCTCTGATTACTGATGGTAATCTAGGCATTTGTCTTAGCTCGCTTGAACAGATAAAAAGAAATATTAACCAAAGTAATCAAAGAAGTTATTTTGTTGTAGAGACAGCAATATCTAGTGGTTAAAGTGAGTCCAGGAATCAGAACTGACTCCTTTCCTTGTTCTGCCACAGACTTGCTAGATGAGCTTGGGCAAGCCACATTTATTTAGTAACTTAATCATGAAGGAAGATACCATGGGAACATCTATCCATTAGCTTTCTTATCTGTAAAATGGGTGTGTGTGTGTTGTGTGTAATTTTTATCTACAGCACAGGGCAGCTGTGAGTCTTATTTTACAAATATTGATTAATAGCTTTTGGATCCACACATGATGTGGAGTGGGGAAGGATAAGCACAGGGGATCATGTGCCTACTCAGATTTCTGCCAGGATTTAGGTTCAGAGGTTTTTGTTTTGTTTGAAAATATGTCCATCTCCCCTTCCACTCCCACCCCCAATCAACAGGTGTCACCGTTGTTCAGATCCTTGGATAAAATTGTGAAGTGTTATTAGAGATTTCATATTTACTCTGTAATGGCCTCATATCTGTTTCCTTCTGCATGTGGACAGCATTACATTACTACTGGGAGAAGAGGATTAAACTTAAATCACACAGAAACAAAAACTGAGTTTGAAACTGCTTTGAGCTGTCCAAATCTTGAAAGTCCAGGTGTACATAAAAAAGTTAAATGTTAGAAATGAATGAATTTGACTAAGTTGAGTTTTTGTTATAATAAAATTCTAGCAAGTCTACAAAGTGTGAGATTTCATTTTGTCTTGCATCAGTTGTTCAGACAATAGTAACGCATGACAGAAGATCACAGGTGAAATCAATTACCTAGTGTACACTTAGGCCCTGATCCTGCAATGAGATTCTTGCAGTTGAGTTTCTGTGCCCATGCAGAGTCGGACTTAGTCAGTGAGGCTCCACTTGTGAACAGAAGTCTGCCCACTTGCACCAAAATAACACCAAACTCTGAACTAAAACCATTTTAGTTATTTCAGTGCATGCTTCTGTGTAGGCAAAGCCTCAGATGACTTGCCCTAAATACACCAAAATCGTTTTATGCAGTTATTTCCAATAAAAACTAGTGGACAGATGCCCAGTTCAACTTTTTTTAATCTCTAACTTTTTATTACTTTCCTACCATTATTATAAACTCTGCAAACGCCAATGGATTTTATAAATTTGACATAAATTTCCTATGGAGTTTGCAAGCTCTGTCAGGAGCAGAGCGAGCGAGAAGGCCCAGGACTTGGCCTTAAACTCCACAGGAGAAAGGCAGATCTTCCTGCAGACTAATAGGTTTCTGTCTTGTTTGAAGTTAAGATTCTGGTACTTTTCTGGGGAGACACAGAAGTTTTATCTTCGCAGGTCCATGGAATGTTCGTTTATAGGGCAATGTGACTTCATCATTCTTCTCGCAGATTCCATTGCCAGAAGGACCATTGTGGTCACCTAGTCTGACTTCCTGTATAACACAGGCCATAGAAATTTCCCAAAATAATTCTTAAAAAAAAAATCTGCTTTCTGAAAAACATCCAACCTTGATTTTAAAATTTCCAGTTATGGAGAATCCTCTGCAACCCTGCATGGATTCTTCCAATGGTTAATTACTCTCACTGTTAAAAATTTACAGTGTATTTCTAGTGTGAATATGTCTAGCTTCAACTTCCAGCCATTGCATTGCATTATGCTCATGTGAAAAATAGTGAAGTTTTTTTCCCCCTGATGTTTAGGGTTTGGTTTGTGTTGGCTTTTTTCTTTTTAACTAGAAATAAAGTAATTTTAATTTGGAAATTGTTTCATAATGATAGTTTTCTAATTGTGTTTTGAATTATTCTCTCTCATATAATATACAAACAGCAGACATTTGTCACTGTGTTTGTGTCTGCTATAATTACATATAAAATCTTTTTTGCCTTTAGGCCACCTGTTGGAACCTGGCCAAGAACAAATTGTGAATTCATGTCCTCGCTGTTTGATGCTTATTTTCAGTTACTTTCCAGTCACCCTTTAACAATGGCAATTATTTGGGCCTATCCATGCTTCTATACACCAAGAACAACTTTTCAATCAGTGCTAGTTTCCTGGTGGTGGTTTGCTTGCTAAGTTTTGCCCCAGCAAAAGGCACGCTGAGAACATGGCATCTTCCGCGCACTACATTTCTTCTTGCAGTAAAGACCATTTCTGAGAACAAGGCAGTGATTACTCTGCATTATGGACAGGGTTGGCTGCGGTATAGAAACTAGTTGTAATGAAGGACTAACCTACTTAATTTAGGCTTAAACAGTGAGCTTAAAAGAGGAGTGTAAAATTCCGTTATTTCAATATATATATTGAGAGATTGTGCCACCCCCCCCTCCCCCCGAGTATGGAGAGAATACGTGATTGAATAGCAGAATACATAGACACTGATACTAAAATACGGAATCCAGTTCTTGTATCGAGATTTTAAAAAGGATGTTGAAAAATTGAAGAAGTTGCAGAGAAGAACCACAACATTACTTGAAGGGTGGAAAAAATGCCTTACAGTGAGACTTAAATAGCTATTTAGCCTTAATGATCTCTTTAAGTCAAAAGATCTGCTTAGTTTATCAAACAAAAGATTTGATAAGGCGGGGTGTATAGGTACCAGCGCGAAAATACCAAGATACTAAAGGGCTCTTTAATCTAGCAGAGACAGGCATAACAAGAACCACTGGCTGGAATCTGAAACCAGCTAAATTCAAAGTAGAAATTAGGCACAATTTTTTTTAATACTAAGGGTGATTAACTATTAGAATAAACTACCAAAGGAAGTATTGGGTTCTCCATTTCCTGATGTCTTCAAATCAAGACTAGTTGTCTTTCAAGAAGATATTCTTTAGCCACACACAAGTTATTGGGTTCTGTATAAAGGAAAGCGGGTTAAATTATTTGGCCTGTGTTATGCAGGACTTCATACTAGATGATTTAGGACAGATCTACACTACCCGCTAGTGAACGATCTTTTGGGGGTCGATTATTATGTCTAGACTAGATGTGATAAATCGATCTCTGAGTGCTCTCCCGTCGACTCTGGTACTCCTCCGCCGCGAGAGGCACAGGTGGAGTCGATGGGGAGCAGCAGCAGTCGACTCAGCACCATGAAGATGCTGCAGTAAGTCGACCTAAATACGTCTACTTCAGTTACGCTTTTCCCGTAGCTCAAGTTGCGTATCTTAGGTCAATTTCCCCCACCCCACTCCACCCCAACCCCCATGTAGACCAGGGCTAAGTGTTCCCTTCAGCCCTTAAACTTGGACTCTCTCAGTTCCTTTCTGAGTACCCTTCTTGCACTGGGGGATGGGGGAGGCTACTGATTATTGTTTTGAAATGGTGTGGCTGACTTTCCACTGTGAATCTACATTGCTGTGCTAACTGTGCAAGGAGTAAATTAAAGGGGAACCATGATTCTGGTAACTTTTTGCCCCTCTTCACCTACTCACTTGTGAGGAGTCAGCAGCTGTGCAGTCCATGCAATCTTCACAGGACACCAAGGTTAAGTCTACCATGACCATATGGGGATTTAAGGCCATGTTAAGGCTAGGCACAATCTTAGCACTGCAGAAGAAAAGACAAAAATAAATTTTCAGTACTCCCCCTTCCTTCTGCATGTTTTCCTACTGAGTTCAACAGTTCCTGGGTTTGATTTGGATTGACTTGGTTGAATCTAGTTGCTTGGCATTCTACAACCAAGTTAGGAATTCTGCTTGGGAGTTGGTTCATCTTTGCAAGTACAAGCTGAGCAAGGTATATCTGCACATGTGTGCCCAAAACTACTTGAATGATAAAGCAATTGTCCCACGGTGACTGCCTCCTTTAAGGTGAGATGCGGGACCAGCCCCACCTATGCAATAATTAATTAGCTGTGTCACAGCTTGAGGGGGTGGGGCTAAGGGGTGTGCTGATTCGTTAAAACGTGCGATTGTCCATTAGAAGAACAGAGAAATCATTCTGAGGGAGGAGCGGACAGACAGGCTCATGTGGAAGGCTCTGAGCCAGGGTCCGCAGGATGCTGGGTACTCCAGGGGAGCCAGCTTGGGGCCTGAGTTCTCTGTCATGGAGCAGAGGGAAGGACTCCAAGGTAGCCCAAAAAGGGACTAAGAACAGAGCCCAGGTGGTGGGATGAAGAGAGCAAAAGAAACTTTTGTCTGTTGGGACTTTTAAAATGTACTTTTTGTTAACCCGGAAAAGGGTTACATTTGTTGCGTTTGACTTGGCCGGAGGGCAGTCCACATCTCCAGCATGACCGTGTGTAGAGTTTTTAATAAGGAGCCCTGAAAAAGAGGTCAGTGAGGCAGGGCACTGCAGATCCACACAGGCAGCTACATTGTTACAGCAATCATTGGTGTTAGGCTATTAATCAAAGACTTATTTTGCTGAAGTACATTGTTCAATATGCAGAAATTGTCAGTGATCAACGTGGTGGCAAACTTTAATACTTGTTTTTTTACAATGAAAACCTAAGCCCTGTTGCCTGGATAACGTTTTTTTATTTGATTCAGAACAAGCAAATCTTGTAGGAAAGTGTTTCTAACTTCCATTAAAATGCTAGTATACTTCCTCTTTCTATAACTACCGATAGCCTCCAACTCTGACGGTAAGAAGCATTGATTGGTCTGGAATGTTGCTGTGTTCAGGCAGTGGTTGATGGCTTTCCCACTTCATTATTCTCTGTCTCTTGGGCTCAGAAAAGTGCCCTAGAGTCTCTATTGTCTGCTCAAGTATTTCATTCAGTGTCAAACAAGCTAGTAACACAATCACAATCTACTAATGTAATTTTTGTAAGGTGAGAACTCTATTGGACTACCAGGCAGGATCAAGGCAGTGTCTTAAATATATTGAAATAAGAGAGATTCCCTGGTTGATGCTCATCTGTCAAGCTCTGCAGGATCTATGCTAGCAGCCAAATCACAGCATGCAGCTGGGCATGCTGTTACTGATCTCTTTTCACTGGAGTAAAGCCATTGGTATATGCTTCAAGAAAACACACACTGAAAAACTGCAAGAACGCCAGTGTGTGTTGCCATCTTCAAACAAATAGTGAACAATACAAAGGGATTGCACCTCCCTTAGTTAAAGTGGTAAAGCATAAAGATATTCTGTAGAGATGAGCATGAAAATGCTAAAGCTAATAGGTGTTAAACACCATAGGCTTGCACAGCACATTTCATTAAGGTATGCACCCAAGGAGCCCCATCCTAGCCCCGCCCCATTCACTCCCTCCTACTTCCTACCCTCTGACTGTCCCCCTCAAAACCTCCAACCCCCCTGCCCATGGTCCCCTGACTGACCCTTCCTGAGACTCCCCCCAAACTGCTCCCCTAGGACCCTACCCCCTACCTGTCCTCTGACTTCCCCGACCTCCTACGCACCCCTCTGCTCCCTGACTGCCCCCTCTAAAGACCCTCCCTGCCCCTAATCACCACCCCAGAACCCCACTTCCTATCCAACCCACCCTGCTCCCTGTCCCCTGACTGCCCCAATCCCTATTCATGCCACTGCCTCCTGACCGATGTCCGGGACTCCCACGCCCTATCCAACCCACCCCTCCCGTCCCCGGTTCCCTGTTCCCTGACTACGCCCTCCCCTGAACCTCTGTCCCATCCACACACACCTGCTCCCTGTCCGCTCCATGTCCCCTGACTGCCCCCAGGTCTCCCTGCCCCTTATCCAGCCCCCTTACCATGCTGCTTACCCTTGCCTCCCCGCTCTTCTGGAGCAACAGCACTGCAGTGGCATGGCTCCGATGGGGCCTGAGCTCCAACCACTGGGCCCTCCGGAGCTTGCAGCCCTGCCCCCTTACCATGCGGCTCCCAGCAGCAGGAGCTGTGGGTCTGCCAGAGCCACGCCGCTGCAACGCTGTCCAGGGCTGCTCCTGGACATGGGGCGTTAAGGCTGTGGGGGATGGGTGAAGGCGGGGGCAGGGCTGGAGGAAGCCTCCCTGGCTCGCAGCGCAGGTGCACCAGGCAGGATGAGCTTCCCTACCCCTGCATTAGAGTGTGCCTGGGCACACCCGGCACATCCCGTGCGCACACCTATGTTAAACACACAGTCACACAGAGCATTACAAAACTCATGGACCAAAACAATCTTCCCATGGGAGGAAGAGAATCTTAGGTGTCTAATTTTAAGGTGAGAATAAAGATTTGTGTGCACAGAGCCAGTGGAGGAGAAACAGTGGCTACTTCCACCCCTCTGTCCCTGGATGTGATCCTGCAAAGTATTGCACGAGGTCTGGAAGTGCTGACCACTCACATCCCTTTGCCTTCAGCAGGTGTGGAGGTCACACAGCACCTTGCAGGCTCGAGACTTCTGTGTGCGACTCTGAAAGCTCCTCACTCACCCCCAGCCAAAACGACCCACCAACTTCAAAAGTATTTGGATTACTGCTGACTAGCTGGAAAGCACAGCTGTATACTCTAGCACAAGGATCTCAAACTCAAATCACCAGGAGAGCCATATGAGGATTAGTACATTGGCCTGAGGACTGCATCACTGACACACACCCGTGCTGCCCCTGGCCCTGCCCCCACTCCATCCCTTCCATGAGACCCCTGCCTTGCCTCTTCTCTGCCTCCTCTCCCTCCCCACTCCTCTCTCCTGGAAAGCGCTAAGTGCCGCCAAACAGCTGTTTGGTGGTGGGAAGCGCCTGGAGGTAAGCAGAGGAGTGCGGATGCGGCGCACTGGGAGGATGGGGAGCGGAGGAAGGGGAGCTTGGTAGGCTGCAGGAAATACCCCTGCAGGCTGCATGTTTGAGACCCTTGCTCTAGCATGCCACTGCTGATCCATTTACAGGGCATGTTCCTGTTCCTCGCTTTTTAGGATAAATTGGGAAAGAATGCAAAGACTAGTGAGGGGATCCACATATTACAATTAGATGAAAACACTTTTCTCTCTGCCATTTTACCCCTTATACGAGTGTACTTTTATGGTTTTTGTCCTACCTTAGTGGGGTTGACAACTGTTTAAGGCACTATACATAAATGCAAGGGGGGGTACTGTTTTCCAGTAACTCATTCAAATTCTGAACACCCAAACCTAGCACTTGCAGGTAATTTGCTCATCTGGAACAGGCAATTTTGTTAGCATTAGGTTGAAGGCTATATACTCCCTCAGAGAAAATACACACACTGATGTGGTTGTGCTTTTTGCAATAACAATATTTGTTCATGTAAGAGTGTGGGGTTTTTTTGCTTTGCCACACCATATGGCTTATTACTATTCACAATTCAAACAGTAACAGCTGCTGCAATGTGTGAGAATGAGTTTCCTTAAGCTGGAGACATTCTGACTAGTGAATGACAGTTGATGTCCCCAGATGTATCCCAAATATCCTAATTACCAGTTGACATCCTGTCCATCATTCTCTTCTATAAGTCTATTTGGGCTCTTTTTCTTGTGCGCTTGGGTGATGGGAAGTTTCCTTTCATTTGTGTGTGTATACTGAAAATCCCATGAGGAAAATGAACAGCTTACTGTCTGAATTTTACAGAAAGGGGGAGGGGGAGGTGGCAGTCCCATGCACAGAGAAATGAAACAATGAATCCACATTCACTTTTTAGTTTCATTTAAGAGGTTATCAGCGCACCCTTACATTTTAAAGGTCCAAAGTTTAGGTTGCTTTGTGACCAGTCAATGGCATGTATGTAGTTTGGAGTTTCAGTGTTTGAGTTCAAAGATGCTGATACATTTTGTCCTTATCTTCCAGCTGCCGGAATCACTAATTTCCAACTCCATATCAGCTGTTGTCTTGGGTCTTTTTGTTTCCCTCCATCCTCTGTTGCTCATTTCTCTAAGTATCTAAATGTTTGTATCGCTCATTATAACAGGGTGATTTATCAATGTCTCTCGCTCCTGTCAGCAGTAAGAGTACAACTTCAAGATCTTTAGAATTGGTCTGCATACCTGGCCTTTAACTACAGTGCTCTGACTGGAAGTGGCATTTAAATCTCTGTCACTTCAGCACCTCTCAGAGGGGTCTCTGGAGCCATTTTTCGCTCATATTTGCTCTGAGGTATTCATGCACCTGCCCTTTCAGAGTAGTTTAGACAATTGGAGCATTGTATTCATTTGGACTTATCTCTCAAAAGCATATTCCAGAGAGGTTGAAATGTTTGAGGGTGATTTTCCCAGTGCATATTCTTCCTGTCAGACACAAATCTAATGATGCTCATTAGCAAAAAGAATTGCAGGCTTACTGCCCTCAACACTTATCTGTCAGGAAGCTTCAATGGCAAATAAGACCCAATGGATTTCTTCAGCTTTGCAGTGTTTTGGAAGGTGTCTGTGACTGTAGAAGAGATCACCCTCTCTAAAACTGTTCTGTATTACTGTGGAACATGTTTCAATATTACTTAATCATTGGAATGTCTTAGAATTAAATGGGATGGTTTCATATGTAGTGCACAGGTACTGCATACTCATCTTCTGTCATTTAGATATATATATATTTATAGCACAGTGGTTAGTCCAAACATATGCAAAAATCCCATTGACAGAAGAATAAATATTCCTCTGTCAATGGGATTTTTGCATTTGTCTGGACTACCCATTGCAATAGATTTTTCCAGACATTCTAACCCTAAAAACAGGGGATATACTTCTGGGGGACATGCGCCAATGAGGTACACAATTCTCATTAATAGAGTAACAAACGTATAGCAACTTGTCACTCTATTGCACACCATAACCCAGATTCAGGGGGTAACTTTTATGCATGCACTAAATTGAGGCCCAAAGCAGCTATAAGGACAGAAATCAGATCCTTCTGCTGAAAAAGCACAGCTCCTTCCACTTCACGGTATGAAGAATCACTATTAGTAGTATAGCCCTATGAGACACAGATGAGTTCTGATTCCATCCTGAAGTACATACAGTCATAGAGTTTAAGGGTAGAAGGGATCAGATCAACTAGTTTGGCCCCTGTATATTGCAGGCCACCAATGCCACCAGTGCCTAAATCGAGTGTGGTGGCCAGCACTTTGCTGTATGAATTGGAGCTAGTTTGGGATAGATTCCTATGGTGCATCTTGTGACAAAGAGTCCTGTGGCACCTTAAAGACTAACTAAAATTTTAGAGCATAAGCTTTCGTGGGCTAATACCCACTTTGTCGGATGCATGCAGTGGAAGTATCCAGGGGCAGGTATAAATAGGTAAGCAAGAACCAGGTGGGAGATAACAAGGTTAGTCCAATGAGGCTGAACCAGCTTGTTATCTCTAATCAGGGAGGGTAAGGTGTTCCTCTAGCAGCTGAACTGGAGGTGTGAATAGTGAGAGAAGAGAAGGTGCTTTTGTAGTTAGCTAGCCATTCAAAATCTCTATTCAGTCCCAAACTGATTGTGTCAAATTTGCAAATGAATTGCAGCTCTGCAGTCTCTCTTTGCAGTCTGGACTTGAAGTTTTTTTGCTGCAAAATGCTGACTTTTAAATCTTTTATGGTGTGTCCGGTGAGGTTGAAGTGCTCTCCTACAGGTCTTTGAATATTGCCATTCCTGATATCTGATTTGTGTCCATTTATCCTTTTTCGTAGGGACTGTCCAGTTTGGCCGATGTACATAGCAGAGGGACATTGCTGGCACATAATGGCATATATTACATTGGTAGATGTGCAGGTGAATGAACCAGTGATGGTGTGGCTGATCTGGTTTGGTCCT
>ML677333.1:80084703-80100703 GCA_007922305.1 Dermatemys mawii
AGGACCAAACCAGATCAGCCACACCATCACTGGTTCATTCACCTGCACATCTACCAATGTAATATACGCCATTATGTGCCAGCAATGTCCCTCTGCTATGTACATCGGCCAAACTGGACAGTCCCTACGAAAAAGGATAAATGGACACAAATCAGATATCAGGAATGGCAATATTCAAAAACCTGTAGGAGACCACTTCAACCTCACCGGACACACCATAAAAGATTTAAAGGTCAGCATTTTGCAGCAAAAAAACTTCAAGTCCAGACTGCAAAGAGAGACTGCAGAGCTGCAATTCATTTGCAAATTTGACACAATCAGTTTGGGACTGAATAGAGATTTTGAATGGCTAGCTAACTACAAAAGCACCTTCTCTTCTCTCGCTATTCACACCTCCAGTTCAGCTGCTAGAGGAACACCTCACCCTCCTGATTAGAGATAACAAGCTGGTTCAGCCTCATTGGACTAACCTTGTTATCTCCCACCTGGTTCTTGCCTACCTATTTATACCTGCCCCTGGATACTTCCACTGCATGCATCCGACGAAGTGGGTATTAACCCACGAAAGCTTATGCTCTAAAATTTTAGTTAGTCTTTAAGGTGCCACAGGACTCTTTGTCACTTCTGCAATTCTAGACTAACACAGCTACCCCTCTGATTCATGGTGCATCTTGTCATTCTTGACCAATGGGGTTATTAGAAATATTTGTAGAGAGCCATATGTATGTGAAGGCTTAATCTATATCATTAATGCAAGCGAATTTCTAACTTGCTCCTAACAGAAAGAGCAGTGGCAGGTACTCTGCCCCACCTCACATTCACTGGGAGAGAAACTCTATCATCTTTCTTGGATCAATATAGCACTCCCTGGCTTAAACTTGGAACTGCATAGGAGAGAAATCAATACCGAACACGGACAAGAAAATGGCAGGAAAAAAGTGCTCTGTGTAAACTAACCCTAAGATTTCTTGCTGCTTGTGCCTGCCAAGTCTCCTCCATCAACAGCAGGAATGGATCGTGCAAGCCAAGTGTGAGGAACTCACAGATCCTGCTTTTCCCTTTTGTCCTTTCTAGTTGTCTGCTATTTCAGGCTGAGAGTCCATGTTCTTACCCATCTAGTGTAATCCTGTGTGTGTGTGTGTTTTTTTTTAAACAATCAGGATATTGCTGAGGGATAACCTGGCTCTGTAGCAGCACTGTCATGGTCATTTAAAATACTTTAGTTGGCAAAATTGCTCTGTAGGCCTGATGTGATCTGATGGCATTAACATGAGACTTCAAAGCCCATTCTCCCTGGGAGTCCGCTCTCAGCTCGTATCTATATCTGAGAAGGGAATTTGCTGTTGGAAACAGTCTTTGCTTATAAGGCAGTGAGTCTGGGAGCTCCATACACAGGGGGAAAGACCCTCTGGCAAGATACCTAAGGAAACATCAATAGGGATTGTGTTGTGTGGGGGGTGTTTTTTTTTTTTTTTTGTTATCTTTAAAACAAAATAAAGCAAACAGAACACCCTTGACAGTCAAACAATTTGTTCCCTAATCCAAACTTTAAGTCTGGTGTTCAACCCACTCAAAATATTCTACTCCTTTGGCTAGACAGCTGCCCTCACAACTGGGCTTTCTACTGCTGATGCATCTGCTCACCTACCTAGAGATACTGTGACAATCAGCTCAGAGACTGTGTTTTCACATTAACCCAGCAAATGAATGGTGCCGAACCAGTAACCTTCACAGAAGCCTGTGCCTTGATAGCAGCCCAAACAAGCTGGAAATGCAGAGCCAGTAAGTAATTTCACAAAACCTCTGTGCATTTGCTTCAGCCCAGAAAGATAGAGCAAATGCCTGCACAGAACCATGTACTTGGACAGCCTCCCAGCAAAACAGATACTAAGCCATTAACATCACAAAAGCATGTTCCTTTACATCAGGCCCAGCAAACTGGAGCTGCTGAACCAGGGACCTCTCAAGTCTGCCCTTGGAAATCAGGCCAGCAAGCTAGCAGTGTTGGACCACTGAACTCCCAAAGCCTTTGCCAGGACATCAGATGAGCAAACTGGAGGCACTGAATGGGAAACCTTCCAAGAGTATTTGCTTTAACATTAGACCAGTGCACTGAAGGTGCTAGTGCTCAGCTAGTAATCTTACATTGGCCTGGGACTTGACCTCTTCCCAGCAAGCTAGAGGTGCTGAGCAAGACATAAAGGAGGAATGCTTCCCTTTGCATTTATCAGTGGAGGGAGAGAAAGTTTGCACTCCTTCCTCTTTCTGGGCTTGGAGTACCCTTTCCTGCCATTTCTCTGGCTGATTAAATGGAGGCTCTTCAGGTAGGAGAACCTGAAACGAGAGTGGGAGGATGTACCTGTGTCTGGCTGGGGAGTGTATAGAACTCTGTTTTCTTACCAGAAGGTGGCATGACATCAGCACCTGATGGGAGAAGAATTGTCTAAGCTTGAGGTTCCCTATGTAGCTCCATTCTCCTATCTGAACATCTATTGTCCCCTCCTTTCTAGTGGGCAAGGAGAAAAAGCATAGGGTGCCTGCCCCTCCTTCAGAAAGGGGTTACCCTGCTACTGGATTTCTTTGCCCCTTGAATTCTCATTCAAAGGGCAAAGAATGGCCTTCTGTGTTACCTCTCTCATCCGAAAGCTTCATTATGAGGTGTGCTGGTGAGGCAAGCACTTGGGAGCACAAAGAAGGTTCCACGCTTGAGCTACAAAGTGACAACCATCAATTACTGTTCCTGAATAATGGCCCTGAAAGTGGTTAAGGATTTGCAGATTTGGGGCCTTGCACATTAGTGTGTGTCTTTGTGTGTGTGTGTGTGTGTGTGTGTGTGTGTGTTTGTGTGTGTATGGCTGTAGTTTTTAAAAACCATTCAAACATCTTCCTAGGAGAATTCACTACCACTGATCTCCTAACTTTTATGATTTTATTCCTTTTATGGAAATCTAGAAAACCTACAATTGTTGTGACTGTTCTCTGACCCCTCTTAATTCATTTTTTCTTCTTGATTTCTCTAAGCCATTGTATCAAAACAAAATATTGCCTATTTTTTATTTCTGGAGTTCTGTAGTTAGTGATACTTTCTCTCCTGAGAGTGATTTCACTGAGGAGGAGGAGGAATACAAGAAACATGTTCATTATTACCCCAGGCAGAAAACTATTCCCCTTTCAGATATTTGGGAAGTGGATTATTTTTTAAAGATGATTACTTTCATGACACATCTTTTGCTGTTTGCCTGCTCAAACAACTATGTAGTATGTTTTTGTCTTGTTTTCGCTTTGACAAAAGTTCATGGTATAATGCCCATACAGTAGGAAAAGTATTTATATATTTTAGTGATTATTATAAAATGATGATGATTTCTGAATTAAAAAAATTAACACTTCATGACTGTTACTAAGAAGTAATATTTAGGCTAATACAGTAACTTGTAGATACAGCATAATAAGAATCCTGTGACCTCTCCAATGCCATTGTGTAGTTACTGAGGATTATTATTTATTAACTGTTTAATTGTAACCACAGTACAAAATAGGTCTATGTCCCTGCAAATATACACAGGGGCTGAATTTTAGTTATCCCAGTGAAGACAATTCAGCATCTTTGTAAATCTTTATAGGCTCAGGACTTAGAGGCATGCATACTTGCAAATATTTCCCTTCTATTAGTACCTCTGGTACCCTTCTATCACCATCAAAAGAAAGTTAAATAGACCAACATCTTCTCTTTCCCTTTTATCCCTACACACCATATTGGGGATAAGTGTATATTTACGGTCCCTGTATAAGAAAGAAATTGGAGAATTCAATTTAATTATGCTTGTGCCCAGTTTGAAAATATCAGAAATAAGAATTTGTTACACTAACAGTGCCTGATTAAAAACACGCTGCCCAATGGCATTCCGGTAGTATCTTATCAAAATAGTTCCTTTGGAAGGCCAAAATCAGTCTTAGTAGACAGTGGTGCATGCACTGGCATTTCAACTGTGTGGATTTAGAACTGTTCTATTAGGTCACAAGTCAAATTAAATTTGAAGATCTCAGTCTAGCCTTGAATCGCTCTGCTACATCTGACATCACATATGTAGGCACCCTTAGATGAGGCTATCTGTCTTCATCCAAAAGACACCTAGGATGAAATTCTTACCTTTCCTCTGCTAACAAGCTGGATAAAAGGACTGAAGCAGCATTAAGAATCTCAAACCTTAGGTTCAGCCAGGGGAATATACCTCCAGCACAGGAACTGAGGAAGACAGCACTAGGGGAGCCTCTTAACATCCCCCACCCCCAAAGTCCTGGTGTAGGAGTGTTCTAGGGATGGGGCTGGAGGCAGGAGAGAGTGCAATACACAGCATTTGTGCATAGACAAGCAGGGAAAATCTACCACAATTTATGCAGCCCCTCAGGGACCATCTTTGGACCTGGAAGCAACCCAGAATCTGATGAATGCAAAGGGTGGCATAAAATCACTTCAGTTCCCTTGGGCGGTGTATGTGGGTTTTTTGGTTTGTTTTTTGGACTGTGCTTCAATGGGGGTCAGAACAGTACTGCATCCACAGAGTGACACACAATTGTTAGCGTTTGTTAATTGACATGGCTCTGCCCTATTCAATGGTGATCATTATCACTTATGTACATGGTGAACACCTGAAAGACAGGTAGGTGCCATACAAAGAAGTAAAGACTCTCTTAATTTATCACTCTTGCGAGTACCAACGTTGTTCAAATAGCTTAAGTTAGCTGGCATTTATATTTGCACACTCAATCTCATGGTTTTATAATCAAATTAATGATAAAAAGGAATACTGTATTATGGAAGAGCTGAATATAATTCAGCCAGATTAATATGGTAATAAAGACTCCTTGCTGTGAACTATTCACTAAACTCACATGCTGCAAACAGCTGAATGGGCTTCACTTGCTCATTTTCAGATTTCCTTTGCAATTTTTGTTCCCTTTAGCGATGTACTAAATAACTGTTTTCAGCAGCTGAATAAAAAGGGGGAGATTTGTCATCAGTTCATTTTCCCCCCTTTACATCTCTTTTTTAAAAAATTTAGTTCTGTTTCAGTTTCTGAACATTCACAAAGCAAGAGTATGGCTATAGTATATTACATTAATGTCAAGCAGATGTTTAGCAATGTTCCAGTCTACTTGGCTGGTACTCAGCCTATAAAATTCAGAGATTATAAAGGGGAGAAGAGCCCACAGTGATCGTCTAGTTGAGGGGTGGGCAAACGTTTTGGCCTGAGGGCCACACTGGGCTTCCAAGACTATGCAGGGTCAGGTAGGGAAGGCTGTGCCTCCCCAAACAGCCTGGCCCCCACCCCCTATCTGCCCCCTCAAACTTCCTGCCCCCTGATTGCCCCCCTCAGGCCCCTGACCCATCCAACTCCCACTGCTCCTTGTTCCCTGACAGCCCCTCTCAGGATCCCCCTGGGACACTACCCCCATCCAACCCCCACATCCCCAGGACCCCCTGACCCAATCCCCCTGCCCCCTTACCATGCCATTCAAAGCACTAGGACTGGCAGCTTCCCTGCCCAGCAGAAGCTCGCAGCCCCACTGCTCAGAGCACGGGTGGCATGGCAAGCTCAGGCGGCAGCAGAGGGGGACAGCCAGCAGGGGAGGAGCCAGGGGCTAGCCGGGCAGGACAGTCCTGGGGGCGATGTGGCCCGTGTGCTGTAATTTGCCCACCTCTGATCCTGCAGAGCACAGGCCATAGAACTTTCCCCAAATAATTGTTTGAAGTGGAGCAGATCTTTTAGCCCAACATCCAATCTTGATTTAAAAATGGAAAAATCTACCACAACCCTGGATAAATTGTTCCAGTGGTTAATTGCTCTCGCTGTTAAATGAGCATTCTTTATTTCCATTCTGAATTTTTGTCTAGCAGCATCTTCCTGCCATTGAATCTTTTTACTTTCTTCAGTTGTGGACACAGGATTAAACACATCATTCCAGCAATGCCAAATACAGAGGTAATTTAACCTCCCTAGTCCTATTCGACATTCCCCCATTCATACAGCCATGGACTACATTAACCTTTTTGGCCAGAGTGTTTCACTAAGAAGTCATGTTCAGCTGGTTATCTACCATGACCCCAAAATGTTTTTGTTTAGCTTTTTTCATTGTCACTACTTCCCAGGATAGAGCCCCCATTTTTTAAGTACGGCCTACAGTCTTTGGTCCTAAACACATAACTTTACATTTAGCCATATTATAATGCATATTGTTTGCATCCAGATCATTCTGAATCAGTGATCAGTCTGCCATTATTTACCCTTCCCCAATCTTTGGTCATCTGCCATCTTTGTCATGATTTTGTTTTCTTCCAGCTCATTGATAAAAATGTTAAATAACATTGGTCCGTGAACCAATCCCTGCCTGACTCCCTCTAAACACACACACACCAGACTGATGATTTGGCATTTACAGTTATATTTGAGACTTATCAGTTTTAATCCATTTAATGTGTATCATGTTGATTTTGTATTTGAGTTTTTTAATCAAGATGTCATATGCTACCAAGACACATGCCTTGTGCAAGTTTAAGTATATTCCATCACCATTATTCCTTTATCAACAATCCCAAAAAAATCAAGTTAGTTTGACAGGATCTAGTTTCCAAAAATCCAGGTTGATTGTCATTAATTGTACTACTCTCCTTTAGGTCTTTTATTAATAAAAGTCCTGTATCAGCTACTATATTACTTTGTTCCTGATCAATGCCAGGCTGACTGTCCTATAATTACCTGGGGCATCCTATTTACCCTTTTAAAAATATTGGCACATTAGCTTTTCTTGTCTTCTACAACTTTGCCAGTTTTCCAACAGTTACTGAAAATCCACATTAACAGTCTACAGTGATCCATGGCTAGCTTTTCTAAAACTCATGGATGCAAGTATCCAGATCTGTTAATTTACAAAACTGCACTTAAAACACTGTAAAACTTCAGCGCCTACAAGTCAAAGTATGAAGGGGCATACTAATATTTGTTTTATCTGGAACATAAATATCTTGTAGTGCTAGCTACAAGAGTGCCATGTAAATGCCTTTTCTCACTTTCAGGTGGCATTGTAAATATGAAGTGGTCAGCATTATCTCCCATAAATGTAAACAAACTTGTCTGTCTTAGTGATTGGCTGAAGAAGTAGGACTGAGTGGACTTGTATAAGATGAATCAAAAAATACTATTTTCTTTTCTTACAGTGCAAATATTTATAATAAACAATAATATGAAGTGAGCACTGTACACTTTGTGTTCTGCAAATTGAAATCAATATATTTGGAAATGAAGAGAGACCTCCCAAAACCTTTATAATTTTAAACTGGTTTCTATTGTTTAACAGTGAGATTTAAAATTGTGATTGATCATGACTATTTTTATCTAGTTAACTTGTTTGCATTAATTACATATATTAACTGCAATTAATTGACAGACTGAAATATATTAAAAAAATTGTGGGGCACTCTGTATAGGTGTGGATAAGAAGATGTCTTATCGTGGTTTGTGCCTTGGGAAGGTTTTGTCACATAAGACTACTTAGGTTTCTTCCTATTGTTTTTGTGAAGCTGTGGGGGAGGGAAGGTGTCAAGGTGGGGACTGAGTTTTAGGGGTGCTTTCTACTTCATTACTGGGGAGATAGGTAAGATGGATAGAGCCTAAGAAGAGAGGCAGGTGCCCCATGACATACAGTACAGGTATGCAGGGACTTCCACAAAAGATTTTCCTGATCCTGGGTGTTCAAAGTTGCCTTTATTCTGAAAAGCCAGATTTGCTCCAGCCTTTTGCATAGATCTGATCTTTCTGCCTTGTCTTTGCACTCATCTAACACCAGTCTCCTTTTGGGCCCTCAAAAGAATGTCTTCTCCTTTGGAATATCTGCTATAATTTAAAAACACAACTTTTCTCTTTGGCCTGTGCCTCCTGATTTCTGCTGTTCTTTGCTGTTTAACTCTGTCAGTGTGCTCACAATTGTTTTCACTTGTTATATCAAAGGCACCATCCCAGGTCATTTTGCCGCTGAATTTCAAAGAATGCTACAAAGATCAGCAGAAACTGTGGTCGTAAATAACGAAAAATATTTTATCTTTCCATTCAAGTCAATATAAAAATCTAGGTCCTTTTTTCTTTAGCTGAATAAAAAGGTGCAAGGGGAGAAAGAATCATTCTTGGGCTGAGAACCTGAAAGATTCAGCCTAAAGAGATTTGGACTTCTCTGTTGGACTTATTTTTATTTTACTGATACTGTAAACCACTGAAAATAGAAGCTCATAATGCAACTGTGCTCAATCTTTTAGTTGTAGGATAGATCATCACTTTTGTAATTCCTGAATGGAATAAATAATACACACACTCCGGGGTAATAGAAGGTTAATTCCAGTCTTCCTTCTCCTCGGCACTTAGGTTTTTATTTCTTCTAGATCTAAAACCAACAGTGGGGAAAATAGGATGCCACCTGTCATCTTATAGTTCTACCAAACTAATGTTGATATCCAGGTTGATTACATTTTTCTCCTTTCAGTGGCTGTTGCAGTTCCTTAATTTGCAGATTCATTCTCTGAGATATCGATCTTGCTTCCAGCGATGAGGCCTCAGTCCTGCAAACACTGGGGGCATGTCTACACAAACACTTGGCAATCTACAGTGCTCCAATGGGCTGTCCACTGACTCTGTGGACCCTGCTGTGCACCCTAATGTTCCCCACAGGGCGCATTGTGATGTATAGCTGGGTGTGGAGGGGACATGTGTATAAACACAAACTGTTTTGTCATATTTATAAATTAAAAGTGAACGTAGAATCAGGTTTAAGAAATCCAAAACGCCTGCAATTTTAGGATGGTAGACAATCTTTAATGTTAAGGTGCTGTCATCTTGAGAAACAGTTCCACCTCCAGTTGGTGCAGTTACCCCTTAAAAACTACCACGAGTTGTGAGCTAGTCAAATTGCAGGTGCAACAGGTGTGGTTTGTCTACATTATCCTTTTTGAACTTAGGAAAATTATGTTCTCCACCCATGTGATCAAGAGCCAGCTGCTCTCTTACACATGCACACACGTCTAGTCCTGCAAAGAGAGAGACAAACTGAAATGATGCATTGACCAAGTGGAATTTCAATAACCGATTTAATTAAATCTTATAACTGGGTTGTCAGGTTCATGACAGATGCACAGGAATTTCTGTTGCCCTTTGTATTGTCAGCAAATGCCGATCAACAGGTTTTCCTTGGTCTTTCTAAAGTTTTGATTAAAATAGTTGTGTTCAAACCGGTCAAAACAGCGGGATATGTTGTCATCCTCCAGCTCATACGACTTATTCTTTGCCCGTCTGAGGGGTTTTTTTTTTCCTATTATGTGTCGTCAGTAGCAATGAACACTGCAAAATGACTACTGTTGTTAATGACAAATGAAACAGAAAGAGGATTTGGCTTTTAAAATTTGAAGTGCTAAGTGCAACAGAAAAAAATAGACAAATGAATGTTTCTTGTGGAATTATAGAATTTTTACCTGGGCACATTTGTTTATTAGAGGTCAGTAATACAACACACATGTGCACACACACAATCTTAAATGGGATTAAATCTTCAAATTGTTGCACAGGCTTTTAGCCACATGGTGCCTGTTAAATCGGTGAAAGTTGAACTCTCAAAAACATTTGAAAATGTATCCTTAGAAGCTTGGATCTAATTTGATTTTAACATATGATTGCATACATTATATAGAACAAGCTAAAATGTTTTTTCCTCTAGTTAATGGAGTGCCATTATTAAAAGAAGAAATAGAAAATATTTCATAAATGATTTTTGTCTCAAACTGGAAGTTATTTTCTAAACATGTATGCTACTTGATATTCATTTGTCGGAAAACAAGTGAGTGCCCAGGGTGGAAATAACGTTTTAGAATGGAACCTCTTTCTCTTCTCAGATCTTGAAAGCGTATAATTTATGTCATATGGTGAGATCTCTGGGGGAACAAATGGGCAATTGATTCTCAGGATCATCTTTCATTTGCTCAAATGATAAAATGAAAGTGATTTGAAAAATGGATTTTTAGAGCAGACAAGCTAAAAGAACTTGCTCAAAGCAAAATAGCTTTTCTTTAGTGCCTCATCTTATTTTTCCAGCAGAGTGATAATGACTGGCCTGCATGTATTTGAATTTTTCTGTGCTTGAGTTGATATCAACTTTAGAAGCAAATGGGGGAGCGGTGGGAGGATCTTGATTTCTAATATATGTTTTTAAAAGGTAGAACTGTACTCGTTGTTGGTGATACTCCTTTAATTCATTCACTTCTACCCATTCCCACCACTGAATTCAGACCCTGATCTTTTTTCTTCAAATCTTTTACAGTATATCAGTAAAATGCATACACAGCAATCCTGTAGAAGATCTAGACACTTATCTTGTAAACGCCTATAGTAAAGAAACTGCCTGGCATGTATTTAGTGCTGCTTTGTGGCCTGTGCGACTACAAATCTCTTGTATGGAGTTCAGGAGTGCCTAGTGCCACTGCAGGCCCTTTTCTGACTGGCCATGATCCTTTGCCCCATGGTTACATCTGAAGAAACTGGCTTTGATGTCTCCTATAAGGCTCTGTTTCTCATTCTGCATGATTAATAGAAACAGACAGATAGACCTCTGTATTTGTAAATTGAACTTTGCCTACGAGTTTCAAAAATATTGAGAGTACAAAATTTTTCCCTATGTGTTAACTTTTTACAGTTCCCTTTGGCACATTGTTTGTGAATTTCAATCATTTTTGGGAAATGATCTTTTGAGATGTATGTTAACTTTTTTTTCTGGCAAAACTCTCAATCACCCTGGCTCAGATGATGTTCTCTCTTTTTATTTCAAGATCTATTAAAAGCCTAATTTCTGTGATGTGGTTTTTGTGTATTGTAGCTTTATTAACAATTTAGCCTACTCCTTTATTTGTGCCAAGACCATTAGGTGGCAAGGTAGAAAATTCACAGAAATCTGTTTCTGTACCATTGGTCCACAAGCAGCTATTCAAAGGTGCCCTTAACCTTTGTGTGCCTTCATTTCTCCTTCTGTAAAATGGGAATAAGTGTCCAACTTTTGTAAAGTGCTTTGAGATCCATAAATGAAAAGTGTTGTATCCCTGTACAGTAGTCTTGGCCCAGATCATTCTATCTCGTAGTGCAACCTACAGGAGAAAGATTCTATGAAAGTGCCCTTGCAAAGATCCCAATTCCTTTCCTCAAACAGAAAAGGTTGCAAGGCACCCCCCCATACCTGACCGACCTCCAGGGCTATCTGTGCCTTCATGCATGCTTTTAATCTCACCAGTACTGTTTCCTGGCTCATGACAGAACAGAGTCAGTGGAGTTGTGCTAGAGCAGCTCCCTCAAATCATGCCCACACCCACCAGGGAGACAGACTAATGCATCCTCAGACTATATTATATTTTCTGGGGATTTCCTGCAGGGCTGAGGGAGAGAAGGACAATGCACATTTCCTGCCAGGCCACCTCCTCTTCCCCCAACATGCTCAATAAAAGGCCATCAAAGGGCAAGAGGAATTGAGGATGGTACTGGAGATGGATCTGGTAATTGCCACTTCCCAGTCTGCACATGGGGAGAGAGCTGCACACACATCTCGGCGGGGCTAGCCTGCTATTGTCACTATGTAAGTGTCACTATTTATGCACTGATGGAGGGAAAATAAACTCTTTTAATCAGCCTTTTCCTGCTAGCTGCATTGATATTAAATGCTACTGTTCATCCAAATACATGCATTGGAAGAACAGGCTCATTAAGAAAGAGCTAGTTGTCCAGCCAGGAATATATGTCATTATAAATACCAGCCCATGGTTTTGTCCTTAGCGACCTTTAACATTCCATGATTTTATTATTTTTCCGCAGTAAAGTTATTTTTCACCAACCATCACATGTTAAATTGATTAGGTACTGTGTAATTTTAAAAGTATGTATTTGCGGTTGGATGATTTATGCAGTCAGACTATACACCGACTAGACAATTTCCATCCTATAATAACAGGTCCAACCCATCCCCCTCCACCCACCCCCAGCTGGCTGTTTTATATTGTAATGATTCAACTGCAGATCTGCGGAACCATTAATTTCAGCCCACTAGTCCAAAGGGACATGCAAAACCCTGCCATCTTCCAACAATTACAGTCAGGGAAGAATAGCAAATGGGAATGGTAGGCAGAAAAACTGACATTCAAGAATTTACATCCATGAGCATTTCTACTACTGTCTCCTGTTGCTCAGTCAAAATTGGCCTTTGACTGTTTGTTTCTGTTAAAACTGGTTAAATGTATCCCAGACTCTATTGCCCTCCTTCAGAGCATAATTCCAGACAAGTTAATGGAGTTACAGAGAGTCTGCATCTAACTGAATAGATAAACTGGTCCCCGGACCTGTAATGAAAATATATGTAGAAAGCTACTAGATGATGTTGCTTCAAGTGTAAACCAAACAAACCTGCATACATTGTACACATGCCATTGCTCCACAGAGCAACATACAAACTAAGATTGAGCAGGAGACATGGCAATATTATCTGCTTGTCTGTTTAAATTTAAAAGTAAGGGGACAGTCCTACGGCCTAATGGCTAGTGTGTGTGGGGGGAGGCTAAATGGGGCAGAGTTCTCTTATGTGTCCTATTCTTTCCACAGGTCAAAGGCTGGGGGCATTACAGAGAACATGCTGACCTCTTGTGGGGAAGAGGATACCTTGGACTGACCAAACAGTCTTGTTCTCTTGAGAGTCCCAGCCATTCCACTGTGACTGGAGTACTGAAAAAGATGGGGGTTAAATTCAGGGCAAGGAGAGGTATTCCCAGAATTCCGTAATGGCAATGGGAAATGAAGAGATCTCCCTCACAGCATCTGACATTGAAAAATACAGAACAAAATCAATGCCAGACTTCTCAGTTTACCTCCCGTTGTCTTTCAGCAAATTATTCAACACTCCTGAGCTGTTCACTGTTGGGTCAATACCAATAAGTGTTTGTCTGTAGCTCAGCTCCCCAGCTTTTATCAATCTGGCCTCTATGACTATAAGCATGTAGATTTGTCATTTTATAGTGATATATGGAGCCTGATATCTAACTTGTGTATTATTTATATTAATGATGCATAGCTAAACCCATTACAATAATGTAACAAGAAAGACCTAACATACTTTTGTTAGTTCTCTTGTAGGGCTTGTGAAAGGATCATCTTTAACAAAACTCAGATTTAAGATAAATACAGTATTAATGAAATTAGAGCCATAGTGACATAGGCAATAACAGTGCATTTCCAATCTGTGCGCCAACTGAGCTAGTGTTTCAGATTTGGGCTTTAGAGTTAGAGATGGGCTGAGCACAAATGCATAAATAGTGTTTTCATGGCATAATTACTAATTAGTATAATTATCCTTTGTAATTTGGTTAATTTATGACTTGGCTGCATGGCAGAAAGTTGCTGTCCTTTTGAACGTTTTTTGGAATTTGGTTATTAGAATGAGGATGTTGGTTTACAATTAAGTCATTTTATTTCCTGTAGCACTAATATTAATGAACCACTTAATCCCTTGAAGCCCTTCTTGCCTCTCTGGTAAATTAAGAGAAAATCATATGGAATTCAGTGTCCCATTCCATCATTAAAGCTGCAAGAGGAATTTCTCTCATAGATTAGATGAGAGAATGAGGCCACTTCATGTGAAGTCATCTGTATGTGCACATTCCCGTCTCTGTGCACCCAACGGATTTTGCTCATGTTGCCTTGCCAGCTCAATCCATCACTTCAGATGTGGAAGAATGTTCTGCAACGTGGTGCGAAAGAAATGCAAAACGTAACCTCCAACAGCACAAGCTTTACCAAATAAGATCAGACTAGGATCCACTGGTCTAGCACTTATCGTCCATCATCAAAGACATCTGATGAATGAATCTGTAGAAGGTGTTCTGTCTTCCCAATGCACCTAGCTAATTTCAGTGTTGTAGGGCAGGGATGATGGTGTGCTCTTTTCTGATGCCTATAGGTTGTCAATCTGCATCCTAAATCAAATTCATTGCCAATTTGCATAGTTACAAAAGCTATGCAGGGACATCATTTATTCTTCCCTTTTAAAAAGATCTAGCCACAGCATTTCTCTTAAATGCTACAGAGAGGTCTATTGTAGGGTGACCAGATGTCCTGATTTTATAGGGTCAGTCCTGATTTTTGGGTCTTTTTCTTTTATAGACTCCTATTAGCACCACCCTCTACCCCATCCTGATTTTTCACATTTGCTGTCTGGTCACCCTAGTCTATTGTAATGTTCTGGCCGTGTGGGTCTGTGATGTTGCCATGTTGCGGCTAGCTCAGATGGGATAAAGGAGTGCTGCCACTGCTACTGTCAGCTAGCATGATGCTGTTATAGTGCAGGTTGTAAAGCCTTATAATTTGGGCCTGAAGAACCAGTGTTCTAGTTCCACTTCCAAGTTTTTTGTGTGAAATTTATATAGCAGTTGTGTCATTGGTAAGTGTAGGGTAAAAACTGATACAAAACTTGCAGGAGAAGAATTCTTTCTATGGTATTTTTGGGGAGATGATAAATGACTGATAACACATACAACCACCACATAACATGGTTTCCCTTTTATATTCCTTTCTCTCGCTAGTAACCTGTTCAGAATGCAGGACATGTTGCTACAGTAAAACCCTGGATTTTAATTCTGATCGCAGTGAATGTAACTGGCATTTAGCCTGCTTAATCATTCCAGTCACACTTAAAAAAAAAACGAATAAAAATTTCTTTGCAGATTGATTACAATAGTTTTAACTGCGTACATGTGTGCTGTTTGATGTTTGTGTATGCAATTTGTACACACAACTTCTGAATTTGATATCTTTCATCCATTTAAAATAAAAACTCTCTTTTCCCAGAGTAAATGGTGGGTGGCTTGTTTTGCAGTCAGTAACCATGTGAGGATGTGTCACAGCTCTGCTGCTGCCAAGACTGACCTCCTTCCACCCTCTGTTTGTGCACAGGCCTCTGGAGGGGGCTTCATGTTGAAGGGATCTTCCACTTGACAGAAGGATTAGCTTTATTCCCACTCTGCCTTAGTGGGGGTGGAGAAGTGGCTAAATTCAGCAGCTAGCATGCTTTTTAAAGCTATTAAATGTGGGCCTGGGGGGTACTGTCTGTGTGTGCAAGTCTTGCCCTGGCATTCTTTCATCAAGCCCATGTTCCATCATTGTCCATCTCGCATGTCTTCCAGGAACCTTCCCTAGAGAAACAGCTGCCTCCTACATAAAAGAGAAAATATTGACAACTCTCTGGGTTTAGAATCTGCAGGGTTGAGACACTTTCTCTCCTTTGGCAAAACAAACAGCATTACCTCGTCTCTTCCCAAAGGCAGCCACTAAGGAACTCTAAAAAATTAATGTACTTGCTTGTGAGAGTGTGATTCATCATCTACAGTGTCCTAGAATTAAGTTGCTGATTTTTAATACTGAATTTTTTGCATTTTCATGTTACTACTTCTGATACTTTTGAGAAGATCTATCTGGAAAGGGATGGCATGTTTTTCCTGGTAGTGATATGATATTGGCATACAGAACCAGCTTTTTAAAGGTGATTAGGTGCCTAAAAATGTGGATCAGCGCCTTTGAAAGTCCCACTAAACACTCTTGAACATCTGGACCATGGACCCTTTCACCTCTACACCACTGTTTTGAGTACAGCCAAATGACCAAAAGTTCTTATTGCATATTGCTTTTGGGCTAATGTAAATCAATTTGGCATAGGACCATTTCCTGGAAAGACCATGCCCAGGGTTTAATGGGCTGCACAGAGTGAAATATCATTTTGCTTCTATAACTTATGGTCCAAATTCTGTTCCCATTTGAATCTATGTAAATCCAGAGTAACTCCTTTAAGACAATATCAGAAGGGTAGCTCTGTTAGTCTGGATCCGCAAAAGCGATAGAGTCCTGTGGCACCTTAAAGGCTAACGGATGTATTAGAGCATAAG
>ML677333.1:80101103-80217377 GCA_007922305.1 Dermatemys mawii
GATTGGGAGAAAGATTCTGTGCTGTTTTCTATACTGAAATTTTTGCGGATAAATAGAAGATTTTACAGGTACATTGTCCACTTTAAAACTCTCACACCTAGACTAAAAATAGTTTAAATGCCTAAAGTTTCCATAACTAGAAGGTTAAATGTATATTTTCCCTTTACTTTTTCAGTTTTGCTTACTTTGATTAAATGACTGATTATATGTGGGGGGGTGGAATGCAGTCAAATGTACAGTTTCTAGAGGTTTTATTTGAGTGTGCATCTAGTAGGCCATTATTTGTAGTAATGTCAAAGACTAAACAACTCTCCATGCTCCAAGAAGCTCACAGTATAAGGATGTAGCGCAGAGAGAGGAATAATAGGGATGTTATATACAAATCAACAAGATAGGCATAGGTTTCTTTGGAATGGGCTCAGAAAGGCGTCATTATGCATAAGGGGCAGCATGAAAGAAGTCATGGAAATGAGGGTAAAACCTGGCAGATGGATAGATGAGGCTGGGAGCATAGGAGAAGAGCAGATAATAGGATCAACATGGAGCTTAGAGAGGGGAATATAAATCGGGATGGGCAGAGTTATGTAGAACTTTGAAGGTGGTAACAAGAACCTTAAATTTGGTAAGACATTGGATGGGAAGCCAATGCACAGTTTAACTTGTTTGCATCAGTGGGACTGCTTATGTGTTTAAAGTAAGCATCCAATTAAGTGCTTTGCTGAATCAGCGCCCGAGCACTCAGAATCTTCTAGGATCTGAGTGCTCGGGTGCTGATTCACTTCTAGGATCAAATTCCTAACTGTCTAATCCTTTCTCGGAAATCTGTTTATACTCTTTGGCAGCAAGTTCCACAGGTTAATGTCCCGCTGTGTAGTGAAAAACATTCCTTTTTGTACAATATAGGTTTTGGGGACATTATTGTAGAATGTCATTGTGTGTGTGAATATATAGTTTATAGGAAGCATCCTATATTCCCTCATGGCTCTATGTGCTGCCTGTGCAGTGCTTTCAGCCTATGCAAGATCTGGAGCATGGGCAGAATCAGTGTCTATCACATGGCAGTACAAATCAATACTACAAAATGTTTCAGGATAATTTTTAAGCTACTCAACATCCCTTGTCTTATTTTGACAGAAGGATAAATATTGAACTTTTGTTCTTGATCTTACTGATTAACACGTCCTGAAAGTCTTGCTCACTAGTATGTGTGTAAAACAATGTCCTGTTGCTGCTGCTTTTCAGCATCTTGCTGTGAATGAGGTTGCACTGCAGCAAAGTTGTAAAATGAATGCTTTTCCCAACTGGGAATTGGAACAGTTCCTGTAACTTCTTGTCAGCCACCCAAGGACAGTTGTGGCTGGTTTGTGATAAGGGAGAATTATTCATGTAATCTGCCTAGCATACAGATTGCCTCCTTTAGTTGAAACTGTTAAAGGAAGTCATCCGTGTGGGGGAAAGAAAAGAAATAGCAGTGCAAAAGTTTCAGAAAATTCAACCAAAAAATCCAAACCGCAGAAGCAAATGGTTCCTTAATAATTACATAGCAGTGCAATACCAAGTCTGTCTTCTTCCAATACCCCCTATATGATTAAATAGTAATGATCTCCATTCATGTCTGTTGTTCAAGAAAATGCACCAGGAAAGTAAATATGACCATTGTTTTAACCCGATATTTTTCATTAGGCACGATGCTGATTTCATCACTCAGTTTTATTGCTTGCTAAGACATCTATTTGCATTTACATGTTTCTTAGCTTCTGGTTTTGTTTTTGTTTTTTAAGGACTTCAGGCTGTTATACGAATATATAAAGTTTTGAAGTGCCTGTTTCATACATACTTTACTGTAAGCATTATTTTGAAAAACCCAGTAGAAGAGAAGGAAAAGGCAGTTTGTCAGTTCATTCAGAATATTCTGAAGATGTGCTGGAAGAGGCTGTGTCAGTTTGAGGAAAAGCAAGCAGTTATGCTCTGGCACCTCTCACTGAACAATCTTCGGTGACAATGGCTGTGAAGGATTCAGGCCGGTCTTCCAAGATCAGAGTGCAAGAAAAAAGGTGACACTAGAAAACCCGAAATGTGAAAATAAGCTGCCAACACCACCACTCAAGACTGCTTAGTTTTTGATAGCTGAGCATTTTTGTTTGCAGCAATTAGGGTCAAAACTAGATATTAAAAATATTCTCTAGGACATAATTGGGTCATTTACAGTTGTTAAGTTATGACTGGAAACTCTTGCTGGCAGTGCACAAATAGACTAAGAAGGATAAAATGTCCTGGAAGAACCATTGTTAGTGTGGCATTTGCACATGCAAGGACCTGGTTCACAAACTCAGGACCCAATGCGCACACATTGCCCACTGAAGTCAGAGGGGGAGTGTTCTTTGTACAGTGACTATCTTATGTAAGGAAATAATAGACTGATTTCTATTCATTAGGATGGTGAGTAACAGGAATACATAAGGAAGTATGCTAAGTAGCTAAAATCAGCTGAAACAGGATGGCTCTGTATTTACTTGGGAGAATTGCAAAAGGAGATACTGTTCTCAACCACATATCCAGTAGTTTCCCAGGGGCTAATGTAAGTTAAGCAAGTATAGCTCACCTCCTCCTCTGTTGAAAGTAGGACAGCTCCTCTCTTCTCCCTGGCTTGAGTGAACCCTGCTCCCCCACAGCTCCCTCTCCTCCTTGGCTGCTGTAGTGAGAGCTCACCACCCTGTCAATCTAGTTCCAGCACTGCTGGTCATTCAGTTGTAGCTCTAGTCATTAGAGACCGTGAATCTTTTCCAAGAACCGTCCCATCCGAAGCAACCCCATTCTAAGGCTTTATCTACACTACAGACCTTACAGCAGCACAGCTGTACCGCTGCAGCGGTACCACGTAAGGGCTCATGTGTAGCCAGCTCTCCTCTGCTGGCAAAGAGTGTATTGCCAGCATAATTAAACCACCCTCAATGAGCGGCGTTAGCTATGTTGGCAGGGGAGCCTTTCCTGCTGACATAGCACTGTCCACACCTCTTTTGTCGGTGAAACTTGTGACCGCCTCATAATACAGGCCACAGAATTTCTCCCAGTGATTTCTGTATCAAACTCCTCTGTCTATTTATGTTGGACCAGGTGCCATTTGCTGCGCCCAGCACCTGGTCGACAGCTCTACCTCCCTTGGTCTCTAAGCAGTGGGGAGGTTGGTGGGAAAGTACAAATAGCTTCACTCATACAAAAATCTGAATTGCCATGGTTAGTAAAAATCCAGATGGTCAGTGATATGTGGGAGAACTGGAGGGGAAGGTCAGAGTTTTTTCTCCCTTTTTCTCACATAGCTTCATTCAGATGAGATGCCATTTCTTCTTTACCTCAGAGCTCCTGCAGCATTTTATTGTCCAATCTGTGGTCATAGCTAAACAAAGGAGGAAGAAAGATGGACATTGTGTGTGGCTCATTTCAAATCAACTTCTGAATGCCCTGGTGGTGTGTTCAGCACAAGCTATTTCATTTCTTATATTGTATTTGAGTAGGTGCCAGTACTATGAACTCTTGATACACTTATCATTAGCTGTGCCAGAAACACTTCAGAGATGGTAAAAAATATGACTTGTTCATGTGTCTTGTATGATGATGAGGAGGAAGGTGAAGGTGAGCGCTAATGAGCCAGGGGTGAAATCACTGAGAGAAAACTCTGAAAAAAATTGCCAGGATTTCAAATGAAGAAAGGATACTACCACAGAGAGAGAGGGAGGTTTTTCCATCAAGCAAATATTGTTTGCTTCCTGCAGAAGACAAGGTGATTCCTTTAACGTTTTGAAGGAGTTCAAATCTAAGTGCATCAATTCAAGGCTTGGGGTTTTTTTTTAATGAATATAAAGAACCAATGCAGGGTGGTTTTGTTTTGACTTCCCTGCATATTGACAGTCCTATCTCCTTGCATTCTTAAACATGTTACTCTCCTAACTGGCTGTGTCATGGGGAAGCAGAAGGCTGTGCTCGGGTTCATTGAGCTAGAACAGCATATTGATACAAACAGACCAGGGACCTGCAGAAAGTGCTGTGCACTTGGAAATAACACCTCCTTGAGTTCAGACATGATGCACATCTGTGCCTCATTGATAACGTAATAACCTTCATTACATTTTTGGCTGAGAGCACCTGTGCACAGGCTGAGAAGTCAGCCCAGGGCAACCATTTTGATTGAGGTGATATTAACAGCTCTCATTAAAACTGATGACTGTACCAGTGCCCAATAGCACTGCTGTAGTGCGGCGTCTGTCAGCATTTCTATTATAAACTTCTATTTATTTTCAGGAGTTAATAACCCAGCCATAAAAGTTTGCTCAGCTCTGAGCTAAAACTGGAATACATAATATTAGACTGGGATTTCTTTAAAGTTGCAAAACTATTAAAAGTAATTTTCTTTTTACTCATTTCGATGCTTTCTTGCACTCAGCTGTGCAATGACTTTAGCTAGGCACCAATAACAGATGTGAAGAATTCAGGGTCATCTTCCAAGGCTAGAAGCAGGAGGGGGAATGGAGATGCCAGAAGAGAATAAGAGCTGTCAACACCACTCTGTCCCCGGTGCAAGACTGCTCAGACCTTGTTAGCTGAACACCTTTGCAGTATTTTACAAGTGGTCCAGCTTCCACTGAAGTCAATGGGAATCTTTCTATTGACTTTGAGAGTAATTGCATCAGATCTTTAATCCCCACGATTATATATTGCACAACAAAATCTCTCCTGTGACATAATTTGGTGATTTACATTTATTCTTGTTCTATTTCCAGTTGCAGTTGGCATTTTTTGTTGGAGTTTTACAAATGGGCTGCACAGTGGTCAAATGTCATCCAAGAGGAGCTGCTAATGCTAAATTTGAGCACAAGGGGTGTGAAGTGCAAATACAGGCCTGACCCACAATATGCATGTGCTTAATTTTGCTCGAGTTGGAGCGACCCACAATATTAATTTGTACAGTATGTGTAATGTGTATGAAGGATTGAAGACACAATATCTAATCATGAAGTACTTACAAACATACAATGCTATTGAAATCAGTAGAAATGTGATGTCCATGATGACTTTAGGACTACAAATGTGCATTATCAAAGAAAAATATAGATAAAATGAAATCATGACACAAAATTCTAACAACTAGAAAATCAGTTGACTTCTAAAAATTTGTATTTTGGTATCTGCATCTCTGCTGGGCCCAAAGGCTCAGACTTGATAACTTACATGAACAATGTATACTGTGATGATAGTGTCAGACAACTGTCTATACTGGCTGGTCAATGCCTTCCTGAAGAGATGGTGGGTTGGAAATATGGGGGAATATTAATGGAGACTTAGCTGCCATTGATGACTGAGTAAACTAAGAATCTTAAAATTGCCTTTCCCTTCCCTCAATCTGGAATTCCACCCTGAAACTCAGGAGAACGACGTTGCTGTAATTGAAACCAGAGAAGCTGAGTGCCTTGAACTCTCATTATAATCAGTGGGAGCTGAAAGATGCTGAACATTCTCATGATCGTAATAACTATTGTAGGTACCGGGAATTATGCTGTTTTGTGAAACATAGGTCTTGTCAGCTGTGTGCCCCACCGTTCAGACTACGGGGGTATGAATAGCTGTGTGCACTGAAATGCTTCTCTGGAACTTCTTCATGTGGATTGTGCAGGCACGAACTAAAAAGTTCCTAGTTCACATGAATGTAATCCTGTTTGTAGAGGATTACATTCACATTAACTAGGAACTTTTTAGTTTGTGCCCGCAGTGTCCACACGAGGGAGTTACAGAGCAGCTCTTTTGACATTCACACCCCCATAATCCAAAGTGCAGGGTAGTGCAAGCATAGCTAAAGGCTCTATAGGCCTGATCCTGGAAAGACTTGGGGAGAAGTCCCATTGAAGCCGATAGAACTACTTATTCATGGGAATGTAATCATTCACATGCTTCAGTCCTAGCAGGATTAGGGGTGTGTGTGTGTGTGTGTGTGTGTTCTGTTGCTCTGAATAATCTGTTTTGTGGTGGGGTGTGTGTCTCATTCCTACAGTGATGATTATATGTTCATAGTCTCAATAGAAAAGAAGGGTTTTTTAAACAAATTTCACTCCTGGTCAGTGTGAGCTTATGTGCCTTCAAATTTGCCACCTTTTATCTATGTTTTACTTTGGGTATGGTTTTTTGTTTCTGTTGATCTCCATTAACATATTTTTAATTATTTTGGAATATGCACTGGAGTCTCGTATGTTGATCTTAACAAAAGCAAACTCCAACATTTTCAAAGATTTCCCTGAGATATTAATTATATGAAAATGCAGAGAGTTAGACATAGACTGGAAAAATAGAACCCCAATAAAAGAAGATATATTGAATAATAGTACTACCTATAATTTTGTATCCAAAGCACTGCCCAGACATAAACTAACTAAAAAATTCCCCTAAATACCTTTGTCAGGAAAGTGGATAAGTGTTATCCCCATTTTAGAGACGGAAACTGAAACAGGTGAAGAGAATTTTCCAAGGCCAGGATTAGAATTGTGGGTCCTCTGAGTCCTAAATCTGAGTTATTTTCTAAATCACATACTATGATGCACTGTATGTACCCTTTAAATATATTTTAATTTATCCATTTAATGAAAAATAAACTTACTGAAGATGCTTGTAAGGACTGTTGCAGTTTGGGTATTTTGTTTGTCATGAGTAAAACAAAACTCAATTATTCTCTCTGGAAAAAACTTCAATCACATACATGTTCAGGGCCAGATCCTGTTCAAGTAGAAATCAATGGGAGTGTTTGATTGGCTTCAGTGACAACAAGATTTGGCCCACAGTGTTAGAACAGCTGTGCTTCAGAAAATTGAAAGTGAAATAAACAGTAACTTAAAAAAAAAAAGTCTTTAGGGAGGATAAATGTGCTCCCAAGATTATGGCCTCCAAAATAGAGAGACTGTCTCCTAAATCTTGACTTTCTATAAGAATTTGATCTAACTAAATAATGACTAAGATGCTCAGTGCAGCCCTTGTGAGAATAGGTGGAGTGTCTTCAAAATATTGAGTTATTTAATTAATATGCAGAGGGCCTACCAGCCGAACAGTGCCTAAGGGGAAGTTAGGAAGCCGATCAGCTGCTGACTCCCCTGTGGCTGAACTTGGCCAACAAGCTGTTCGCGATGGCAACAGATGTTATTGCTTTAGTTTTATGCCAAATGTAGCTTTATGGATTAGTTTGTGGTCCCTCCCCTCCAGCTGCAAATTCCAATACAGTCACAGTCTAAGAGTTTAACATTTGATGCTAAATGCTTGAGTCAACTGAGGCACAGTGCTGTCCTGAGCTGTATTGTTTAGTCTCAACTGAATAACTGATATGATGGTCATCTCCAATGTAATATTTTTTCCTTTCTTTCCTCAAGGGTGTTGTGGTTTTGTTTTTGCTACACTGTATAAACAAGCGTTTGGGTTGGAAATATTTATATCTGCATGGCCTTCTCTGATGTAGACTGTATGTATTTGGAGACATCAAGGCCAACACATAGCCCTTTGGGACAAATGTTAATATGGATTAATGTGACACTCAAGCATTATACTAAGTTCTTACATTTATGCAACTCCTTTCATCCTAAAGATATCCTGCTTTTATTATTGATGGACTTTACAAGAATCACCAGTAAAATGCAGGCAGCACTGAAGCAGGGGGCAAAAGTGACTTAATGTAGACTACTGGTGTGCAGTAGTCTACATTAATGTTAGGTGGCGAAAAGGTTTGGCAGAAAATACCAGCGAAAACTTCTACTTCATTTGGGATGTCCTCCTTCCATCTGCAGCCTTTCAAACCTGTGAAAATAGAAAGGGACCATTTTTGTATCCTTCTGTTTTATTCAAGTGAGAAAGTGACTTCAGGTGCTTTTTGAGAAAATTTTCTGAGTCACACTATCAAAAGTAACTTCAGGACTTAAGAGCCTAAGTCTCATTGACTGTCAATGGCTTTTGAGAACATTGTCCATCCTCTAGTCTACACTACATCTGAAAATATGTAGTGTGACTAGTACCTAACTGTGGATTTAAAACCTGTGTGTTTCAGATGATCTGAAGCGCCTATTTAGCAAATTTTTTTAACCTAAAAATACTTTTTTAATGTAGTTTTGTGGATATTGTATGTTAACCATTTGGGAGGCCCCAAACCAATCTCTAAGAAGCAGTTACTGCATCCCTACTTATCACAATAAATCACTGTTTGAATAATGTTAAACAGCCCTAGGGATGCAATAGTGCCCTGAATCTGCAGTGAATTAAAAACTGATACACATTAAAAAGTATTACATCAGTGTTACAAATTCATGAGAACTGAGTCAGATGAAAGTTTAAAGTAAATTTCCACATATGAACTAATAGAACTTAATTGCTATATGGGACTTCCTTGGAGGGACAAGGTTATACAGGATGCACCTTTCATTTCTTAAAATATCTCCAGCTGTCCAAGACAAGAATACTATGTACTGCATAGGTAACAGTGAGCTGTCAAGCTGTATAAAATTATGGGGTGTCTTAGGTGTATTTCTAGGACATGTTCAAACTATGACCTAAATCCTCAGCTGCTCTAACTCATCATAGCTCAGTGCTCCACCTGCTGAGCATCTGGCTCTACTTTTCTAATCTTCTCAGTTCCTAGTTGGCCTGGAAGAATTAGAGATCTCGGTGTTCTAATGTTGTTTTTTTTTCAGTTTATAGTGTGAGTGGGACGATGTAACTGTGAAACTGTCAGATAATTTGCAGTTCATGTAACATGGTTCTGTACCCACATTTTTTTTACCTGCAGTTGAAAAAAAACTCACCCTAAAGTGTTAAGCAATGAACATCTCTAAACTATGCTAGATAACCATGCACTGGCATTGGTAGAGTAGACTGAGGCTTAGCAGGCATAAAAACCAAGTTTAAGTGATTTGTGATGGTCAACAAAACCCTGAAATAGCTGGATAGCTCATTCATAGTTTTTCCTTTCCTTTGTTATAGTTAATTGACTTGAAAATATTTAACCAAAGCAAGCATCTTTTTATTGGAATGCAAAATGTTCCTCCCAGGAACTTCTAAAATCTTTTGTCTGAAGTCAATAAAGCATATTTTAATTGCAAAAGTAAAATGCCCCTTTGTTCCAACTTATTTGCAATGCCTTAGATTTTTTGGAACATCTCTAGTATGATTTTGATAGAGTAATAGAATAGCTTATTATTGGATGCTCTTACCGCGTAAGAGGAACTCACTCAAGCAATGTACACCTCAGTTTAGCCATTAGTCAGAGACATGTGGCATAAGGAATTAGTTTTAGATGTTCTGTGCTTGTTTGTCTAGTTTATTGGTTTTATTAAAACATTATTTTATATTTTCACTAAATTATTCATCATTTGTTCATGGAATGAAGTGTCTTGATAACTGGAATAAACACTGACAAAGTTAGACCATCAAAATATATGGCCACTTCAAAGAGAGATGGAGCATTGGCTTTGACTGCTTCTCCGCTGCTCACTTTTTGGACAGTTCTATGTTTGGATCCAGTTCTCAAGGAAACAAGGCACTGAATCAAAGGGCTTGTCTTCACTAGAGCCAGGAGAGATCGATCTTATGGCGATTGATTTATCACGTCTCATCAAGACGCAATAAATTGATCGCCAGCGGTGCCCCCGTCAACTCCGTAACTCCAGCTCGCCAAAAGGCGCAAGCTGGAGTCGACGGGGGAGCGCACCGCCGACCTCCGCCACCGTGAGGACGGCAGGTAAGTCGGCTGTAGATACGCCGATATCAGCTATATTATTAACGTAGCTGAAATTGCGTATCTACAGTCGATCCCCCACGCTAATGAAGACCAGCCCAAAGACTGACTCCCTACAGGAAGTGATAGTTTCTTCCAGTGACTTAAAACATGTGAAAGATATGGCACCAAACATCTGATAGAAGTAGAAAGAAACATTTCAGGCATAGAAAGCATTTTTAATCCTTTCATTTTAACAGGCATGATGGAACTTAAGAAGACTTTGAAAAAACTGTGGTCAATAGCAAAATTGTTACTAGAAAAAGTAGGATGGGCAAGAATCACTGAGAAGCCTTTTTTAAAAAAAAAAATTAAAAAATACAAAACTTCCTAGTGTTTGAGGCAAAATCCGACTGTCAGTTACCTCTTAAATTGACTCATCAAAATAGTGCATGGATTAACAACCACTCTGGTTCCATACACATATAGATTTTCATGTAGACAAAGAGGCATATTTGTTTTCTGAATATTGGAGGTCCCAACAAGATTTATTGATGGAATCAACAGATTCTCAGAAACCACAAATACTTGGAATCGTGGATTTTTTTGAGAGTTTTTTGGAGGGAAGGAGATCACTGCACAAACACAATCCTTTAATTACTGAAAAGGTGGATCCAGATCGGTAGGAGCTTGAAGTTCTTTTGCTAGATGTTTTGCCACCTGAAATGGCTGGTAGTTATAATATCCTAGGAATAAGCATTGATATGATATTTGACCCTTTGGCACTTTTGATGGCAGTCTCCACATGGAAAATGAGGACTGAAGGCACCTCATAGAGTTATGGCCAGGGCAGACATAGGGCATTGTGGGTTGTACACAGGCCTACTTTCTGCATGTCTTTTATGAATAAGAAGAAAATTGACTCTAATGTCTACAGCTGTCAATCTAGTGCCTTCTGGTGTTTCACAAGCACTAAAATTAGCTAACTTTTTAACAAAATATTTATATTCTACACTCTTGAGTTAGTGTGGTAACCATGGTAGTCTGTATCAGCAAAAACAAGGAGTCCTTGTGGCACCTTGGAAACTAACAAATTTATTTTGGCATAAGCTTTTGTGGGCTAAAACCCACGTCATCAGATGCATGGAATGAAAAATACAGTAAGCAGAATGTATATTATAGCACATGAAAAGATGGGAGTAGCCTTACCAAGTGGGAGGTCAATGCTAATGAGCCAATTCAATTAAAGTAAAAGTGGCCTATTCTCAATCCCTTCTTGTCAACTGTTGAGATGTGGGTGTACACTGCCACCACAATAAGTGAGGTGGTCAATTAAGAAACTCCTTCCCTAGCTGCATTAAACTTGACTCATGCGATTAAATGTTTTTCAATGGGACCACTCACATGCTTACCTGTTTTGCTGGACTGGGGCCAGAGTGCTCAGCATCTGGGAAGATAAAGCCCATGTTTATATCACGTGCAGAAACATCTGAGGAATCTAACTACACTAATTATAACCTTGTCAGGAGATCCAGTTATAAGACTGTTGTCCCTGGAGATAGCATAGTTTCTTTTTGTGGCACAGGATGAACTTCAGAGAAGTCTTGAAGCTCAACAACACAGTTAAGCTCTCACTGGTGGAAGGGGGCAACCTTGTAATTTGGTTCCTTGACATGGTTGTAACTGTTGTCTATTATTTCTCTCTGCAACACTTCCCAGTTTGGAATCATCTACCATACTGAATAAGTATCCTCATTTTGATATCAAGCAAACTGGGCCTATCACTATCTTCCTTGCCAAACAAGTCCATGTAGTGATTACAGAAGGTGATACAAGTTAGGCAGTCAGGCCAGTTCTTTCTTCAGTGAGAGGCTTCCAAAAGAGCATCTGGGTGCTGCAAGTGGCATTGTGCAGGATCTGTAGCATAGGCATCCTCCTGTAGAATTATCGTTGTAATCCATGCGAGTTGCATGCAGGCACAAAATAATTCCCTTTGTAAATGGCATTATTCTTCTAGAACCAGTACTCCAAGGGGTACTATGCTGCAGAAATTGATGTTAATCCTCCTGACTCACTGTTAACCTCCCTGAAGAGTAAATGTGCTGGTAGAGGACATTGTGCTGCTGGTAGAGCTATCTTCCAGAAAAGATTAATGCTACATGTATTAAATTAAGTGATGACAGATTATTACATTCTATCCATCTACAGTATATTCCCTCTGCATTTCCAGCTGAGCATTTTTTATTTTGTTTTACAGTCTTATCTAACCTATTGTGTAGTGCTGCTGTGCACTGTTGAATGTCTACTGCATTCCACTCCAGAGATGGGTGCATTTCAGTGGTGGGTGAGGTGATCCCACTTGATGATATTAAATATCACTTTAAGTGGCTAAAGTGCTCAGAGATCCTTTTGGAATGAAAGGAGCTACACAGGTATAAGACTATATTATCAGTATTGCTGTTTTATAAGGCAGTGAGTTGGTACTTTATTTCCTAGTAAGAACAAGGGGTTTGCTTTTTCACATTTTTGTAGTTGCTGCTGCTTGGTCTAAAAATGTAAAGTTAAAAATGGCCCACAGTGGTGTGAACTGTTTCTGGCTTGTCTTTGGGGAAGTAGAAGAGAGACCATTTATTTGACCCATATTTGAACAAGGCCTTGATGTTTTTTGGATGTCAAAGTAGTTATAAGGAAACCCTCAGAAAAGTCCCCATTTTAGCCTGAGTGTACATGTATGTGTTTGTCTGTCTCGCTGTTTTCTTCTAATCATATTAAAGTTGCCATCTGCTAAGGCGTCAGTGATTCAATCTCTCCAGATTAACGAGTTGCTAAAGGATGTCTAACTGTATGACAATGAGAGCAGTTGGTTCAGTTGAAGTGTGAAAGGTTTGATTTGTTAGTCGTTTCCTGGATTAAAGTGTATTTCCTATCTATTGAAACTCAACCCTTCCTCTTTGCAGTTCGGTCTTCATGTTGACTTTGGGATGTTTGCTCTAAAGTGGGACAGAGAGGGCCTCACCACTTTATTAGATACTGTCCCTCATATAGGTCTGGTTTCTAACAGACTCAGTGGGAAGTCTTTTAGCCGATGGGAGTCTCCCCAGTAGGAGAACAGTCTTGGAACTGAAGGCTTTTATGTTAAAGTTTCTTAACGCTTGATTAACCCCTGGAGACATAGGAAAATTGTTAATGATAAGGCTCTGTGCAACATAGATAAGCTCAGAAAAGTGATTTTCAAGTTGAATTTGTGGATAGGGTAAGGATTGAATCTTACATTGAATCAAGCTCTGATTAGCTGATGTAATTACACTCATAAATTTCTACAATACTGCAAAGAGTGTGAATTTAACAAGTCAAGTCCATATTTTAGAATATGTTTTAAGAGTAGAATAACTGTTACTGTGAAGTATCATAGAGCATGCCTCTCCAGTTTCTGTGATTTTTCCAGGAACTTTCATATCAAGAGCTTTCCTTGTCTTCTCTTTTTAAAGGCAGGGATTTAAAGAACAATGACTTGTCCAGCTTTAAGATAATTTTTTTTAATTTGAAATCCCTTTAAAATAAGTGTCCAAGACTTTCTCTCTCCTGGGGCTTGAAACCCTTTAAAAACACAATTAGAACCAAACACAATTGTTATACAATCTGTTTCCACTTCTTAAGTGTATGCTGGCAAACCATGTCTCAGGTGGCACGTGACTAGGATTCATCACTGGATTTGGTCTGCTAGTTAGCTCATTAGCTTCCCTGGCTTGGGCCAGGTACTGACGGAGAGTGAGATGTGAATGCTGATCCACTTGCTGTTACCACTGAGCTTACAGAACTGCACTCAGAATAACACTGATTCTTTAGTGAATCTGCTTTTAAATGTGTATTCATATTTTGGAGAGGGAATGAATGTTTAGACTGTGGACTCAATCATTAAAACTTGATATCTTAATTGTGTGTGAAAATAGAGACTTGGTTGCACAAAACAGATAAGTGCAGGACTGTATGGGCCATTTTGCATGTGGGAATGAGGAACTCTCAGATAGTCAAGGGATGCTACTTCTGAAAATTGGATTCTGCCCTATTTTGGTGAATTGTCCTTTTTATTTAGTGTGTATTGTTCTTGGTTTCTGTGACTGCTGTGCTGTGAGACATTTGTGGACACAAACAAGTGGAATAGTTCAACATTGTTTTGTTATAGAACTTTTGCCAAGTAGCTATGTGCCTCCTACAACAATAACATAAGTAGCATGCAGATCACATTCAGAGACCTTGAGACTGGTGAAGTCGCTCTTGCGAATGAATCACTAGAGCTGGACTATTCCTCATCCTGCTCAGGGTAAGAGCAGAGACTGTTTGGAATAATTTTTAATTAATAATTTCCCCAAAGCACTAAGATAATAAGGATCAAAATCCAACTAATAAACTTTGAACATCCAATGACCCGAGTATGTGGATTGCAACTGAGACTGCTTCTGCCTTTTGTTGGAGGGATTTAGCAATCTAAATCAGGTTATGAAGGGTTTTATTTGTTTAATTTAGCCCATTTTAGATGGTGGGAATACAGATTTAAGACTCATAACACTTAGGTTGACCTGGCTACATTGCTCTGGGGTGTGAAAAATTCACATCCCTGAGTGCCGTGGTTCAGGTGACCTAACCCCAAGTAAACACTGCTACATGGAAGAATTCTTCTGTCAACCTAGCTACTGCTCAGGGAGGTGGATTAACCACATTGATGGAAAAACCCTATCCCACAGTGTAGACCTGGCCTTAATACCATACTGATGTTATAACTCGAACAGCAGTGTTTTAATCCTGTCTCGAAACCGTAATGAGTCAAATGAGGCTTTTAGTTGGGGAGGTCAGATTATGCCAAAGGTTTCATTGCAATAGAGGGATAAAATCTCTTCATTCAGACTTTGCAATCTCCTTTGTTCTAAAAAGAAAATAATTAATAACGCTGCTACATAATGCAGAGTAGGTTGGTTGCTATAATCCACCTGGACACATTCCTGTAAATAAAACTAATGGTATGTCTGTATCCTGTTAGGCCACAGTTTTGCAGGATCCTCCTGGAAGAGTTATTAAACAGGTCTGTTTGAACACTTGGAAGCATGTCAGGAAGGTGTAGGCTATGTTTTTACACAGTACCATCCTGCATATTGCAGAAAACAATCTGAAGAACTGGAGAAAATTCCAGGACAGCCTCCCATGGCTCTAAAGTGGCCTCTCAAGAGCTAAGGAGCTCTGTATCCTGCCAAGAGCCCCAGTTCCAAAAAAAGCATCAGTGAAAAATCGCATAGCTCTTGGCTGAAATAGTTTTCACATTCATTGCGCATATAGTGTGGGTTTTGCTGTCTTCAGTGCCACCATTCACACAATCTGTAAGCATGGTTCTTCTCCCCTTTGTGCATGTGCATGGTTCATGTAAATAAGTTAAGTGTGTGCATACTGAGAGAGTGAACCCCTAATTATCTAGTGCTTTAGAAATATTGTTAGAGCTACTTATCTCCCACCCTCTGGGTTTGCTTAGCTGCAGTGACCTGTGTGCTCTCTGTTTGGAAGAAGTTGGAATCTTTACTCTTAGGTCATAAATGCTCATAAACGATCAGACAAGCTAAAAGTGCTAAACTTAAAGTCCTTCATGAATTCAGATGTCTAAGGCCTATTCTACACTTGTAAATTAGGTCAGTATAACTATGTCACTCAGTGGTGTGAAAAATCACACCTCAGAACGATGCAGTTATACCCACCTAACCCCTGGTATAAGGTGCCATTGGACTCCTCATTGTTTTTGTGCATACAGACTAAAATGGCTACCCCTCTGATACTTAACTCCTGGTGTAGACTGCACTAGATCACTGGAAGAATTTTCTTGTTGACCTAGCTACTATCTCTTGGGGAGGTGGATTACCTACACCAATGGGAGAATCACTCCCGTTAGCATAGGTAGGGTGCTCATTGAAGTGTGACAGTTATAAGTGTAGACAAGCTCTTGTTTTACACCTTGTCACTGTGACATTAAGCTTTTATCTGATCATAGAGGCAATTTTAATTTTATGTGCCATCACACCTCCATATTTACCAGTATCACTTTTTAGTGCTATGAAATGTGCAGGCAAACTTCTTTCCTCCAGAGATTTTGCAAGATTTAACTAATTTTTTAAACACATTTTGAGATACTCAGAAAAAAGTGGTGGTAATGGTGAAGCACTGGAATGGGTTACGTAGGGCGGTGGTGGAATCTCCTTCCTTAGAGATTTTTAAAGTCAGGCTTGATGAAGACCTGGCTGGGATTACTTAGTTGGGGATTGGTCCTGCTTTGAGAGGTGTTGGACTAGATGACCTTCTGAGGTCCCTTCCAATTCTGATATTCTATGATTCTATGATGATTAGTTAGACATTTGGGAGACAGTGACCTATACTGCAGTGAGGGGGAGGAATAATTTGGTTTCTTTCATGTTTACATTTATATTGTTTAGCTAATAGGCTTACAAAGACATTTCAGAAAACATGTAGTGGAGTCCAGATTTCAGGGCTCCACATTTGTACAAGTGAATTGTAAGATGGCCAACATCATAAATGCCCAAGGAAATTTTTGATACCTCCAGTTCATGTCCCTCATGTTGTACAAGTAGTCAGTTTAGGCTGTCAGTTTGGTAAAACTGCTGTGAAGTGTGGGGATCTGTTGTCTGAACGTCAGGTTTGATGTACCTGGATTCCCTAAAATCAAAGGCTTTAATCCCCAAAAAGAGACCCAGCCATTCTTTGAGTGCTATGCAGTTTACTTTGCTGGGAGTCATTCAGCTGAGGACAGCACTTTTGGTTTCCCTCTTACGCCTCATCTTCACAAGGGATCCTGTGTATTTCTTCCTCTGAGGGGATGAGGAAGTGTTTCCCTCTCTGCAACAATGGACTTCTGCCTTCCTTAGATACTTATATCTCGTTTCTTGTTCCTAAATGCCTTACTTTCTATCTCTCTGAGGTCTCACACAGCTTCCTCCTGTGAGTACCCATTTTTCTTTCCCCTTTTCTGTCTCTTCTCCCAGAAGTTTCTCTACCCATCTTTCTCCCTCTCTTTCTCTCCGGTTACTAGAGAGATTGGCACCTGATGCTCGTCCCACGTTTTGATCAACTTGTGTTCTAGTCCCATCTCCTTCCCATCACTGCAGCATTAAACGGGGATTTGTGCTGCCGCTGGTGGATTGAAAACGAGTGTCTGTTACTCCCTGGCCATCCACACTGCCTTTGCTGTTCTTTTCTCTGCATTTGTACAGCATGAATCAGAGCAGGAAGCAACTGAGGCAGAGAGAGAGAGAGAGAATAGACAGCCAGCTTTCTTTTAGCATGGAACACTGGGAAAAAAACAAAACTCAAGTGACAGCATGCCCACCACTAAGAGCCAGGCCACTGGAACTTTCATGGTTTTAAAACCATAGACCATCCCAGCAAAGCAGGAATAATGAGTGGATGTATAAATTGGGGCCCAATCCTGACATGAGTAATCACATAAATGAGAATTACTCACCTGAGTAAGAGTTTCAGGGTTGATCCATAGTATACAAAATGTTTTGGGATGACAGGTTGAACACTGATGTTGCTGACACTGTTAACAGTTTTCTTCAGTATGGCTTGTAAACCTGAGTTTTCATAGGTTACACCAGTTACAATTGTTTATAGCAAAGGACTGGTAGGTAACATTTCTTATAGCAACAGGACTTTGCGTTGTTCTATGGTTTCCTTTTCTCATTTTGTCTACTAAGTATAGAAGCAAAGTTCTTTGCTGTATTACAGCTTCAAAACAAGGCATGAATGTATATTCAGCTTGCTTGGCCCAGGATACACTATGCTACTGAGAAGGGGTGTATACCACAGTGTACCCTGGCATCGCTATCCTTCCTTTGCAGCTGCTATTTACCAGACAGTATTTGTGGTAAATGTAGCTGGCAGGAACTGTAGTCTAAGAATGCTGGATGAGAAATTTTCACACTAGCTTAGTCATTGATATTTCAGAATAATTCATATGAAGGGTAATCTTGTAAAACATTGTATTACAACATCGTCACATGAAGCTGGCTCGTCCAAGTTATATATGCCATGGAAAAATTCAGTGCCTTTGTTTTAGCAATGAAAATACATACAGTGTTACACAGAGCATCTGAACTCTATTGACCCATTGTTTCACCAACATGGCAGTAGTACAACTAATGTCTGTCCTTGTGGGGGGATGGTAGACTTTTTCTTGGCAAAAAGAGAAAAGGAATTAACTGTGAAAATGCATTAATTTCGGTTTTAGTCGAGGGACTGTTAGGACAGTATTTTTAGAATCTGATTTCTTAATTATTATGTGTGTCTAGATTTTAAAAAAGTCAATTATAAATAAACTTGGTTATTCTGCACTGTATTTTGAGACTTAAAATCTGCTTTCTCCATTTAGTATCCCAGGGGTAGCCGTGTTAGTCTGGATCTGCAAAAGCGACAGAGTCCTATGGCACCTTATAGACTAACAAATGTATTAGAGCATAAGCTTTCGTGGGTGAATACCCATTTCATTGGATGCACCCATGAAAGCTTATGCTCTAATACATCTGTTAGTCTATAAGGTGCCACAGAACTCTTTGTCGCTTTTTCTCCATTTAGTTTTTATGCATTAGTTGTGAGATGACTCCATTATTCCTAATAGCAGGCACCAAAGTTGTAGTTCAAAACCTTTCACTAGAAAATATGTAGAACGATTTATTTTACCATCTCTGGAAACTTGGAAGGAAATGTAAAAACAATACACAAGATAGGGGATGAGCAAGTAACAAAAAGCAAACAAGCTATTAATATCTCTGCTTAGCACCACTCTGATTTGTATGTTGCATCTTCTGCCTCTCTCTTTTATCTGTTTTTTGTGATCTCTCCAAGGTAGGACTTTGTCTCCGTTTATGTCTAGAGAGTGACAAGCAGCTTCTGGGTGCTCTACCAATCTGAAAATATGTAAATTAATAATTTTTTATTGTTGGGTCTTTTATTTTAGTGGGGACTAATTAAAGCATACTGTTGGTCATCCGTCTCCTGAAGGTGTGCAGACAACAAACCAGTCTTGAAATCTGAGTAATTGTCTTCGTCAATGATATGAGACTATTAGCAGTAAATATGCCCAGTGGCCTGTGATGGGATGTTGGATGGGGTGGGATCTGAGTTACTACAGAGAATTTTTTCCTGGGTGTCCGGCTGGTGAGTCTTGCCCACATGCCCAGGATTTAGATGATCACCATATTTGGGGTCTGGAAGGAATTTTCTTTCAGGGCACATTGGCAGAGACCGTGGGGGTTTTTCGCCTTCCTCTGGAGCGTGGGGCATGGGTCACTTGCTGGAAATTCTCTGCATCTTGAAGTATTTAATCCACAATTTGAGGACTTCAATAGCTCAGACATAGGTTAGGGGTTTATTACAGGAGTGGGTGGGTAAGATTCTGTGACCTGCAGGAGGTCAGACTAGATTATCATCATGGTCCCTTCTGACCTTAAAGTCTGAGTCTGAGACAGACTTCAATTTTTTGGGCTCTCCTTATTAGTGTAAGAGGCTTATGATCCCATTGATGAGCAGGACTGTATTGTACACTTCTAGTTCCCATACTTAATGGGCATTTTGCCCATAAATTGCCAAGTACTAGTGGGAGGCTTGATCTCTGTAGTGAGTGTAATTATTGTGAACCTTGGATGTGTGTGATCTTCTCACAGATGCTATCTTTAGCTTTAGTCCCCTATGCAAGTGCAGCATTGTTCCAATACTAACTGTTGCTGCTGAAGAAGCACAGAGAAAGGGACTCAGTGCATGGCACCCAGAAACATACCCAGAGCTGCTGCTTTGTTTCCAGAGCTCTGACACTAGCATAGCTATGAATCAGCTGAAGTAAACAAACCAGCAATAAAGGCATTTTTGTACAGAATAGAGCCATTCTTCTTTCTGACAGCCATGACTTGGATTTTGAGCTCTAGTTTTTAGTATTGTTCCTTATTTAAAAAGAAACCAGAAAGAAGCAGAACAAGGGATGATACAAATTAAACAGCCCAGAGCTTTAGTTTGCATATTGGAATACTATTAAGATCCTGTCTGCATTACAAATTGGAACTATTTTGTAACTAGATCCCTTAACTCAGTTTATTTTTTTAGTGGAGTTGAGCCCTCAAATGTGATGTGCTCGTGCCTCAGCTTTATTAGGCCTCTGAAGTGCAATTCAGAAGTATAACGGGCCTACAGGATGCAGCCATTTCTCCAGACCAGCTATTTGATTATCCTGGGCTGGCAGGTAATTCTTAGCCTGCTAACGGGGCTTCAGTCAATGTACGTACAAATATATATGTGTAAATGTGTGTATACATTTACACACTTTTCTACACACCAATTCTATTTATGATTTAGGCAGGAAGGTGCTCTGCAGAGGAATACATTTGTGGCTAGCAAGCCAACAGCAAGTGACGTGGATGGGATATCTTTATATTGTTTTTCTGCCACAGAGCTAACGGTAAAAAAAAAAAAAAAAATCCACAGAACACCATCAACAAAGGGATTCATTCTCTTTTACTGCTGTGGATTGGCTGGTGTGTTCTAATGGGGATGAACTAAAGTGGCCACTAGGGCATCCCCAGAATACAGGACATCCCCATCCCCACTGGCTTGGGCCCACTCCTCACCTGTGTCACTCTGCAGAGAGGTGCTGTCCCCATTCCCGCCGCTGACATCCTGTGTCTGGTCTCCTACTCATTTTCCGCAAGGAAACCCACATTAGGTACTAAGTTCTACCGGATGGGGATAGTACTCAACAAAACTAGGACTGTCCAGCTCTAAATTGGAGGAATGGCCTCCCTGTTATGAACCCTTTCTCTTTGGTGAGACTGGAGGCCTACTACTTTCTTACATGCTGCAATATAAGTCAGTCAGACTGGACTCTGGGAAATGCTTTTTTATTGTTCACTTCAGCAGGCACTGGCCTTCAGGCAGAGATGGCCCTTAACCTCGCTACAGTGTAGAGGAATAAAAGGTTTCCCAGAATCCAGCTGGGCTTTCCTACATTGCAGGGCATATATGTATATGCACTCACAAGAGCTATATCCCTGCCAAATGATAGAGAGCCAGCTTTCAGTTGGGCTGACTGGCTGAATGAGGTTTGAGTTCAGGAGAAAGTTCCCCTTTGGGGGCCTATGGCTGTGCTGTGGTCAGGTTTGTGGGTAGGATGGTAGCACTCCTTAGACTAGAAGGTCTGTTGGAATCCTCATGACCTCACTCTGTTTGAGACATTAGGACAAGAGGGACAAACAATGAAGCCTTTGTCATTGAAACATACTATCTTGTTTTTCCAATCTAATTAGTTGTCCTCTCCCCAACCCCCTTTGAAGAAGAGTGTAATTAGTAAATTAAATGCTTTATGTTGCAAACCTTTACGATTGTAACTTTAATATTTTAACGAATCGCCCATATTTCAATTGGAGACAATTTGGACTACTTTGTGCAATTTTTTTGTTTCATCATTTTCATTTGGGCCTTTTTAGGGGAAATACATGAAGTGACTCTGTGGAGTGTAATTTCAATACTGTATGTAAAGCAAGCTTACCGGGAAAAACTCCATGGAAAATATACTGTGCGTACAGAGTGTGTGATTTTTAAAGGGTCCGTAGCTTGGTGGAATCCAAACCAATTTTCACTGGAACACTAAAAGACATTTCTCAGTGAGTGCCATTTCCATTCAATATTTCAGCTATTGACCCCCAGTCTTTGTGGTCATACTGCTGTTCAACAAAGGCTGCAGGATTTTTTTTTAAATTAGGGAAGCCGTAGTGCCAGCCCGCAGAGTCAAAAACTGCATGCATATATGCATAGCCTGCAAACTTATGCAGTTCAAATTTTGTTCTGTTTTCTGCTCTTTTTTTATTAGCATGCAGTGACATTCCCATTTCTGTGTGTGCTCATGTTTCAGATTGAAAATCAATCCTAAATGTGCATAAAATCGACATGCACCAATTAGGAGTGTGGGAGGGCCTCTTCCTCGCTGCCACATCACTGATAGGAGGCCATTCCCCTCATGGCTGATCCCAAGAATTCAAAAATCATGATTCAGACCCCCGAGAATCTGAGATTTTTTTAAAAAATAGATGTATGGGTTTCTTTTTGGTATTTGGGATCACACTTTCAAGCTTTTCTTTGCAATCACAGGGGTTAGAATCTTACCAGTTTTTTTTGAAAGTTGAGATTCTTATGTAATCCCATGATTCTCAGAGCTGGGCTTTAGGAAAAACATCAAATATTGCTAGACTCATGATGAAATCTTGAAAGTTGGGAAGGATGTGGGAAAATACTGCTGTCATGGTTTCCTGACAATTAGTATCCTCCTACCTCTGAGTACAGTCCCCTGCCTTTCCCATTTGTCCCCTGGTACTATCTGCTGTCCCTGGAGCTCTGCCTTCTGTTTCTGTTTCTCTTCTGGCTGGGGTCTCTGGACCTGGGTCTTGTGCCCTGTATCTGTATGCCTGCTCCGTGGCTCTGTGGCCTTGAGCTGTGTTATCTAATACAACATAGCAGTGTCTACCACTTGTGGGGGTGTTGAGCAGTGTTTCTTGGGGGTTGGGGTTCCCCTAGGGTGTGCAAGCAGGTTTCAGAAATTCTGCCAAGCGTGGCTGGTGTTAGATTCGCTAGGACCAAGGGCAGAAAGCCAAAGTCCTGCCGCAACACCACCTAATGCTGGCACTGGCTTTTATATGCAGAAAACTAGTTGTGGCACAGCTGGGCCATGGAGCTTTTATTGAATGTTTGCGGGGAGGGAACTCAGAAAAAGGTTAAGAACCCCTGGATTAGAGGGTATTTGAGAGACACCGCCCTGCAGCCTGAGGAAAACCTCTTACCCACTCCTGTTTTCCCCATTTCTCTCTTACTTTATTCATTTGACATAGTACTGCCAGTGGTGGTTTCGAGCGGATGACACCACTGCCAGTACTGGCTTTTTAATGCTTATTCTGCCAGGCCCTGTCTCTGGTTCCCCTGGAAAAATGTTGCAGTACTGCAGAAATCACAAAAATATTGCTAGAGTTGGCACCCCAGGAAATAATACATCTGTCCTTCTCTTCTTGTGTTCAATAATAAGTGACCCATTTTTGCTCAACTAAAAAAACGCCAACCAAACAAAAAACACCCTAGAAAATTGTAACCCCAGAAGTGGAAGTTTCAGAAATATATAAATGACTCAAAGCAACATACAGGTCTGGGCTACGCTAGTGGCGGAGGTGGGGGTGGGGTTCGAACTAAGGTATGCAACGTCAGCTATGCTATTCGTGTAGCTGAGGACGAAGTACCTTAGTTCGACTTACCTGGCCATCCCCACGGCAGCGTGTTTACTGCAGCGGCTCCCCCGTCGACTCCACTTACTCCTCTTGCAGAGCTGGAGTTCCGGAGTTGATGAGAGAGCTTTGGAGATCAATTTATTGTGTCTAGGCGAGACACAATAAATCGATCCCTGATACATCGAACACTACCCGCCAAAGGGGCGGGTAGTTTAGCCTTACCCTTAGACTGGGCATGCATCTTTTTCCATCACAGAATCATTTTATCTACTGAGCTGTGTGGTTTTCTGTGATAGACGATTTTATTTTTTAAGCTGCTTCCAATCTGAAATTATTTGAAAGATTTTTCTTAAGACTCTATGTAGGTATGTATCTTAGGTCCCAATCCATCAAACATTTACACAGTACACGTACATAGTATCACAGGGAAGTCAGTGGAAGTGCTCATGTTTGTAAAATTACCACATTTCTGTAGGATTTGGCTCTAGATAAGACTTGAAAAGGATATGAATTTAGCTGTAATATTCTGCCTTATCAGCTGTGTTCATAATCGGCAGGACTTGGGTTTGTCCAGGCTGAAGAGAAAATGTGAAGAGGCTGGGCTGGGCTACCCAACTGTGAGATTTAATTTGGGGGTGCCAAGGGAAGGAGAGTTAGGAACTGGGATGGGGGATGGGCACTGTTAGGAAGTCAGTTAACCGTTGCATTCTGGATGCTGCCATCCAGTGTGAGGTTTTTGGTGTTAATTTGGTAGTTAGCAAGCTGCGGTGGAAATGACACATGTCTAGCACAAAGGGAAGGAGGTGTTTGTGAAAGGAAAGGCCAGAAGCTGGGCAACTGCAGCTGGGAGGCTCTGTCTTTGTTTGAAATTAATGCTGAGGAGGCCAGCAAAGCCTTTGAATAGTTTTTGTATTCCTTTCTATATTGTTTATATAAACCTTTTTGTATTGTATGAAGTGACTATCCCAGCATTGCTTGGATACGGAGCTCTCTTTGGAGTGGGACAGTGCTTGACTAGGAATTGACTCTCTTCGTTTGGAATGTGAAGTGGGGATCATTTTACTAAGAACAGCTGGCCCTTGAAGCTGATGCAGAACGGAGTGGTACCTGGGCTTTGGAGGATAGCATAGGGACTGTAAAGAAGAACTGACTTATTTATACTGTCCTGGCTGAGAACTGTTGTTGCATTGTTGTCACATGGTAAGTCCGATAGTTCACTCCATCCTTTTTATTTTTCTATATTTCAGTACATTAATATAACCAAATCTGGATTGCGTTGATGTATTTCATGACTTGAATAGGTTTAATTGCAGTTGAATTTAATGGTTAAATCATTGCGGCATGTTCGTTTTAAACTGTAATTTCACCTTAAAATATATAGACATAATTTCCAGGGAAAATGCTTGAGCATCATTTACTACACACTGTCTTGTTTTTAATTATTTTTTTAAAAAACAAAACATGAGAAGAATTTTTTTAAAAAAAATATGCATACTTATAGATAAGATTTTAATGTTAGGTAATTTTGCTTAAATTATATTTTATTTTTGGAAAAAGGGGTTTTATAAATATGAGTTGTACGAAGCCAAAAACAAACACACATGCAAAGAAATACTTTAAAAAGGCAGGATGTGGGGAAAGGGTTAGTGGCTTTTTTCAGCTCTGCTTTAAATGTTAGAGGCTTCCGCTCTTGCATAGTGCCATTTTAGTTCACAGTAGTTCTAACTTGCTGTAGTTTCAAATTATGTTTAAATATATATTTTACAGTGTGTGTTTAGCCAAAAGAAACTAAGATGTGGAATGTTGCCTTATATAAGACAACATTCCACAGCTTGAACAGTTAGTTGGCTGAAAAACACTGCATAATGGGTATAAGGGAGGGGTGAGGTTGGGTGTGTGTGAGAGAGAGAATCTGTCTATCTCTATATACCTTGACTAGATTTAATTTCAAAAGTTTTTTCAGACTATCCACTACAGAAGAAATAAACTGGAGAAGATTCAATGCAGTGATTGAAAACAGTAGTGATATGGGATGCCACAAGAAACAAAATCTTGGTTAAGATTATTTTATAACAGAAAATCACACAGCCTTTGAGTCTGAGCCTATGATCTGCCAAATGGATGAGCAGTGTGTGTGTGTGTATCTCAGTTCAGAGAACTCAGTCAAGGTGTAAGGGGGGAAATACGTTGGGGCATGCAAGGCCTGTTTCCAGTGATGCATGGATGTTAGTAACACCCTGAGCTTTAATATCCCAGAGGAGAGTGAGACATGGGCATGAGGGGAGGTGTCAAAAAAAGTCTTTTTAAGAAAAGAAAATTTGAGAGATATATAAAATATTACACTTCTGTATTTGGTTAATCTCGCATGTACATGTACAAACACACATGCACCGGGCTCATGTATTGGCTTCAGCTGTGAGGACAAATGTTTCCCCATTTTGGTTTTTATTTTAGGCAACTGTCATTACATTTTCTGTCTCCATCAATGCCTCTGTAGATAAGAGCTATAACATTGATGTGCACACTGTTTAGTTATATGTCCGGTTTGAAAAACAGGGAGTGAGTCAGCAGGACGCTATTGGGTCAAATTTGCTGTCAAGCTTAGGATTTGTAAAAGGAAGTTCTTAGAATTTTTTTTTTAAGTTTTGTTATAAAAATTCCAGTACAGCTGGTTGTGTTAGGCAATTAAATAGGCCCCTGGAAGTATTTGCAACCCAATGCCACCTACCTTTGAGGCAGTGCTCACTGTTTCCAGCCTCCACCCCAGCAGAATGGGTGAGTGTTTTGCACTATTTGGACCCCATCAGGCTGTACTTTGTGCTGTGGGTGCCGTGTTCCAGGTTTCAGCTAGTGGGACTCAGGAGCTGAATCTGATTCATGACTTCAGTAAACATGACAGTAGGTTCTTAAATCCAGGGAACATCGCCCCACTGCAGTCTACTGTGTAAGTTCACTTTGACTCTGTCCAAAATTGAATGCCAAAAAATCTACAGAAACAAGCAAGCAATATTCAAGGTAAAAAGTGGCTCATGATTCTGTCATTGAACATTTATCAGCAGAGATAATAAAATGACTAAAGACCACTTAAATATTATGTCATGGCTCTTTTCTTTTGTTTTTAATGTAATGGAAATGTGTCTCCTGTACGTTCCACGAAGAGCCATCCTTAACATGAAGGAAAGGCTATAATAGCTCAGGGCTAGAATCGCTACAGTGGTGCAGCTGTACCAATGTAGCTGTAGTGCCGTAGCTCTCCTGTTAGCATAATTACTCGACCTCCCTGAGCAGCAGTCCACACTGGCGCTTAGACTGGAGTAACTTATGTCACTTGAGGATGCAGGGGGGTGTCCACACCCCTGAGTGACTTCAGTTATATCGAAATAAGTGCTAGTGTCTACAAGCTCTCAGTCACAACTGTCTACGTTAAAGGAGAACAGTAATGGCTAAGAGAAACTTGATTTTGTACTCTTGCTTATTTATAAAACATAAAGTGTGAAAGTTCTTTACTCCAGTCCTTCACTTTTATTATTCATATTTTCTACTTATAAATGGATAGCATTGCCAACTGCAAATGCTCAAAATTCAGTGAGTCTTTAGGATATGCTTGGGTCACATTTTCAAGTTTTTCTCAACAATTGTAAGGGCTAGAAACTTTTTTAAATGAAAACTGAGATTCTCGTGTATTCACATGACTCTAGGAGCTAGGGCTTTAGAAAGAGTGACAATTATTGTAAGAGTCGTAATAAAATCTGAAAAGTTGGTAACACTGATTCCATTGGAGTAACAGGGCTGACTTAGTGATGACGGTCGCTACTATTGCGGGTGGTGGGAGGGGACGACAACACAAATTGAGATTTTTACTCTGAGTCCCTAGGGCTTTCAGGGTCCATGTCCTCCTTTTGAGGCACCACATGCAGCCCTTGGGTGGAGGAGTTTATCTATACTAAGAAAATACCTCTCTGACTAAGGAGAGGCACTGATGGACCGAAACAGGAGTCCCCATTCAATGGAAAGGTAGTGACTGTGGCAGTGCAATGGAGGGAAATCACAGAGAAAGGAGGCTACTCCAGTTCTCTTCTGACAGGGTGCAGATTAGCTCTGGGGTGAAATGGAGAGATGGAAATAAAAGTAAAATACCAGTTCATCCCTTTGAATGAACGACAGTGGATAAGATGGCTGTGGAGAGACAGGCATTTATGTCCCCTCTGAATCTTGGCAAAAGAGCACATCATAGAAGGGAATATTCCTTTCAGCAAAAGAGATCCACTGTCCATCGTTCTCTGTCCTGAAACATAATATGATAATGAATCAGACACTACATGGCTTTTGGCCTCCTCTGCTTATTATGTCACAGTTCCCCAAGGCTTCTAAACTTTGACAATGTGCCCAGTGTGGACAGGTGGCAGAAGTAGGAATTGGATTTCCTCAGAAGCCTACACACATGCTTCTCTTTGTAAGGGGGGGCACTTCCTGATCAGATGTTTTTGTTTTTTGGGGGGTGGGAGGAAGGAGCATGTACAAAGCATGCATGTCTTTTTTGTGGCCTTTCTCTTCTTTTGACCAACTTAGAAAAAGTACCTGGGGACAGGCCAGCCAGCCAAAGTGCAGCTTGTTGAGAAGCCAAGAAAAGGGGTTGGGTTTTTTTGGTGACTTTGGCAAGCAAATCTGGTGTGGATTTTCAAAAGATGTTACCAAATCAGCTAATTGATAACCTAACCCTAACCTAATTGATTCACAAGACTTCTTTAATCTCTTCTTTTAAAAATTGCTGCCTGACATTTTGGCCTCTCTGTACCCACTGTACATTTCAAAACAAATGCACATTCTGAAAGATTTGTCATGTAAAAGTTCAAAGCCAATCTTGCTGATTACACATGACAAATACTAATCTTTAGAGATTAAAGTGTGTGTGTTTGTTTTATGAGGAGTGTGAGGTAATATTTTTCCATTTAATTTAAATCTCATTATACTGCCATACATTATAAATGGCTGTTTGTATTGTTTCTTGTTAAAGTGAAAGAGCAAGTGCTGGTTCTGCTCCTTTACCATTCAGAAATAGTTACGCAGGAACAGTAAACCAACGGGATCTCCATTAAAGTCTATCAGATCCCAGAGTGACTGGTGAGCAAGTGAGTGTCAGAAATTTAGGGTAATGGTGAATTCGTTTGTAGGCCCCGCCACAAAAGCAGAACATCTGGCCCATGAAAGAGCTGACATCGGTTTAAGTGGGGAGGGTGGGAAGCAATTGCAAATGGAGCTCAATGGGTCTCAATGGTTAGTATAGTCTGCTGAGTGAGAGGCTAGAGTTGTGGAGTCATTTAGAGGATTTTGATCCTTTGACTTATCAAGGAACTGTCCTATTAAAAATAAGTGTCATTTCCTCCTGAATAGCCGAGATGCCACAGGATAAAGGAAGGGGCTGCAAGACTGTAATTTACATAAAGAAAACTGTTCGAAAAATAAGGCTTAGCGAAGGAGTAGGTTTTTACTCAGCCTGGAGAAAATCCGGGAAACATAAGGTCCTGGGTCCAGAGGTTCCTAGAAAGAGTCTCATTTCACTGAAATTAGTCTTGCAACTTTTCTTCATTCTATTGCTTCTTTCTCATTCCTTGGAGAATACATGTTCCATTGATCCAGACTAAGTTCCTTCGAATCAAGGAAGCAGAAGATTCTAAATCATTCTAAAATGTTGGTTGTTTAACACATTATGACAATGCTACTGTAATAAGCACTATGTAAAAAACTAGGTATTTTCATCAGTAGATCTCAGTACTGACTGATGAGATGCACCAAGCTAATTAACTTTGCCATATACTAGTAAAAGTAACATCTGTGAGTTCTATTATCCTACTGTTGCACACAAACAATTCTCAGTTGTCAGGGGTGCTGCTCACCTGAGATTTGATTCTGCTGCCACTGAACTTAATGTCAGACTTCAATAGGAGAAAGGTCAGACCCACGCATCAGTGGCCTGGGCCCTAGGCAGTCCATGGATAAGTTCTTGATATCTCTTGCTTGTTGGACCACTGGTTTGTCACCATAACCCAACTAGAGTGACCAGATGTCCTGATTTTATAGGGACAGTCCTGATTTTGGGTCTCTTTCATATATAGGCTCTTGTTAACCCCCTTCCCACCGTCCCAATTTTTCACACTTGCTCAACCCAACAGGTATATGACCCCAGCAGGAAGATTCTCTTAGGTCTAGAGATGGTGAGTTCACAGTGTTCACTCCATGGAATGGTACTATGCTAGAAAACGAAAGCTAGGAGTAGAATTTTCAAAAGTACTCAGCATTGTCCTAACTCTGCTCCTCCCATTACCTTAAATAGAGCAGGTAAGTCAATACTGAGTGCTTCTGAAAATCCTGCATCCACTGCACCCTCAATCCTGGTAGATGGCCGTTAATAGGGAGCGCAGAAGAGTTAGGATAGAATCAGAGAAGAGACAATAACGTGACATGAAATCTAAACACTATGAATCTCACCAGTCTAGTTCAGCTCCTTAAGGAGGTGAGATTCCTTGATTGTTCTTTATTAGAAATGTGCTTGCTGTTGGCTGTCATCAGCAACCAAATGGCCATATCAGATTATTCTACAAATATTAAGATATTGAATTAATATTTTTCTAAATAAGATTCCTTGCTACAGTATTTATCACCTAAAAGTGATCAGTGAAAGATATTTACTGGCTTAAAATGCAGTGGTTAGTTTCATTATTCATTTCATAGTGTCAAGTTTTGTATAAAAGAGCCCATACTTAGCCTCCGATGTAGGTAGTTTTCAGTTCGACATTTTGTAAAATTATCCATATTGTTTGAACTTTGTTGCTGAAGTCTCATTTCCCACCACACACTCCAACCTTACCAAGTAGCTTTTGCCTCTGTACATAGATTTCCCCCACAAGAGTGGGTGTCAGCTCTCAGCTGCACGTTGTCCTGGTGGCTACTGCAATGTTTTGAAAAGGTTTAATTTAATACTAGACAATTTTATCAAATGCTATTTCAGAAAAAAAAGTGCTAGAAAACAGTGGTATGATTATTAGAAATGTGTACCAAATAATACATGGCATTGATTGGTGCATTATTTTTGTGACATGATGAAGCACGGTCCACTGGAAAGAGTACTAGAATATGACTAGAGTTGCTAACTTTCTAATCAGACAAATCCGAACCCCCACCCCTTCTATGAGGCCCTGCTTGCTGCATCTCCCCTCCCTTTGTCGCTCACTCTCCCCCATCCTTACTTTCACCTGGCTGAAGCAGGACAGTAGGGTGAGGTCTCTGGCTGGGGGTGTGGGTTCTGGGGTGGGGCCAGGGATGAGGGGTTGGGGGTGCAGGAGGAGGTTCTGGGTTGGGGTAGGGGTTTGGGGTGTGAGAGGATAGTGAGGGCTCAGGGTGGGTGTGCAGGAGGGGGTGTGAGGGATCTGGCTGGGGGTGTGGGCTCTGGGGTGGGGCCAGGGTGCAAGAGTGGGTCCTGCAGGAGCAGGGGATTGGGCCATGGGGCGCAGGGTGTGGGGTCTGGGAAGGAGTTTGGGGTGCAGGAGCGGGCTCTGGACTGGGGAACGGGGCTGGGATGCGGAGGGTGGTGAGGGCTCCATCTGGGGCTATGGATTCTGGGCTTGTGCCAGGGATGAGAGCTTTGGAGTGCAGGAGGGGACTCAGGGCTGGTGCAGGGGCTTGGGTTTATGTGTGGGCTGTGAGAGAGAGTTTGGGTGTGGGGAGGGGGCTCTGGGGTTGGGGAGCGGGAGGGAGGGAGTGCGGGTGCTTACCACAGCTCCCAGGAAGTTGCTGCCAGCTCCCTGCAGCCCTGGGGTGGAGGTGTGGATATGCAGTTGCGCACGCTGTCCTCGTGCCCGCAGCCACTGCCCCCACAGATCCCACTGGTCGCAGCTCCAAGGCCAATAGGAGCTGCAGAGCCGGCACTTGGGCGGGGGCAGCGTACAGAACCTATGCGATAGGGGCCCCACGGATGTGCTGCTTCTGGGAGCTGCACGGAGCTAGGGCAGGCAGGAAGCCTGCTTTAGCCCCCGGGCCTCTGCTGCATCGCTGAGCAGACTTTTAATGGCCCAGTTGGCAGTGCCAACCAGGGTCTCTTTTCAGCTGGACGTTCTGGTTGAAAACTGGACACCTGGCAACCTTAAATATGACTAAGAAGCCCTGTGTTCTTTCTTGGCTTTGCCACTGGCTTATTTGTTACCTTAGGCAAGTGAGTTTTGTCTCCTGTCTGTTCAGAGTAAAGGCTCTTACCATGCATTTGTATAGTGCCTAACACAATGGGGCCCTAATCTTAAATGTGGCCTCTTGGTGCTGCTGTGATACAAATAATGGTGGCTATACTTGAGCAGGTGATAATGTTCAGGAGATGGAACACCATCCAAAACAAGATTATATTTGGCAAGCTTTTATCAAGAGAGAGATTTTATCAAAATCCCATTAACTGCTCCATACTTTTCCTTGCATTTCCTTTCCCGTCATTTCTAGATTTCCAAGAAAATTGAGGGTAAACAGAAATTCCCCTCTTCACTCATGTTGCTCTGACTTGTGTCGTTCACTGATTGAACAGTATTGCTTCAGTATTTGTGAAACTACCCTTCAGTATAACTGACAGGATTAAAATGTCCTAAATATTGAATGACCATTGGCATGACTGATAAGTCAGGCAGGAGGAGCAAATTGCACAGTAGGGAGAGAACTTCCATTTACCCATAATTGAATAGGAAGGGTCATTGTCAACAATGACAGGGTAGGAATTTTCTTTTTAAGGCAAGTCAGTTTGACAAATTAAAAGATAGTCATTGTGTGAGGTATGAGGAAACTAATTTTAATTTTTTTTCAAAAGCCAGGAGGATTGTTTTCTATCCATACCAACCATTATTTTCCATTTAGTGCACATAAGACCAGTTAGATATACATGACATTTTAAAGAAAATACTCTGAAGTTTTCTGGAGAGTGGAATTGTCTCTTTAAAGTGAGCCCTATCTTTGTTAATGAAACATGGAGACTCTAATGTATAGTTCTGTTGCTTCTATTGCTTCTCAAAGTCAGATGTTAAACTTGTGCCCTTTCTGATACTGCTGGTGTTGATCTTTGAGCTGGATCCTTTTCCAGATTAAGTCAGTGGAGATTTCCCATTGCATTTGTATTATTATTAATTATTATTATTATTATTTATTATTATTTTGGAGCTGGTTTCAGCCTGGAGAATGCTAAGCAGTGAAGTGAGGTACTTGAAGTTTGACTGGCCAATTTCAGTGCTCTTTACAGATCTGTATTTAACAGAAATTTTATCTGACGCTGGGAAGCTTCTTATTTGGGGACAGATCCAGCATTCTTGAAGTCAGTGGCAAAACTCACTGATTTTTGGGGTGTAGACTCAGATCTTTAAATGTCTTCTCCAGCCACTGGTGCCATATTAAAGTTTTTTCCTTCCTGACATAACACCATTGTAGAAATATTCCAAAACTGTCCAAAGTGCTGTGGGAAGCACTGATACAAGTGATGCTTTGTTTTGTAGGAATATTCAAACCTGTGGCAAAACTCTTGCTGTTTTTTTTCCCCCGACAGGTGCCACAGGCTCTTTGACATTTGCAGAGCAGATGGGATGTCATTTTAATGTTGCATCTATTTGACAAGGCCTTAACATAATGTTCTCCACATATCCTGCCTAGAAAAGTGTGGGCAAAGGAATCTTGGATCACTTGTATTTCCTCTTCAGCAACAATTTAACTTGCTTACTGCTGCATGAACAAATGAATGATAACTTTTTAACTGGCTTGTGTGAACATAGTTTCCTCTTCTTTAATTTTATTTTTTTTGACTTCTTGGCCATCTGTTGTAGGCTCCTCTTTCATGCATTAATTTAAGTATGTGGGTTTAGTTGTACATATGACTGTGGGTTTATTTATTCTGTGTTACATAAACACAAACAAATAAGTGAATGCTGGAAATTTGTGTGTGTCTCCCCAAAATAGAGATTTCGAATGTCTCAGATTTTGGATTCCTATCTTGCGGCATCTTGGTGTCTGACTTCCCGCTATGTAGACATATCTGGGGAGGAACACAACAGAAAACCTGTGCACCACTCTGTGGCAGTGAATCTCGGAGCCCAGAGGAACTGACTTGGGCTCTCAGGGCTTTAAATGTAGATATTCGTGCTCATGTTGGAGCCTGGGTTCCAAGACCTCCCCCACCTCCCCCACACCTCCACTGAGTTTGAGGCTGGCTCCAACCCAAGCATAAACCTCTACACTGTTGTTTTAGCCCCACAGCACAAGTGCTGTGAGCCTGAATCTATTAATCTGGGCTCTGAGACTTGCTGGTGTGGGAGGGGGGACAGGAAAAGGGGAAGGTTTGCTCTGTGGAGATACTGACAAGAGGGCAGGTGCTAGCACTTTTTGAAAATCGGGGCCCAAAATTGAGCACTCAAACCCTGATGCACACACCATGACTAATCATTTTTGGAAACCTTGGCATAGCTACGTGCACACCCACTAACGTGGTATATGCAGTGCAGGGACAGAGTAAGGAAAATTTGTATTTTTAATAGGTTTCAATATAGTACACTGAACCCTTGTGAATGTCTGCTAAAGGTTGTCTCCTGCTATGCAGCGTGTACTGTGTATGTTGAATGATTTAAATGAGAAATGAAATGTGCTTCCAAGATTTAAATCACACTAAAGCTATGATTTATCAGGAGGTTTTTACGAGCAACCCATGCCAAGATATTTATTGTGAGAGGAGAGGTTGTACTTCCCCTAGATGGATGGGGGATCAAACTGAAAAGGGTAAGAGAGTCCCAAATAAATCTTTAATATATTTTAATTGAGGTAGAAGTGAACTAACAGCAAACCCTTTCCCCTTTGCAGCTGGATTTCCTGGGTTCCTCCCCTTACAAAGCATACTGAGTGACAGATTCTTGGCTTCCTTGTGCATCAGGCTGCCCCTCAGGCAACTGTCATCCACAATCATATCGATTACACACTACCACAGGGGCTCAAACGGCTTGTACAAATATTGTCATTATAAAAACCAGACCTGAGGCTGGCTTATATCTAGCAGAATCACAGTATTAAAAAAGATCTGCACAAAATATTTCTGTAAATATTAATTCTTTGTGTGAGGCACAGGTACGTAATGCATTTAAACTCCCTGGGTTCTTTACAACTCCTTATATTCTATACTTACAGACCCTGATCCTGCAAACACTCATGCATGTGTTTAAATTTAGGCACTGTGAACGGTCCCATTGACACCAATGGACTATTGCTTGTGTGTATATCTACTGATCACTGTAAGTAAGAGTTTTGCAGTCTGTCCCTAACACATGACACAACAGTCATACATGAAAATCCTATTTGGATTCTTTGTTTTAGCGCTCTCTCATGCATCCATCCAAAACAAATTGGCTCTAGTTATTAAAATAATACCCCCTTACAGCCCATTATAATTGTCTTTGGAAACAGACACTAAAATATCATTTTCTTCCAAACTGCCAAATACATTTGCATTATTAATATAGCAGTGTATGCAGTAGGGAGCATTGGACAGCTAGGTCTCCTTGAAATCCTTGATTGCATTCCCTTCTAGTTACAGGCAAACATGAAAAAACAGCTGGGCAAGTACAGACAAATGAAAGTAGCAGTTTAAATTACTTTTGATATATTGAAAGCTGTTTCAAGTAACTACCCAAGGAACCAGCAAAGGTAGTTTCCTAATAGAGGAGGCCTATATCTTTAAGTAAAACATTTCCTGGGAAGTGTCATGGAACAAAATTTGGAGGGTGCTTTTAAGATGTTAATGAAGGTAGAACGTAGCCTACTTAAGATATCTTAATGAAGGCTTCACTGTTCTTCATCTGCACAAACATTACCTATAAATATATAATACACAATAAAGATTTTATTTTCCATGAGTTTAGGCTTGCCATGTAACAAAATCCAGGCTTTGCCACTCATGAGTAATATAGGTCACCTAAATGAAAGCCAATAAAACATTTACAGAACATCACACCATCATGTGCCTTGATATGCCACCTTTTAACAAAGGCTATTCTAGATACTTTAAATATGGGTTTTTCTTCCTTCTCGTTGCTTCAGGTGGAAATCTGGCTTGCAACCAAGATCCATGGTATGAAAAGTCATTGGTACAGTTTTCCATATTCCTTTCCTGTGAAGACAGGTTCCTTAATTATCATTAGTCTAGCTGCACAGATTTTTGAAACCACTAAAAATTACCAAAAATAGCTTTTGCATACACAATGTCCTAATTTCAATATCCAAAGCTTTGAGACCATATATTTTATTGCTATGTTCTGAGTTGTACCTTCTTGAACAATCCTAAACAATTCTACTTTGTAGAGTGCTTTGAGATCTGCTGAAAAATGCTATATATGAGCAAAGTAGTAGCTATCATTTTTTATTTCCCCCTTAGTGTTCATCTTACTAGTGGATACTTATTGCATCCTTTCCAAACCCCCAACTTCATTTAGTCGAGCAATACTTATTTCCTTTATTTCATCCTCCTAAATCACTTCTCCCCATGTATGTCAGAATGTGTCATTAAACACTGTGTATACTAATGACCTTTAGAAATCACAGTATCAATGTACTTTTCAATAAGCATATGTTTGCTGCAGAACACACAGACAACAATGCAGAAACGTGTATGACCATCATCAAACTGACTTGCCTGATTTTTGCAACCTTTGTTTTCTCAGGGAGAGACAGTCAGCAGCACAATACACCTAATGTTCAGGCACAATGATTTCTTTGCAAAACTTAAAAGAACCAACATAGCTAGCTCACTGTCCTCAAGGGCTGCTGTATCATCACTGAGGCAGTTGGTTAGGTTGTGTACAATAAAACCCTCCCCCTGTGATCAAAATAATCCTCCTGTTCAGACTTTCCAAAATATCAATCGAGAGAATAGCTGGGAGACATTGAGTGGTGCTTATGCCTGTTTGCCTCTCAAATCTTGAAAGTGGATTGGCTGGTGTTTAAAGGCTGCAGTTTGATTGAAGGTTTCTCGTCACTTTAATTATAATTTCACAGGCACCTTTACCTTCCAGCTGAGTTGTCCTAACTCGAAGCAGCTGCTCTTCTAAATTAGTCCCTGCTCCAGTTCTCTACTTCAAATAGGACAGGTTACAGAAATGATATGTGTCTGCTACAGCCTCACTAGATTTAGGGGTAGCAAAATAGCCCTTTCTCCAGTGTTCCAGGTTTGAGTGTGGAGTGGGCAAGGCTCTCTCTGGTTTGCCCACTGAAATTTGTAAAGAGGATACATTTCTGGTAGCTCTTTGAGAGTATAGGTAGGGTATAGTTAAAAATCAACATTACCTATTGGACTTGTTTCTCCACTGCCTTTCATGTTGCGTAGCCAGTGAATGTGAAGTGTGTTTTAAAGTGCTAAGACAACCACCAATAAGAGCAGAGGATTTGGTTTTGGTAGCATTTTACACCGACTTATAACACCAGTGGAAATGACTACACAGGATCCAAGACAGTGGAGAGTCGGGCCCAATATTTTTATTATAGCCACAGATGGATCTTCAGAATATTTGTCAGTGTGTTGCAAATGTCAGCTGGCCAGGGACATGTCCTGAAACAACTGAAGATGCCCCTGGTTTGGTTTGCCCTGGCAGCCAGAAAGCTATTAAAGGGATAGTTGGGCTAGGACAGTATACAGCCTTTTTTAAAAACGGTGAGAGGGGGATGAATGGGCTTCTTCCCTCTGAGGGACTGGTAGGCTGGGTGTTGGGGACTCTTTCCTTGCCTCTTCACTTTATCCAGCAGGCAAAGGAACTGACAGAGAATTACCCTAGCACAGTGGTTCCCAAATGTTAACCTATGAACCCCTTTCATAAAATGTCAAATCTCGCAAACTGCCTCCTAAAAATGAATATTTCCAGGGATTTTCTGCTTTACTTGAGTATTAATGATAAAAGCAGTGACCTTGGAACTATAAAATTTGTTTTTATGACATGCTTATTACACACTATTTATTATTATTTATCATTACAGTATTTTTATTACATTATGAAAATGGCAACACTTTTCCAAGATCTCACTTTTGTAGTTTGTATCACTTTGAATAAGCCTGTTAGAAGACAAGGCTCTTATGTTTCATCAAGGAGTATCAGATGTGAAACAGCATGAAGGTATTTAAGAAGCCAGTTTAAAGAGTTCGTCCTAAACAAGCATTCAGGTCTTGAGCAGTCCAGGCAAACAATGCACAACAAAGCTTAAACTTGTCCTTCATTGTTTTTAAAACAACACTAGCTGCCTAGTTACTTTAAAGAACAGCAAAATAATCCATCTCCCTTTCCATTTCTTACAATGAGTCTTGGGGTATGTCTACACTCCCCACTGGATCGGTGGGCAGTGATCGATACAGCTGGGGTCGATTTACGCGTCAAGTCTAGGTGCAATAAATTGACTCCTGAGCACTCTCCCCTCATCCTCTGTACTCCTCCACTACGAGAGGCGCAGGCAGAGTCGATGGCGGAGCGGCAGCAGTCAGCTTACCACAGCGAAGATGCTGTGGTAAGTGGATCTAAGGGTATGGTTACACTTACAAGATTATAGCGCTATAGGTTATAGCGGTCCCCTTATACAGTAATATGTATAGCGCTATTGTATGTCCACACTCAGATGCTCCTGCGGTATAGCATGGCCACATTTGGGGCACTTAATGCGGCATTAAGAGCAGCGCATTAGGGCAGGTATCCCAGCATTCAGCTGGGTGCAACGTGCTTTTTAAACGAGGGGGGTGAGGGGGGACGCGTTGTGTGTATGCGGAAGGAGAGAGACAGTGGTTTTTCCATTTTTCTGAAAGCCTGTCAGTGAGCCTCCGTTCACAGAAGGCTTTGTTTTCACACAGGCTCCCTCCTTAAACATTTGCGTTGCTTATCTGCCGAGTTAAGAAAGAAACTCTAAAGAGGTACTTCCGCATTCCTCCAGCCGAGTTCAAAACAAAGGGAAGAGACGTCAATTGCCTTAAATGGCTCTAGGCATCTCCAGAGATTACTTGTAGCGCAGTGGGTGTCCACATTCTTGCTGTAGCGCTACAGCAGCTGCGCTACAGCCCTTATTCCCCATGGGGAGGTGGATTAATAATAGCGCTATAACTCAGCAGTTATAGCGCTCTACATGCCTTGCCAGTGTGGACGGGGAGTAGGTTATAGCGCTCGTGGGGGCTTTATAGCGCTATAAAGTGCCAGTGTAACCATGGCCTAAGTACGTCGACTTCAGCTACATTATTCATGTAGCTGGAGTTGTGTAATTTAGATAGATTCCTCCCCATCCCGCTAGTGTAGACCAAGGCTTGAAGTTTAAATCTCAACGTGATAGAGATGCTTGCTTTGAACTGCTTAGTTTTTGAAAGTCCAGGGGCTCCGGCTTGCTGGCTCCATGCTGCCCTGGGGTCCCTAGGGACAGCTCTGTCCGCCATTAGGGAATTTTGTCCTGAGAACCCTCTGTAACATTTCACGAACCCCAGTTTGGGAACCATTGCCCTAGCAGGAAGTGCCCTTGGGTGCAGGGGGAAGGAAATGGTCCCACTGGTGGAGAAAGTTACTATAGGCAAATGTCTGGTCTGCAGACAGACACTCAGCTATCAGTTTGTTTTGTACTGGAAAGGTCACTGGTTTGTGTACCCTGAATTTTAATTTGTTCCCCCTAGTCCTGTATGTATTCGAATAAATGCTCCGGCCGTCTGTTTTGCACGATACTAATGTCTGGATTCACTTTCGGTGGATTCCCCTGCTTCCACTGCTGCTGCAGCATTCCCCACATCCCTGTGGAGCACAGGGTCTGGAGTTGCAGGTCCAAGGATCTTCCCTGAATCCATTTTTGACTGAAAGTCAAGTTCTCAGCAGTGTCTATCCGTGTATCTTTAGAATGACAAAGTAGTCATTGTTTCAACAGACAATTGAAAGTAATTCATTGCATTTTATCTTGTCAGGCTCTGAGCTGTACTGAATTTCTTTGAATGTTGTTCTGGAGAGGATTATGTATCCCTTAAGGACACAGAAAGTGCTCTGTTTTTTTAAGAGAAATTGTTCAACCCATCTATTTACAATAAGTTGACATTATTTACAAGTTCACCTATCAGAAGAACAAAGTGACACTTAGCCGTGGACTTTATCCAGCTATTTTGTCACAGGCAGCTCCAAGATGTTTCTCTCGCAATAGGTGGGAATTGTATAATTTTTGGTGTTATAAAGTGTCTGACTTTCAAGGACACTTGTGCAAAGATTTATATAATACACATTTTAATCCTGAGAAGAACCTAGAATTTTTAGGACGAAGCCATTTTTATTCTCTAAAGGGAGGTGCAATAAATGAAGTATAGGAGTGGTGATGTTTGTTTCAAAAAGTGAGACTCGGTCATGCAAAAGAAGAGTGTGTACCAGAGGCTTGTTCCAGCATAGTGTGGGCAACCACTGTGTAAACTTGCCTCAAGCAGCTCCTCCTACATTCCCCCCTCTACAATAGCAAGTCTTCAGTACCATTTGCTCCAGTGCTGAGCCTCTCTGAAATATAAGGATAGGCAGTTGTGCTGAATAGTCCCAAACCATTGAGCAGTTTTATGATCAGAATGAGATGAGATCATCAAAACTCATTTTCACTTGTGACCTACTCAGAAGTTGAACAGAGGAATTAGAATGTGAAAGGCTTCTGCAGTAACCCAAGCCACCACCTAGCAACCATAATAATAAGGGAGGGAGTGTACCTACTCCTTGGCATTCAGGATTGGGAAGTGAGACACCTGGGTGCTATTCACCGATCTGCCACTCGCTTGCTGAGTGATGTTGCGCAACTCACTCTTCCTTAGTTCCATCTGTAAAGTTCCATCTGTAAACTCACTCTTCCTTAGTTCCATCTGTAAAGTTAATTGGGATTCTTAGCTAACCTAGAGAGAGCTCTGCTCTGAAAGTTAATTACTGTTTTGGAAAAGGAGCCATAGAGGAGCAAAATATTATTTGTTTGTTATTGAATTTCATTGTTTCAATGCTGCATCATGGAAGTTCAGTCAAACTTAAATAACCAGGTGCCGTGTGTGAAAGGAAATTAATGCAAACAAGGTGAGTTGACCCATAAAACTGGAAAAGTGTGATGCTGGACAGGAAATGTGGTGATGTGAGGAAACAAAAGTATGACTAAAAAACAACAGAGGAGTCCTTGTGGCATCTTAGAGACTAACAAATTTATTTGGGCATAAACTTTTGTGGGCTAGAACCCACTTCATCAGATGCATGTAGTGGAAAATACAGGGACAGGTATAAATCATGAAGAGATGCAAATTGTCTTACCAAGTGTGAGGTCAGTCTAATGAGACAATTTAATTGACAGCAAGGTACCAAGGGAGGAAAAATAGCTTTTGAAGTGGTAATGAGTGGCCCGTTTCAGAGAGTTGACAAGAAGGTGTGAGTAGCAGTAGGGGGAAATTAGTATTGGGGAAGTTTAGATTTAGGTTTTGTAATGACCCAACCACTCCCACTCTTTGTTCAGGCCTTATCTGATGGTGTCCAGTTTGCAAATTAATTCCAGTTTTGCAGTTTCACGTTGGAGTCCGGTTTTGAAGTTCTTTTTTTGAATTGCCACTTTTAGGTCTATTATTGAGTGGCCAGGAAGATTGAAGTGTGTTCCTACTGGACGGTTACCACTATGAAAAGTATGATTATAAGACTGACTTGTGCCCCTCATGCTGGAGATCACCAAGTCAGTATCTGCATTGAAAGAGACTTTACTATAGAGCTCAAGTGCTTAGGAAGTGTCATGTCAGCCCTAACTGTGTGGTGGAAGGGTGGACTGGACAGGACATGAGACAATTTCTGAATACATCAGCGTGCAGGAAAAGAGGATATGATCCTTTCCTTTTTCCTTATGACTCAACACGTATCTTACCAGAAAAGCTCACAGTGAATATTATAGCCATGTTTAGATTTTTCCTTCTATGATGAGTCATACAAAGTGAGGGTCACTGTATTTTGCCTCTCCTAATCAAAGTTTTAGACTCCCAGCCTTGGCAGTGTTTCAGATCAGTGGTAGGTATATAGCACTAATTCTAACTGTTGAAAGATTCCTAGAGTAATTTTCAGGGGCATATCTCTCTTGTTTTTATTCTTTAGTCTGGGGAGATTCAGATAACTGAGAAAATGACAAACATTGTTTAATGTGGAGCTTTCAGACTTCTATCAAATAAAACAATCTCCATAATTGCTTTCCACTAATTGAATTATACAGCTCGAACCCCTTTTGGTTTGTGTTGAGGCCATTAGTCTGCTGCTCTAGCGATAATCATAAAATTAGCAATAATAGTTGAAGCTGACAGCTAAACCTCTGAAACAGTTAGTGATTTCTGATCTCTACAGCAGTGCATAAGTTTAGCAGAGTATGTGGCCTGAATTACAAATATATTTTGAAAGAAAAACAAGTCAGTATTGTTGGATGGTCTGATTTATCAAATGTGCAAGACTTGATGGAATAATCTAATTGGTGAATGGTACTTTTGAATTGTATGCTTTTAAAAATGTATACAATTGCGTGATGTGAAAATAGCTTATCATAAAGGGCCTGACTCTCCTGCCACTTGTACCTGCATAAATCTGGAGTTATTCCTCTGAAATCAATGGAGTTGTGCCTTTGAAAAATTAGTGAGGCACAAATTGGTCCCAATATTCTGTGTTGCATTAATTTACACCATCCACTCTGTGCATCTAGGATTCAATCCTGCCTTCAGATACAGGCCTTTTAGGATGCTCAGCAGAGTATACTTTACACTAGTGGGTAGTATCAGGATCATGTAACTGAAGCAGTTACAACAGAGAAATTGCGAACAGATCGTGAAGCCAAAAGTATACTTGATTGTTTAAAATTTTAAAAAGATAAAGGAAAGCAAAGAAATTGTTTTGAAAGAATTATTTTTGCATATAATTAAACTTTGAATGTTTAATTTTGTGCCTATTACTACAATTGAGTAAACGGGGTTGTGACCACAGAGAGATGACAGATACTACTTTGGGGCAAAAGGAATTTAACCCTTTATCCTCGTGACTGAAGGGTTTGTTCCTATGCTGTTCCTAAGCATCCAGGTGTGTGTGTATATATGTGTGTGTGTTTATGAACATACATGTGAGTTTTTCCTTACAATAGGAGAACATACAATAGTTTTTCCTTGTTTTCCTTACAAAAACTTTTTCCTACTCTTGGCATGTTTTCAAGGCTTACCTATAGTCAGGTCTGCATTGGGAATGGTGAGGGATTCTTGTTGGCTTGTGAAGAGTCAGTGCTCCTGAAGTTGAACAGTCCTGTCAGTTGTGGGTGCACAAGTCCCACTGATGTCAGTGGGCGTTGCAGGCACACAAGCAGCTGGTGAGATAATTGAGTTCTGGGATCTTGCAGCTATTGGTTGACTAAGCAGATGATGTGGGGAGGGCTAGACTACCTTTTTCTTTGTGTTCCAATGCTGGTTAACTATTTTGCATTTACATGTTAGATAACTAGAAATAAATTACCCCAAAATACAACATGCTGGAAAAACTGTAATCAAGAACGCAGACTGTAGGCAGCCAGATTCACTTCTGTAGATCTGCGCTTCAGCTTGCCCTAGAACGCCCATACTCTTGATACAGCTGGTCCATGTAAAATGCTGCAAAATTGCATTGGGTCTCACTGCTCAAAGAGAATGAGGCACATTACCACTGACTGAGTGTGGGCGAAAGATGCCCTGTGAGAGTGAGGAGTGAGAGTTTGTCATGCCTTTGGCTTTGCAGCTCTTGGAACATGGCATCTTTTAGTAAGAATGTCTTGAGATGAAACCATAAATTAATGACTAGTTTCTACAGGCTGGTGTTGAATCACTGTTGCCAAGTCTCACAACATTTGTTATGTTCCTAAAGCTCCAGCTCCTGGAGTCAAGTGATGAATTGAGAAACTCAGTCTTTTTTTTTCTTGTCTTTTTTTTCAAACACATTTCTAGGCCTCTTGGTAGTGATGAAATGAGTGTACCCTAAACATTTTTTTTAAAAAAGAGGCTATGTAAAGAGATTCCAAATGCATTATATTTTTACATGAAATGTTTGGGTGCCTGACTCATGATTTTTGGATGCTTGAGGTTGCGTGACTCTGGTGTGAAGGTTTAACATATATGCATTATGGATGGCCCCATTGGCCTTATTCACGACTAATGGAACTACTTGTGAGCTATGCAAGTCCTCTCCAATGAGTGCCAATAAAATCTTTCAGTTCTTCCTGTTCACACACACATCCTAAAATATGTGTGTGTGCGCAGGCATATAGGGTTCATATTTACATATAATTTAAAATATCAGATGTAAAGATTTTATCTTCAAGGATCAGATTATGAAATACTTTTAGGTGCCTAAACATGCAGATGGACACCTAGTGGGATTTACAAAAGGGCCTACACACCTAGCTCCCATTGAAATGCCACTTGTCTGCATCTTTCAAAATCTGGCCCAGTGTTTTTTGGTCTTGCTATATTGCTCGTAAGTGGGAAAAGTCATGTATGAGTAGGGTGACCAGATGTCCTGATTTTATAGGGACAACCCCGATTTTTGAGTTTTTTCTTATATAGGCTTCTATTACCTTCCACCCCGATTTTTCACTCTTGTTGTCTGGTCACCCTATGTATGAGAGATGTAGGACATCCTAAATGTGTGCTAGTAAAAACTTTACACTTCACCTCATCAACAATATTATCTCTTTCTCTATTTTAGTAGCTTGTGTCTCTTGTTACTTTTCTGTGAAAATCTCTCTCCTTTATTTTCTGTGTCCTGCTCAGCTCTGCACTCACTCATTTACCACCCTGGGTCTTGGGAATTTTTTCAGGCATTAAATAGCTCAAGGTTTAACTAGTTAAAAGAGCAATATTGTCAAGAGACAGTGTCCAGACAAGCCAATATCTTCTTCCCTTGCATCTGGCAAAAGGGGAGAATGGTGGGATTTCTGCCAGGGATATGTTCCTAAAATCAGCCTAGTCTTAGATTTGAAGCCATCGCTCCTCAGAAATTTTATAAATGGAATCCAGTGACTGTGTGGCAGTGGGAAGGAGCATTCTCTGCCTGAGTACACGGGTGTGTGTCTGCTACTTTATCCCTCTTCCAGTGTCAGTCCTGCTCTCCAGTGAATTATTCCAGGGTCAGTCTTTGCTCCTAGCTTTCCCAAGCAGCAGCAGCAGCATGAAATTAACCTGATTCTTCTCAGTTTGATGGCTGCCCAAAGGGTTCCCTCTAACCACTGTAAAAACTGACAAGACTGGTAAATTTTTGTGGTAGTAGCTAGGGAAAAAAAGCATAATGAGCAACCACGCTCTGGTGCGGTCTCTGAGCCATTGGGAGGACAACATTCTACTTGGGAACAAGGCTGACATAGTACTGACGATGATCATGCCCCCTCTACATTACAGCTTAAAATGCTGAAAATACCATTACAGATACTAAATAGGATTACAATGTCACCCCCTGCACACAGGGCTTCAAATTAATGGCAGCTTGAAACAATAGCTGTTTGAGGTGGTGGTAAAGCCTAACGGTGACTAATCACATTAAATGTAAACTACGGTATATCACTGCTGATCATTTTAGCCAAAATATCCAGCTCCTCTAAATTCGTGGGTGGGGTTTGGAATTGTAGGGTTGGGATTTGCTCTGCTCTGTGCAAAATACTATAACGCACCCCCACACAGGGACACACAACCTGTGTAGAATCTTCCATCAGGCAGACAGCTTTCCCTATAAGCACTGTCAAAGCCATATTAAGTTGTCATGATTTTGACTAAACTTTCACAGACAGAGGCATTTAAGTGCATCTACAATCAACCACTTCCCCAGGAGAGGGAGCACCCTATGTAATTGTTGGTTAGTGCAGTTCATCGTCCTGTGGGGAAAAACACAACTAAATAAGAAACACAAGGCAAGGGACTATTTCCATAACCTTGCCCTCAGGGAAGCTCGCCTTATAAAACCTAATCAATGACAGATCGCCCCTTTTGAAAAAGAAAAATAGTGCGGGTCTAATAGTTAACTACAAATATCTGTTGCTGGAATGTTTAGCAGTAACATAATCCACATGGCAGTGTCCCTATGTCAGCTAAAGGTTGCAGTGTTTTAGCCTTTCAAGTAAGTCCCTGTTCCTCTCAAGGCATCAGTTTGCCCAGTCAGCCGCCCAATGGTTCCCCAGCTGTGTACGTGTGTCTGCGTGTGAGAAGAGCGCAATAACACAGCCCACACACCGCACAACCCCACACCCTCCCCGAATAAACCAACCCTGGCGCTCGGCCTCAGGGCGGCCCAAGTTCCCGGCGCTTGTTTTGCTGAAACATGGGAGGCGGAGCTAGGCTGGCGTCCCTGGGAAAGGGGGGGATCCCCGGGACGCGACGTCCCGTGGAGGCCGGGCTCGTGTGAAGGCGGCTCTCGGCTCCTTCCCGCGTCTGTGACTCGAAACTTGTGCCCGCCAGAGGCTTCAGCCCGGCTGCTCGTTCAGCGGGCGATTCGTTCCCCCGCCCGTGGCTCGTTCCCGTGCAAAGAGCCTGACATCCCGGCACCTTTTGTTGCGGAAAGCTGGCGTTAGCCCTGCGGAGCTGGGAGAGCTCATTTGGAAGAAGGGGGCGCTGGCAGGTTAGCCAAGCGCTGAAAAGAAACCCTGGGCGTCTGCTCGGTCCCCGGTGCCTTCCAAGCTGCCTCGCTAGGGGACTCCCTTGAACATGGATGTTTGTGTGTTTGCGAGAAGGAAGGTTTTACGATGGATCCTTTGCTTTTAAGCTTACGAGAGCCCCCGCGGTGAAGCTGCGGCGCAGATTTACCTTCTGCTGCCCTGTTGCTGCAGCTCGACCAGAAAAGTTTGGGAAGGAATGTCAGCTGTGTGCGGCTCCTGGATCCGCCCGCTGAGAGAGGACAGAGCCTAGGGGAAAACTCTCATGACTGAGCAGGATCTGGCATCTGACTTGGAGAAGATTTCCCCCCAGTGCACCCTCCTTGCCCTGGAAGATTTCTTTTGGGAAGCAGTGATTGGGCTGGTAGCAGAGAGCCGATGAGCAGGCATCGCGAAGCTGTTCAGAAGGACTGGGGAAGTGTTTATTGTTGGTGCGTGGTGCGTTGAAGAGTCCTGCCTTTGACAGAAGGTGGTTGTTGGGACCCAGTATTAAGCTCTACTGAGCCAGGGAGTCCATCTAGTCATGGAGGAGGAACAAGCAGCCTGCCCCGAACCTCAGCCAGACAGCACGATGTCTGATGCGTTCTCCAAACTGTGGACGGATGTAATGGGAATACTGGTGAGTTGCTGCGGGCTGCTGGGCGAAAGAAAGGAAAGGGAAATAAGTAAGATGAGAGATCTGAATCACTGTGTATTGTACCCAAAGCAGCTATTCTGTTGCACTGTGTACTTTTTTTTAAAAAAAAGTGTGCTGCAAAATTAAGAAGGGAAATTGGTAGAATCGCTTGAAAAATATGGAATAAAATTTTTAGTTCGATTTTCCTGTACAGTGACCATTTTCTTATTGAATCATCAGAGATGAGTGAGATTTTTTTCAGGGTTGTGCACAAATGGTGAACCCTTACAGACACATTGCACTTTGTACAGTACCTGCTGCAAATTTTATCTGGTAAGTTGAACAGTGTTATCAGTTGTTGTTATTAATATTATTTTATTATATCTGGGTTCACCATCCTGTTTGTTTTTTGCCTTAAGAAATTTTGTGGATAAACTTTTTTCTTTTTTCTCCTATTCTTGGGAAATGTTCGTGCTGAGAGAAACTGTTTCTTGGATGACCATTATAATAACAATTTTGGAATATAGTTAGCAATAATATGTCTCTCTTCATCTTTAGCAGTTGACATTTTGTGAATATATGATCTCCAAGAACATAATACTGAGCATCATTTTAAGAATTGTTTTGTAATTCACTATTGATTTGACACCGTTTTTAAGTGCTCCGTGTTTAGAAAAATGCCTTTTCAGTTTGGTTGATGAACTTACTGTTTTATATTGGTCTGTACCATATTTGACAATATAAGTAACTGGGACTAGGTTCAACTATTGAAACTTTTAAAAACTCTGCATGAGTTTCAGTTCTCACCATGCCAAACTTGGTTTAACTCTGGGCAGCTATAGTGTTGTGTTGTGTTGTTTTGTTTTGTTTTTTGTAGAGATCGAAATTTGCAGTGTATAGTATTCAGTGAATAAGTAACACAGAACACTCTGTAGACTGCTATAGAGTTGGAACAAAATTGTGCTTTAAAAATTGCTGCTTAGATTGTGCCAAGGAGTAATCCTGGATGCCATGTTTTGATTCTTGAAATGTTATTTTTAATTAATTATTAAAATAAGACCATTGTTTATGAAGGAAGCAGTGAGTTAAATATTTCTTTCTACCATTCTTTTTACATTGGTGTCCTCTCCTCCCTCCCTCCCTCTCCCCTGAGGTTCAATTATTCAACTACTACAGTAGATAAAAATTCTACAGCTAAACTGTACATGCTCTGAATTTAATTATTTGAACCACTACTTCTGTGCTCCTTCTAGAGAGAGGTGGGCTAACAGTCATTCGTTCTGTAATTTTCTTTTTATTATTGTTACTTACACTGCTAGAATATTTATTTTAGGTAACAGGTGATAGTTACCATAGACAATTGACAAATACCAAATAATAATATGTATATTATAGGAATCTGGTGATTAGCAGTAGGACCCTCTATACTGAATGTTGAAAGCAAATAACTATAAAGAATGTTGCTGGGATTTTTTTTTATCATTCATCATAAGCATCTAGGAATATCATGACAAATTCCTTATGAAAATTCCTATAGAACTTAATAGGGATATAAAACCAATAGACTTCTAGTCTAAAGCTTTTTAGAATTTAAGAAAGAGGCTATTCTTTGCTATGTTACAGGACTTTTCTATATGAACTATTTTAATTCGAAGGGTGATGTTTAAAAAAAATAGGTCCTTATTTCCTTTCCCCAAAGAGGCCCTCATTCAACTGGCAAATCAGTTTAGTAGCACCTGGCTCCATTCACTGTTTTTCTGTTAATGACTTTAGTGTGTGAATGAAAGCAGAGTCAATTTTGCCAGTTTGTGTAGGGAGTACACAGTTAGTACTTTATGAACAGCTTCTTTCTCTCTTTCTGGCAGGTTTCAGTTCTGCATTTGCTGAACTGAAGCGAAGGGTTATTGGATGTCTTAGAGAAGGGTGTAGAAGGTGGTCAAGCCTACTGTAGTGCATGATGAAGTTCAATAGGGGAAAAGTTATGATTTTCTCAGATTGAATCACTTGGGGTGATGTCAAGCTGTGGTTAGATTTGTTCTGGCTGCATATCCTATTGACTTCCATAGGAAATAGTTTTCCTGGGGAAAAAATAGGATGGCTCTAATCTAAAACAAAATGTCCATATTATAAGTCCACATGGCAAGAAAGAGATATTTGGTAACTAGGTAGCTGGTGTTTGCATTAGCCATAGTTACCCAGCATAACTCTTCCTGCTGTAGCTCCGAATATTACAAACAGGATTGCAAAGACTTGAAAAAAAAGTCCTTGCATTGGGTCTTGAAAATGTACTCACCAGTGGAAAGCGGGGGTGGGGAGCTTTCCTGAATGAAGACCTTCAATTTTCTGCAGAGCTTAAGATTTTATTTTAAACAATAAGTTTCTAACCCCTATTGTTGCAAAGAAAACTTTTCTACATATGAACTGAGCATAAACTGATTCACTGCTGTCCTCCTGAGTCTACAGACTCCAGTGCTTCTGTTGTTGCTCATACCTTTTAGCAAGTGGAACAGAGTAAATACTTACTGGAATTTTGTCAGTTTCATTCTGCTGCTAGGGGAATTCACCTAGGAAATAGAGCCCTCATCTCTTGAACTGGTCTTTGACTAGTAGATTGCTGTTTAAAATGTCCACGCTGACTGAGTGGATGGGCATTAGTATAAGTGGGGTTCAGTGAGAAAAGAGAGTATGGAATTGATACAGATTTTGGAGACTGAGAATATAATATGGGAAAAACAAGCAAGAGAGAAAGGTCTCAAGTAGTGAGACAGAGAAGTGAAAGTGACAGCCCCTGCCCTTCCTTATTGCTGCATAATGATAGTAGCTTTTGTAGCATTAGCACCTGGGAGCAGTTTATGGTAATGTAATGCACTAAGTAACATAATTATAGCTGAAAGCTTTGTGCTTAATTTTAGACATACTCATGTTGGAGAGCACTGGCTAATTAATAGTTCAAAGTCTCAAATCAGCAAATGACAGTGTGAAATTCATCTGGGATTTTCAGAGAGAGATTGCAGTGAGTGATGCGTCTACACCATGGAAATGCTCTGTGTCACTGTATGCAGCACCATTTTAGGGAACTGTTACAAGGTGCATAGTATTTAAATCAAACATACTTTGTGGAGAGAGCAAGCTGAATGAAAGACTTATTTGGTAATCAAAATCCACCTTGTTGGTAAGATCCAAATGTGTTTGTTAGTGAGGCCTTTTGATTTGATGCCAAAGTTGGTGATATTGCACAGGTACGTGTATAGATTTTATCGTTTTATAACTGTACTTTTAGGGCAGGGCCTAATGACATTAATATAATGAAGAAGATAGTGTGCTAAAGTACATAGTTCTTTGTGTTACAAGTAGGTTTCTTCCCCAAGGTACTGCTGCTGTAGTGGATATGTGGGGTAAAATCCTGGCCCCACTGATTTCAGTGCTGAAATGTCCATCAATTTCAGTGGAGCAAGGATTTAATTAAAAGCATGGCTATGGCTCACTGAGGACTCTTAATATTGAAAGGACAAGATCTTAGCAAAGGATACAGAGGTATTTGTATGAGCTACAATGAAACTAGATGGCCTTTCAGTTCAGTGTTTCAAAGGGTTAGCAAGTTCCTGGTTTCAAGGCTGGTGAATCAATGATAAGTGTTGATCAAAGAAACTTAATTTCTATCCAGAGCATTTTAAAGTTAGTGAACAGTTGCCAACTAAAGAGAACAGTTTATCTGTATTGAAGGGAATAAAATTAGCTTATATTTGCATCTGGAACTCTGCCATTTGCATGCATAATCTAGGCTCTTAGTACAGTACAATGCTCCATGCAGTTTTCAACAATTAGGTTTAATTTCTTATCAAAGTAGTAATAAAGATCTTTGAACATAAGAGAGAAGCATGTCAGATAATTCTTTGGCTACTATTATTTCTAATTACATTAGTATTATCCAGTGTATTGTAAATAAAGGAGTCCAGTGTTAAACCAAGAATACTGGGAGTCAGAAGGCCTGAGTGCAAATCCTCAGCTAGTGTAATTTACCATAGGTCCATCGATGGCAATTTATTCCAGCTGAAGATCTGCTCTCTGGATTCTATTCCTGACTCTGTCACTGGCTTGTCATGACTTTAAACAAGGCATGCAAGTTTAGGCTGACATTTCCAAAAAGTCTACTAAATGGGGTACTCAATTTTTGGGTGCCCAATTTGAGACCTCTAGGCTAGTGTCTTCAGCTGAAATTGCAGGTGCCCAGCGCTGCTGAAAATAAGACCTCAGGATGTCTCAAGTTCAGCACTCAAAAATGGATGACCCTAAAAGTAGAGAACACTTTTGAAAATGGGGTGCTGTAATCTCTAAACTTGTTTTCTCCATCTGTGAAATGGGGATACTACTACTTAATTTATTTTATGCATTGCCCTGAGATCCTTGGATGCAATGTGTTTTCTTTACAGCTGCTACTTTGAAGTGGGTTTTTAAAGCAAATCAGACTTTTTCGTGCATGTCAAGTCCCATACACTGAAGTTTGATGGAGATATCTGCACTATGTGTGAGATCTTGGGAGACTCAATTTAAATTATAAGCTTGATAAGAGGGATCAGGCCTGTCTCCAGCCAAAGAACTGGCTTTTCAGAATTGCAGAGAAATAGAAGGGAAATTATATAGCTGCATGTTGAACTGTACCGCTGAAATAGCTGCTTTCAAAAGATTAGGCACCCATTTAAGGTGAGCCGGGTCTACATTATAAATTCCCATTTTCAAGTTTCTGTCATGTGGGCTGTGAAAATGCACCATTATGAGAATTTGCACATATGATTTCATCTCACTAAGTTTTTCACCATATTTAACACCAACCAACTCAGCTGTCTCTAAATTATACTAAATGCAATGGAAAAAGCAGACTGGCAAAATTTGCTCATTTTGGATGCTGCTTTTGCATTTCTGAATATGAAAAATGATCTGATAATTGGTGCTTTAGGTTTAAAATAGTTATTTTCAAAAACATGTAAAGCTATTTTTAAAAAGAACTTTGTTGTAATGGACAAAAGGTATTTAGGTGCAGGGGTCATGGCCTCTTGGTTAAGTAAATAACACAGCCTTGGAAAATTCTACTTGCTCAAAGAGCAAAGAACTTTCTGTGATGGCTAAATTATGATTAATCATATATATTACAATTGTGCGTATGGATTATCTGAGCGATAGGCATTGTACAAATACAAAGTAATAGACAATCCCTGTCCCAAAGAGCTTACACTCTAAAGAGAGAGGATAGCCAAAGAATGGGGCAAAGGGATTTAACATGCAAGCAGAGTGATGTTACATCAGTTCTGTGTGTGTGTTTGGGGGGATGCTTAGTGGCTCAGCTAAATGGAAAGACTGAGGACGGGAGAGCAGAGAAAGATACAAGGGGCAGATGTGGAATAAGGCTAAGGTGAAAAGACTGAGATTGGGGATTTGTTCCAGCAGCCAATCAACACAAGGCAGAGACAGTCCAGTCAAACTGTAGAGAATATTTCAGTGTCTGGTCACTGCTTAAGCTGCTGCTACTGGTCCAGCTTCAGTTTCTGTCTGGCTTCTCCCTGCAAATTCTTTCCCAAAGGCCACATGGCTGTGCGGGAGGGTAACCACTGTGTGAGTCTATGCCCCCCCCCCCAGAGGAAGGGCGTCCCATACAGTTTTAGGCCAATAGGTGCTGAGGGAAAGGTTGGCTCTGAACAGGTGCCACATTTTACTCTCTCCAACACTCCCAGTGTAGCAGTACGATATCTCTCCCTCCCCATCCTTCCCGTTATCATTATGTTAATGATTTGTGAGTAAATTTGGTCTCAGGACTGCTATATATTAATTACAGTTTGACAGGCTTAAGTAGCATGTGAGTAATGACATTTATTATGTAGTTGTTTGTCATAATATCAATTTTCACAAAATTAGGCAGATTTGTTCTTTCTCACAGTTAAATGAGCTAAACTGTAAATGAGCAACCTGTTTGGTCAGTTTCCATTAATTAAATGCCTCAGGGTGGTGAGGTGACAGGAGGGAGGAGGCTGCAGGAGTTAATTTGCTGAGGTACACCTTCAGGGATCTTTGGATCCTAGTCTCACATTTCTCATGATGGAACACACACAAGAGAATTGCTCTGTTTGCTTTTACTGTGCACAGATCTCTCGAAGGACAATACTTTTGTGATAAAAGCATGGTCTCCTCTGGGGAAATATCTAGGCATGTGTATTGTCTCTTGGAGCTAAAAAGCCAAGTTGTGACAGTCCCTGTTTTACTGTGAGTACCATTTTACAGAAGAGAGGAAAAAAGAATGCATACATAACAATGTAATGTATTGCAATACATAATGAAGATAATATATTTAAGGGTTCTGTTTCAGTACCATAGGAGGTCTCTTAGTGGTTTATCACCAGAATCCCAAGAGGACAGTCCTGTATCTGTTTAAATATTACATAGTATGAAAGAATGTTCCACTAATAAGGTCTTCTGAACTGCAGAACATTCCTAACCCTCTTTTTTTCAGCTGAAGATACTTTGGGCAGTGGAATGGGTGCCATAGAAACAGAATGTGGGGGAAACAATAGATATCAGGCCAATTTCTGCTGGCATAAATGGGTGAATTTCCATTAGTCAGCGGAACTGAGTTAATTTACATGAGCAGAGCATTTGGCCCATAGACTTTAAACAAAAAGAAATATCCTTTGTAATCTCTTCATAAGTTCATGTGCTTTCCTAGTCGTAGAATATGCCAGAGTTTTGTTGTGTGGTGGTCTGACATGCACGGCCGTTAAGTTTTGTGGTCTTTAGCATTCCAATGACTTCAGGAGGAACATGCTCTCAAAACAGTGCGGAAATTCTGCTCCCGTTTACAGCCATGTAAATCTGGTTTAACTCCACTGATATCATTGAGAGAAATTTTGGCCTGATTTACACTACGGGTTGCCTTTATATCACTCTGGTAGTGTTAAGTCCCTTTAGTGTGTGCAAATATGCTGTTTGATACTCCTTTACTTGTCTCTATGTAAAAGTGAAGCGGGCCCAGTTATATTTCAGTGCATTTCACATTTTTGTCTTTTATTTGTAATAGTTTATGATTGCATTCCATAAGCCACACACACACGTTTCTTTAAGGCACCCACTGCCGTGGAACCTGCATGAATCACTAAAATTTCTGAGGACTTCCCTGAGTTCTCTGATACACTGATCCCCTCAAATTTAGTGCCTGCAGTCTTCCCCTTCCATCTCAGAATTGAATAAAAGTATCTGACAGTATAAATGAATAGATAGACATTAAGCTGTGCTCTGAGGGCTACTGATTCTCAGCTCTCGATAACAGAGAGAGGAAATCTCAACTGAGGATGCTGTTCCACCACTAATATAAAGTTCAGTCCTAGGAACTGAAAGCAGAAGTGGAAAGTGGATTTTAGCATGTTGCTTTCATTGCTGTACTGTGTTGCTATCGATATTAATCATCTTTCATATGACCATATATTTACATATCAAAAGCTATATGATTTTATCTACTTTTAGAAATTATTTTATGAGGGATATGTATTAGGGAAATCAGACCTTTATAATAAATTATATTTAGGGATACTATATCGCAAATTCTTACACATAAGGTAGAAATCAAGGACAGCATAGCTGGGTCGGCAATTACAAATGAGTTCCTTGTGCTAGGGTGAGAGAAACATCAAGGCTTGATTTCTGAATTTTACAGTAGTAAGGATGGCTTATGTATAAGGCTGCACTTCTTGTTTTTGTTGTGGGTTTTTTTGTGTGGTTTTTGTTGTCACAGGTATTTTTAGTACAAGTCATGGACAGGTCATGGGCAAGAGACAAAAATTCACGGCCCGTGACCTGTCCCTGACTTTCACTAAAAATACTCCTGACAAAATGGAGAGGTGGGTTCAGCATCCACTGTGGGCGGCTGTGGGGTTCCTGTGCCTCCAGGGTGGCTGGGAACTCAAGGAGGTCCCACTACCATGACAGGACAGCTTTAGAGGGATTCCCTGCTGTGGCAAGGTAGCTGCTGGGTCCCCCCACCAGGGTGGGGGCTGTGAGCTTGCTTCTTCTGTCACCCTAGCGCAAGGAACTCATTTGTAATTGCCGACCCAGCTATGCTGTCCTTGATTTCTACCTTCTGTGACCTCCATGACATAATTGTAGCCTTAGTTATGTATTAATGCAAATGAGTTACAGTATAGATTCATCAGGTGAAAAGGCTGATGTTCAGTCACTGTCATTGTAGAAAACAATACAGAAGGAAGGGTGCTGGGGTGAACATTCCCACTGTCACCTATTGGTTCATGTGCGATGGTGTTTTATCAGAGAAATGACACAGAAGAGACAATCCTGTATTTCAGAACCGAAAAATAGAAGCAGGTGTGTACTACAGCACCTGTGTTTGGCTGCTGGTGTATAAAGAAGTCCTTGACAAAGCAAGAAGTCAAATTCCAGTGGTCAGCTGCACACTGGAAATATTGAAAAACACAGTAATTGGTGAGCAGCAGAGCAAGGATTGCAGTGTCTGACACTGAGTATGTCCACGCTGCAAGTGACGGTGTGTTTGTAGCATGTGTTTAGGCAAACTTTTGTGCTAGCTTTAATCTAACTAACACAGGTAACAGTAGCGGGGTAGACATGGCAGCATGGGCTAGCTCCCAGTACAAGCCTGTCCGGTTATGTGTTCAGGTTCTTAGCCTGCGCCAAAGCGCATGCCATCATGTCTTCCCTACTATTGTTACCTGGCTAGCTAGATTAACGCTAGTACGGGTATGCCTACCTTTGCTCTAAGAGCCATGTTGGCAAATTGCAAATTAGCACTCCAGCTGATTTGCATATACCCTTATATAGTTGTTAAAATGGAAAAAATGTACACAACCATAATATTTGCTCGTATTTGCATAAGGATAGGAGCTGCATGAGTTTTGAGTTCATCCTTAAGAGTGAAAATCTACAGTTATCAGTTTTATCCTCACCTATTGGTTATAGAGAGACATTGTCCCATAATAGGGCTGCATTTCCTGATTCCTTGGGCCACATTTCTTCTTTAGGCTGCACGTCAGCTCTTGTTTTCTTCGGAGCATCTCACAGTCCTCAGTACAGCCGCTGGAAGTGGCTAATCCTGTTTTTGTTGAAGTCAATTGGAGTTTTGCCATTGACTTTAATGGGAGCAGGATCTGACCATTAGTAAGCTATTAAATCTCCTGACAAATGTTGCTTTTCTGGTGGCAAAGGTTGCAACTTAGAACTCATTGCAGCATCAGGGCCTGTACACACAAACCTTACTGCTAGATTTTAACCTAAGTTTAGTTTCCGGAATAATGATTTCCTGTTTTTCCCCCTTCCTCCCGATAACTCAATACCAAAGAGAGGGTTGAATAAGGGAAGACTTCCTGTTAGCTGCATCTCCTTCTGCAAAAAGGTGATCTCAGTCTTTTTATACCTTCCTCTGTTCTCCACCCTGCTCACTTGTTACTTTCATCATCAGAGTTCAGATAAGAATCTTCTTGACATGGCCCTTGCTGTGCTACTTAATACATTGAAGTGACAAATTGTAATTTTGTAGTGGGTTTGGGGGAATCCAAAAAAGGCACCTCAAGGAAGTAGGAGCTCAACACAGATCCAACAGTATATTGATTTTTTTTTTTCTACCTGTGTATGGGATGGGGTAGGTGGAGGGGGGGTGTGCACACACAAGTCTGCCAGTTGTCTGGAAATTGCTCTTCAAGTGTTCTCGAAACCGAAGCACTCAATGATTTCATCTGGATTCAAGGAGCTAAACTAAGAATATTAGATCAAAGACTTAATCAAAATATTGACTCATACAAAGAAGCACTGGACTCGTACCATGTGCGTCTGTGTACTTGCTGCATAGTGAAGAAGGGAAAGGGGTGCTTCCACATGTCTTGATGCTGAGTGCTCTGAACATGTGTTCACTAACTCTGGGTTATTGTTGGATTTGGTTGGTGCCAGGGTGGTGAGGATTAGACTAATAGGTCCCTTATTAGCAGGGCTGAAGAAGATGGACAGTAGTCAGGATTTGAATGTCATGTTTTCATCCTGGTAGAGTTTTGTACTAGTTTTTCAAGTAATCTGTGCCAGTTTACTTCTGGCTTATAACCATCATTTTAAATGTGTTCAGAACACACACAGGTATTTTAATTTTATCTGCTAGCCGCCTTTAAAAATATTACAAAATGTTGTAGAGATAGTTACTTGCATGTTAAAATGTTAGAAATGAGTGGGAAAAAATGTGTTGGGACTTTTAATTCTTCTGCATGTCTAGAATTGTTCACTGCTTTGTCTAGCTTTAATTGAGTCAGGGTACTGGGCTTCTTGGGACACTATTCCCCAGACAGTGGGGTACATGAGATCACCCATGGGGGTATATGACACCCCGGTGCAGCTGCCAATCCTGCCCGGGAGACTGCCGAACTAGCAAGCGGTCTATTTGTCCCACTGAAATGCCGTCACAAAAAGCAGAAGTTTTCTATTCAGCGGCATGTCGGCAGACGTATCCTGGGGGCCGCGATTAGAGGCGGGAGAGTGAAAAGGGGCCGCGGAGGAAAAACTTTGAAGACCGCTGGTCTAAAGGATGAAGGATTTCCAATGTGAGGAAAGTGAAAAATAGAGTCCCAGCTTGGAAGTGTAGCCACTAAACTTAAGGGACCAGGATGGTTGGTGGATCATAGAAGGGAAAATTGCAATGCTTGTGACAGGAGATGACTAAGGAATGACTAAGGATTTCAGAAGAGGTGATGCCAACTGCAAGACAAATTTTGGCAAAGTTCCAGAGATGATGGCTGATAGACATGTACAGACAATGAATATGTGGGAGGAAAATACTTGAAGAAGGAGCAGCATTGCAGGCATGGAATACCAAGCAGAGATACTAGGAGAAGAAATAACGCTTGCATGTCCCATTGCTGGTGTGTTGTTTTATGTGCATTTGAAGACACACAATGAGCATAGGTTGAAAATTGTTGACTAATGTGGATGTGAGCTGTAAGAATAAGATTCAGAAAAGAATGCTCTCAGGTTATGACCTGGCACATGCTTGGGATAGGCAGTTTATGGCCATCAGTGTGATATAGCTGGGGAAAGTCTAGTGGATGTAAACATGGACTTAGGTTCTTTGAAACAGTGCTGTTGTACATTACTGGAAAATCACCACTAGGAATCTTGTGCGTGCTTACTCCTCAGAGAATCACCTGTATGTAGCCTCTGAGAGAGATGGCAAGCCTGCAGTTACACAAGAGCAGACTATGTAGGATTCACTTCTGCTGATTAGCAGAGACTTTTCTTAGTTGAGAGCCCATTTAGCCTAATCACCAATTACTTTAGCAATAATGATGAGATATGGACATGTAGGAACCTAAAACCACATCTTTGCTATACATAGATAAAGGGAAACAAGTGAATACAAGTATCAGACCCCAGCATTGAAAGGATTATAAGCTGACACCAAAAATAGCTTTTATTACCAAGTTGATATCCCTAATTGATATAAACATGAAACCCTGCAAAGTCTCTGGTACTTAAGATATGCATCTAAATAATATTTAAATGGATTCTTGCAGTTTTAAGACACACTGGGGTATAATTGTAGTCCGCTTAATTGAATGAACTGAAACCCTTGATAACAGTACATTACTGCTCCTAAATAAAATGCTCTTCAAACACGGGCTTTACGGTGCTTAGTTAAGACCATAAAAAACCCTAGTCCAGTACCGTGAAGTTTGTGCCTAGCTTTTTATTTAGCTAATTTGTCTAGCTACAAAAGATGCGTCGTCATAATTGCTAGCACTGCTGCAGTGCTGAAATAAGTCTAATGTTGAAGCAGTGATAAAGTACTTCAGTATATAGCCAGTCTTGTTCTAGTTTTTAATATTTTATTCTTTAATAAAAGGAGCGCAGGGCACAATGGCATAAGCAATATACAAATAACAGTAATAAAAGTTATTCCATGCCACTACCAACCAAAATGCTTTCGGTCAGATTTTCTGAAGTGGTCAGCGTCCAGCACCTTCCATTTAGGTACCTAAATGCAGTGTTAAGATCTTCAGAAGTGCTCAGTATCCTCAAAGGCTTCCATTGAGGATCTAACTATTTCCATATATCTGCATTCCTAGCTCTGTGTTATAAGGCAGGTTTGGAGTGACTGGGATTCAGAATGCCCAGGTTTTGTTCCTATCTCGGCCACTTATAGGGTGACCAGGTGTCCTGATATTATCAGGACAGTGCTGGTTTTAGGGGACTTGTCCTGCGTCCCAACCTTACAGGGGAAGGGCTTGCGGGCACCAGAAGCAGGCAGAGAGCCCTCTTGCGATCTGGTCACCCTAACTACTCATTCAGTGCGGCTTCTGAAAAAAGCCACTTCACCCTTAATTGCTGTTGTTTCTTCATGCATAAACATTGTTGTCATACTTACCTCATAGGGGTGGGGGGAGAGAGAGAGTGTGAGTGTGTATGTGTGTGTGTTTCTTTCTACCACAACTGGAATACATTACCTCTGATCTTCCTTCTTTCCTCCCTGAAAAACTTATTCCAAGCAAAGACCCCTGACCGAGGGAAAAGAGAAGACAGAGGACACCATAATGTCCACTCAAGATGTTGCTTTTCCAATCTCATCGAGTGGGAGATGCTCAGATACTAGGGTGATGGCACTAGTGCAAAACCGTAGTTTGGTCTTGCTTGAAGTTTGTGGAGCATCTCTATAGTAAAAGATGCTATAGGGTACTGTAGGCATTTGGTTCCACTATATTCACCCTTGTACTGCAGTTGTTTTCAGTTTTCTTAAAATAGTACATTTTGTTCTGCCTGCCACACTTAAACATTGTCTTTTTTGCTTCACTGCTGCCAGAAATTTTCAGGCTGAGGTCCTGCCTGCTGAGCTGAAAGAAAAAATAGAACATTATTGTTTACATCCTTTGGGCAGTGACACCCCATTTTTTGTAGTGAGGGGGATTTCCTCAGGAACCGTGTGCATGCCGGTGGGGCTGTACCCACCAGGGCTCTGATACACCGTTCATGTCTGTCCTCTTAGTTACTGCACCAAAAAGGAGTCTGGTTTGCTTTAGGTTACAGGAAACCATTTCTCCAGCTGCTAAGATTAGATGGGGGACAAATGGATTTCTGCCATATTCAATTACTCAATATTTTACCAGAAAAGGAAATAATGATCAGGAAACCATAGGAGTGAAGGCAGGAATTCAAGGTGTGTAATGCTTTGGATGTGTCTTTCATATACCCAAACTACTGAACTCGAGCAGCAATGGTTAAAGCTGTAGCAAAGCATCAGGGGAAACCATTATAATGTGTGCCTGCTTGTTTTCCCCAGTCCACCACTGCATATATTTTCCTTTGTGAGTTTGTGCGTATATCAACCAGCAGGTCTCCTGAGTGCACAGTATACTGTACCACTGGGCACTTCAACGAGGACAACCAATTTCCATAACTAGCCACCAGAATTTTGGGAAAGCAAATCATGTTTTTGTATGCAGAGTGCTAGTAGGCACAAGGTTTGAGGGTGATGACAGACACTCCAGTATCACTTCTTATGTAGACCTATTTACGTACAAGGTCTTTACCCAATCACATGAGCCTGCACATCTGTTGACAATCAGGGTCATGGATATAATGCTGGGGAAAGAGTAGCTGAGCCTGCCACTGCGTCCTCCAACACTATAACAAGCAGTAGTTATTCATTCCTTACTTGTATTGCCATCATGCCTGGGAGCCCTAGCCACCAACCAGGACCCCATTGTGCTAGGTCTTTTACAAACACAGAACGAAAAGACAGTCCCTGGTTCCAAGAGCTTACAGTGTACTGGATTCCTAGCATCTCCTAAATCTTTGAAGATTTTGAAGCAATTTTTTCCTAGGTCCGAGAGAACCAAAGTGGGTAGAGAACTGGTTTACTACACCCTCAGTTACTGTTTCAGTCGTGTGTGTGTGTGTGTGTGTGTGTGTGTGTGTGCATGTATGCTTATGATATATGTGTATACATAAAATAAACATTGATTTTTGTGCCTATAAACACTTTTTCATTCAAGTATGAGCCTGACTGATAAAATGTGTGATGGTATAGGGTGCTAAAAAGGTTTTTATGACTCCACAAGACATTAGATGCTGTAAATAAAGATTATCTTATTTACTAATACAAATCTCACTTAGCCAGTTACATTACTGTTCATGATTTGGTAAGGTAATTAATCATTAAAATACATGTAATGGCAAGATTAGAGCAAAATCCTGGATACTAGTAGAACACTAAAATGCCAATAGATTGAGTTGGCGGCATACAGGGCCACGCATGCATATGAAGGCCACATTATTTGTTGTCAGGACTGGCATGTGGGCACTCTGGTCTAGTGGTTTAGAGCAGAAGTCTTGCCTAGTGATTAGAGCCCAGAGCTGAGAGCCATAGGCCAAAGTTGGAGACCAGACTCAAGCCAAGGGTTCGAGCCAGAGTCAGGAGTCAGTAACCGGAGCCAGCTGTTACACCTGGGGACAGAAGCTGTGCAAGGAAGCAGGGTTGGCGTGAACACAAGCGAAATCAGATCAGGACTGGAGCAGAGTAGAACAAGACCAAAGCAAGGCTGGGAACAAGGGAGGCACAGGAGCAATTACTGAAGCTGCGGGTGTAGCCATTGAGCAGCCAGTGACCTGAAGCTGAACTTCCGTACAGATCTGTTGGCTCCTTTGAGCCAATCTGGCTGGCTGGTGGCCCAAGCGATGCTGCCACTGCACAGCTAGACTCATTAAGCTGCACGAAAGCTGAACCGACTAGCGCCAGGCTCTGCTGAGGGAACTCAGTCCCATGGTTCCTGGCATTAGGTGGACAACTGAACTATAAAACTAATGGAACAAATAAAAATTACTCCATATTCTCAAAGTAAGACAAACTCTATATATCTCGGAGATACCTCCCAAATACTGTGTTTGTAATTAAATCCTTATTTTGCAGCTAGTTTCTGCCAGTTTTTGTTGAACTAGAAACTCTCCCCTAGATTTCTTACAGCAGGATGAGTAAGAAATAGGATTCCAGTGGTGCTTGATTCATTTGCTTAATTCATTGTTTTACTATATTTCCTGAGTGTATTGTGGGCTAGGGGAAATGCCCCTTGCAGATTTCTAGTATTAAAGACAAACTAGGGGATAGATGACACTCTTTTGTAATAACTCACGGCTCTAAGGATGGCAAAAGTTTCGCTACATTTTTAATTTGGGCTTTTGCTTTTATATGCTGTTAAATGCCATATGCCAGGTGCTTCCAAGTCCAGTCAGTTCTTTGGGATAGGGTGGCCCGCTCATTATTGTTTTATTCTTAAATTTCTTTGTTTTTCTTCAATTCTTAAATTTCTAAAAATTCTTTAAGATTAATTTTTTTCTTACATGTCTTTACTCTTGTTTTCTTCAATCTCTTCTGCTGTGATTGCTAGTTCACTCCTGAAGGTGCATGTGCATATTGGAGACTTTAGCGCCACATAAGAATATCGTATTCTGTAGTGCTGTGTAACCTGTGGAAAAACTGATACAAAGAGTGAGTTTTTAGCGAACCTTCCATTGATGTTTTGTCTTCGCTGTAAATATTGTCTATTAAAGTGAGATTGGTTCTGGTTCCTTCCTCTGCTTGAAGCTTTTGGCATTAACTCAAGTCTCCTTCATTAGATGTTGGCTCAAGAAATAAGACCACACCATAGCACCTATTATGCTTCATGATCCTGGCCCACCAATAGAAAATGGCTTGAGCAACTTTTTTCGTCTTCAAGATTTAGTAAGATGGCATTTCAAGGATACTTTTAGATTATGTGCATGTACACCCTTGTGGTGGGGCAGCTGCCCCACCCCATGTGAAAGTGGATCAGGTCAGGCTGCGGGGGCTGGCCAATCAGGGCCAGGCGGGACCCTATATACAGTCTGCCTAGCAGAGGAGCAGGGAGTGTCTCCCTGACCAGTGAAGGAGAAGGACTGTTTCCTGAGCCAGGAAGACAGGCACCATGGACAGTGCAGAGCTGAACAGGCTCAGTGGGCTGGAGCTCTCTTCTGCTCCCCTATCAGCCAGACTGCAGGCCCTGAGAAGGCCCCGAGAAGATGCAAGGGGCCAGAGGGGAAGTGGCCCAGAGAATAGTGGTTGGACAAGGAGGATGAGGGAGCGCAGGGAGGCTGCCACTAGAGGGTTCCTGGGTCGGGGCCCAGAGGAGTGGGCGGGTCTGGGCACCCTCCCCTTCCCCTTTGTACCACAACTGGTGGTGCAGGAGCGGCCGGAACAGACTGCAACCAGCCCTTGGTGAGAGGGGCTAGACTGAGGGGTTGTGGTTGGCCACTGTGGCTGGAGCGGTTAACCCCTTCCCCGCAGAAGGGGGTGAGCGTGGACTAGGGGGCACTGCTGGAGGGCAGTGTCCTGAAGCGGATGCTGCCAAACGGGGAGCAACGCAGGTCCAGGTGTCAGCAGGAAGCAGGCGATGGACGGGACACCACCGGCAGAGGGTGCTCCAGGACTGTTAAGAGCTAATTCCCGACTGAACAGCAGGAGGCGCTGTGGTTGTGAGTCCCAACCCCATCACAATCCTTAATTAGTGTAATGGTGGTGGTTTGCTTCTATTGGAAGCATGTCTAAAGGCCTTGTTCGAGACAGGAGCCCCATAATGTTGCATGCTATGCAACATATAGATGCAATTCCTGCTCAAAGAGTTCAGAATTTTAATTTTGAGGCAAGACTGCATTCAGCAAAATGAGGGGAAAATGAAGAGGGGTGCCATGATTGGCCTGGTGGATTCCAAACCATCTTAATTATTAATTTTTTAAAAAACAACCTAGATATAATCATCAGTTCTTGACTAGCTGTTGTTGATTGGCTGACTTCTTGTAGGTGGCATAGCAAACAACAGTTCTGAGTTGGGATTTGAAAGAGGCTGGGGTAGTGGCCTTCCTGGTGAACATGGAAAACATTGGTGCAAGATTGACGTTGTGGGATGATTTGACTGATTGTGTTTTCATATGATGTTGATTTTTAAGATACATGGGCACATGAAAGAGCTGAATATAACTGGGATTAATACCACTTTTTAAGGATGTTAGAAAAATGAATGATTATGGCAATTCTGATAACAAAGGCTAGGGCTGAACACATGTGTTTAGACAGGACTTTTGCTGACTTAGTTTTGACCTAGATGAACATCAGGTTTCCATTACTACGCTACATTGTGCTGCATGCAGTGAAAGATCCTAGCAATGTCACTTCAAGACATTTAGTCTACAAGTAACAGATAGCATGCTCAGGGTGGTTCTATAAAGATGCCTTGTTTTTATATTCTTGGCAAAGATATAAGTTCTTTACAATGAAAACTGAGAAGGAAAGATGGTGGTAGAAAGGAACTTTACTTCGCATTGTCAATGTTCTCCATGAAGTGTTCTTTTTAATATATTTATATAATATATTTCTATAATGAGGCATCATAAACTACGAGGAGAGAGAATACATGGTAATGTGGTTCAGTATAAAGTTTTTAACAGCATGAGTTCAGAATGGCTGCATTACTCTAGTTTCAAAGTCCCTAGTGAAATGTATAGGTCATCTCAAATGAATTGTTTTCTAACTACATTATCACTTATTCCAAATGGGGCACATGTTACGGAAAAATTATTTTAGGAAAACTTTTGAGACTTTTTGTACCTCTGTTGGTAAAGCCTGGTGCCTAAGGGCCCAATTCCAACACTAGCAGAATTAATGAGAAATCTCCCTCTGAGTCAATGGGACTTATGTCATGTTCTTTGTTATCTTAACTCCAACTGTTCAGGAGCCAAGGGGAAGCTGTGACCATCTCTAAACATAACCTAAAATAGATTTTCACTATATAAAACTGTCATGACTTTAACGTCTAATATTGCAGGCCGTTCCAGGACTAGAGGGGCAGGTGCTAGATCCCCACTGGCTGCACCTTTCTCTCTTGGAGAGACAAGATGAGTGAGGGAATATCTTTTATCGGACCAACTTCTGTTGGTGAGAGAGATGTGCTTTTGAACTTATACAGAGCTCTTCTTCTTTCTGTGTTGTCCATCTTAGTGACTGTGAAGATTCAAAAGATAACACTTTGAAACTGAGATTGTTAGGTCTCTGAAGCTGTCTCTGGTGTAGGATGGAATGTTGCCTATCCTGAGTCTTGGAGAAAGAAGGAAACGCTTCTCTATAAGGTTGGTGGATTTGTTTTAATGGCAGCTGTTTTGAAGCTGCTCTCAGGCTTGGGATGTCAGTCATAGTCTCATTGCAAATGGATTGCTGGGCAGAGTGCAAGTAAGTGGATCAACGGTGTTTGTTATGATGCAGCTATGCAATATTTGCAGATATGTATCACAACCATGTATGTGACATACCATAGCAAAAGCAAATACAAAGCCATGGGTACAGAGATGCACAGATTAATGGTTCCATTTTGAGGAAAGTTCTCTACTTTAATGTTTTACAAAAAATTATACAGGAAAGTGGAGCATATTACCGCTCACTCTTGCTCTCCCTGTCTCGCTCTCTCTGATGAATGCACAGTGTCTGTATTCATCTACTGATTTCTTTTGCAATGCAGTAGAGTATTTGGCCAGTTGCATGGGGAGGCTTGCAGAAGCTGAAATGGGGGCAGGAAAAAGGACCAAAGAAAGAGAGGAAATGACCTGAGCAAGCAAGTTTAACAAGCGTGTATGAATTCATAAGGGAAATCTTTAAAAGAGAGTAGTAAGCTGTTTAAAGTTGTCCCAGAAAAGCCTGAACGTCTCTGAGTTTTATTATGCAGTGGATAAGCTCAGTTATCCCTGACCTGGGAAGGAGCTCTGTGGTTATAATTTCACAAGGAGGAGTGCTGTTGAATAATTTCTGCAGTGTACTCGATCAGGAACAAATATGTTTTCCCTTCAGCTTCAGTCATGTGTATGGTTTTTATTCCACCACTGTTTTGGGAACAGCCCTATTTATTATGGCCCAAATCCTACTCTTCATATATACATTTTTTACAGTATCCAAAACCAAAGGTACTGGGGAAATGCAGGCTAATAGGCCATGCATTTTTGGTAGCCTTCCCTGCTGAGAACTAAGTGCCAAAAGTAATATGCTAATGTTTATCATGCTTTCCACACAGTAGTTCTGTGTTTCAGGCACTGAAATTGATATATTTTGTCTTTTAAGCTGGTAGACCCTTTGCCTGGGCTTGAATGTGAAGCATTCCAGAAGAGGAACTCTTTCCTTTCCATCATTTCCACTCTTATTTTAGCAGGAGGACAGTTGTCTGTCCTCCTAGTTATTGTTCTATTCCTTGTCTCTTGGCTCAGGCCTGGGCTGTGGCCCCATCAGGAATGGTTATGAAGATGACAGCTTCTACTGTGGGCCTGTTGCAATGCTTAGCAAGACAGGTGTGCATCTGCAAAGTGCTCACTTAGCATTAAGACTAGCATCATTCTCACGTTTATTAGACTAAGGAGAACCCCTGCATGGCTCTTTAGAATCCATGCTTAAATATACACTGGAATGAACCTCACACAAGCAAGTGACTGGTACCCGTACACATAGTAACCAATACATCTATCATGACATGTAGAAGATGAACTGCAGTGGGGAGGTGTGTGTTAAGGTTGCCACATTTCTAACTGGTAGTTACTGGACTCGCTCTTCTCCCAAGTCTCTGGCCCCAGTGCTCACTCCTCTCCCTCACCCTATCGCTCCCTGGATTATCTCCACCTCCCTCCCCCAACTAGCTGGGCTCCCTCTGCTCCAGGGCTGGCACGGGAGCTGCTGCAGTCTGACAAGGAGCCTGCTTGCAGATAGGAGGTGGCCCCACTGAACAGACGCTGGTATTGGTGATTGACCCATGACCTTCCTCAGCCCTACAGTAAGCAGGCTTTTGGCAGGAGCAGTAGTGTGGGGGCTGCCAGGGCCTGAACCGTAGTCCCCTTCCTCTCTAGCCTTCGCTAACAAGCCACCTCTTCCCTCCCAATGCCCCTATCGCTTGCCCTTACAGTTAATGAAGGTGGTTTAAAAGTGTGGGGGGGACATGGCCCCTACTCCCCCCTGTTCCAGGGTGCCTGGATTTTGGTGTCCGGTCAGTGGACTGGACACTGCCAGGTCTCCTTTTCAACTAGAGTTTCTGGTTAAAAACAGGGCACCTGGCAACCAGTGCCGGACACAGAAGGCAGAAACCAGACTGTCCAGGTAAAAGCCAAACAAGTGCCAACCCATGTGTGTGTAAGTAGACGCACATCTCTACAAATCCCTGATAGGATTGGATCAAAAATAAGCACAACAGCAGCAGAATGTAGACTCAAATTGCCACTTTTCCCCTCGATGATCCCGACTCTACAAGGTAATTATGCAGGTGGAATTTATCCCCTACTAGGGTTCCACTGAATTCAAGGCTCCTTCTGATTAGTCCCCTCTTCAGGATTGGGCTATAACTTTATTGGTCCTAGCTGTGTAACATGTATTCATTTATATTCTTTCTGTGACTATTGCCTCTCCCCACACCATCTGAGGTATCTGACAAAAGATGGCTTTTTATGCTGTTAAACATCAAGTACAAAGGAAGCTGCCAGCATATTAAACTGATGTTCAGTGACTGATTAATCTTAACTTTATAAGAAGTGTTAAATCTTACAACATTCTTTTGTAGTCACTCCATCAGCATGAAACATGGCAGATACTTTTTTGGTATTCACATGCACATCACAGGAAATACACTACCATGGAATTCCCAGTGAATCACTGAAGTTGTGTGCCAACTTTGTGAAGTTGCCAAAAACTGTTATGCATGTGCATCAAAAGATAGAAATATTGGTCCACACTGGATAACCATAGAATGGAAGTATTGGACAACTGCTGTTTTCAAGAAATACTTTTGTTAATTAAATGTTCATTTTCATTTCTTTCCCTTTAAACTATTGGATTATTTACTCTTTTGCATAACAACTAGTGATGGTCTCAGGTAGGATTTGTTTGTGAAGTATGTTTTATAACCTTTTTACCTGAGAATTGAGCAAAGTATTGGGGCGGGGGGAATATCAATCTGTTGTCATGCTTCTTATGAATTTCTTCCCTTGCGAAGACTATATGGCAATAGGATTATGTAGCTGGAACATGGCAGTTTGCATGACAATCACAGCAAAATTGATGGTAATCGTTTTTTGCGGTAGGGATTCGGTTATGTATCAAGTTTGGAACATAAAAGCTGGAGTTGATTGGGTGCATGGTCCTGCTTTGTTGTTAAAAGGTTAGTGGTGGTAGTTTAGCCAAAGAGATTTAAGGAAGTGCATTTCAATGGGCTACTGGAGAATTTATGTATTTTAAACAATGACTTCTAAAAGCTCTTTTTGTGTAATCACCTGTGGTATTTTAAATGTATTTGAAGTATAGAGCGTATATGTAATAAGATGAAGGTCATTTGCAATATCTAGTAAATGTAAATTGTGTGCTTTTTTTCAATATTGTCAATCTCCATGCTATTTGGTGCCTGCTAAATGAATGAAAGTGACTCTTCAGAAATGATTTAGGCAGTTAGTAGTGCTGTAGATCAGGTCCAAAATATGTTTGTGTAAGAGGAAAAGATGGCTACACAAATTAATATGAAAAATGCTTTCAAGGTTTGGATATTTCTGACTTTTTTTAAATTTTGAAGCTTTCCGGTGAAGTGTTGGAAATGGAAACCAACAGCCTAGTGCAAGTATGTAAAAGTTAGAAAATGAAAACAACTATGAGCAACAGTAAAACTGACCAGAGTAGATTCACTGTCCTAAGCTGAATAAAATAAAAAGGATAAACAGCATGCTTGTTTTAACAAAAATAAATTTGTTTTTAAATATTCTTTAAATGCAGTGATTTATAATCATGCTGTTAACAGTAACAGTTTAAAAAAATCTTGTCTTGAACAATTTTCTTGGCTTTTTCATCTGGAAAATGGTGACTAGAAGTTACCAATTTCACAGGCTGAGTGGTAAGTCTTTATAAATATTAAGATAAAGTACTTTGGAAGGAAAACACAATACAAATGCAAAGCATATAATTATTATATGGAATAGTTAAGTTGGAAAAGCTAGTGGGTATAATGTAGTGAATAGTCAGGCAACATACAAGAAGCTCAAACAGGTTATCTTCAGGTTAGTACCACATGTGATTTGGTGATGCCTAAAATGGATACTATTAATAGTAACAATGGTTTTGAAAAAGGCATTTTCCTTTCTCCATTTTCATCATGATTTTTAATAGCACTTAAAAGATCAAGGTGTGCAGTAGAGATAATGTTATGTATTTAACTTACATCCATGGAAGAAGATTTGAACCGACATAAGACACATGTATAATCCTTTGCAGAATTTTGACAGTATTTGTGTAACCTGTAACATGAATGGAAGCTGCTGAGTGTGAAATGTTTGCTGTCTTTGGCCTGTATTGATTTATACAGCTGTGTTTCTTCTTATACGACAGAGAGACTCCCCAGCTGCCCCCCATCCAAAAATCATAAAATAAATACTCAATATTTATTTTTAACCAACAATACCAGTGTTGGTTAAAAATGAATTGATGAATATCTTCCTTCCCAAGTTCCTGGAAACTCTGGAATTTAAGTGCATGAATTTGGAGGGTATAATCTGTCTGAGTTTGACATTACATGAGCAGAGCTCTATCCCCAGGTCTGGCCATAGTGTCCTATACTACTGGACAAGTCGGCAACCTCCAGGTCTGCTGAGTCAATGGGAAGTTGTTCCAATGATTATAATGTTTCAGTACCCTGTCCCAGGCTGTGTAATCTGCCAGTGCTTCTCTAACAGCCTGCTTTCCTCCATCCACTTCATGCTGTCTTTCACACAAGGCTTGTCTTCATCGCAATGTTAACTCTGCAGTGTACCTCCTATGTTGTTCAAACCGAAGTCCTGTCCCCCTCCAGCCCCCAACCTGAACTTGAATGCAGCTGTTTTTAACTCAAATTAGCTGGCACATCAGGAGTATGTGCTAAATCAGAGCTTTGGCTCTGCTAACTCATCCACTGCTAATGCAGTCACTCTGTACAGTAATCCAGTCACTCTATGTAGCTTGAGTGTGACTGCTCTCACACTTGGTAAGCTAACTTGGGAGGAGTTAACTCAAGGGTTGATGAGTTAACTCTTCAGTGAAAACATAGCCACAGACATCCAAGCTTGAAACCACCTCTATTAATATGACAACCTGTACCTCTTCCTTTTAAAAAAGCTTCCACTGCCCTTCTGTTCCAGGAAGTGTATAATGAACACTTGTAATTCTTTGATTGACATGCTTCACCTGTTGTACAAGGCCATTAGTGTACACTGATGCTATCTAAATAAAAATCTTGTGCTGATAATGCTGCATGAACTTCTCCTGGGAAGTTGTATGGATAGAGTTCTAGAGTAAGCCTGTTCCATATTGCTTGTCTAATTGTAATTTTGCTTCCAATACAGCCATAATCCTTTTTATACCTAAGCAAAATTTCAAGTATTAAATTTGGATTTAGAGTACATTTGGCAATTTCAGGTTCACTTATTTTTAAAAAAATCCTTTCTCTACTTTGTCTCTGTTAAATACACATAATGTAGATAGATCTAAGATTCTGATTAGAGAAAAACATGATATTGTAAATTTTAGTTTTACAAAAGTGATTCCCCCTACTTGCTCATCTGCAGTAATTGTTTTCAAGTTGCCCCTCAACTCTTAGGTACTCCAAGTGCACCAGGAAATGAGTAGAAACCAATTGTACAAAGCAAGGAACTCCAGGCTAGAGTTTGCCTGTAATACTCAGAGCTGCTGATGAATGTGTTAATCCTTTCACAGAAAAAATCGGCTTTCAAATCACCCTTTTCCCCATTTGAAACTAGCACAAATTATCAGCAATAATGCAATATGCATGTGACAATTGAACAGGCAAATCTCAGTTTTGTCTGTGGTACTGTTAGGTTTCCAGTTACTCCCCTGCAGCGTGGAACTGGCAACCATAATTGCATGCCTGAACGTATAAAGGGTGGCTCTTTGTGTTTGTGTGTGTGTGGGATCACACTAGTAGAATCAGTGAGGGATCTGATGATGCTGAAAGAAATAGCTGGTTACACAAGCAGATGTACTGAGCTTGCAGCACAGGTGGAGGCTAGAGTTTTCTCTCACAACTTGTTCCAGAGTGACTAATTGCATGAAACAACTGGAAGAAAAACCTTCCAATGCATGCTTGTGCAGTCTAACTGTTAACCAGTCAGCATGGCTGCTGCTCCAGAAGAGGATGGGTATGGCTGGCATCCTCTGATGCCTACCTTATTTTAATCACAAAATTACCTATATTCCATACAAATGTGCTGTCCCCTTACTTCCGTTTTTGAAAATTATTCACCAGAAATAAAGAATCATGAAACTAAGGTTATAGAAAGCTACTGATTCTAAGGGAATGAATCTCTGAGCATTTAAGTTTTCCTGCATGAATAATTTTTGTCTTTTGTCACAGAAAGTTCCATGTTTCAGCCTTGGCAGGGTGAAGAGTATGGTGGATGGGAGTTGTAGAGAGTTGTTCCAATTGCTGATGCGACTGCTTCAACAAGTGGCATACAGGAGATTTTTCTGTATGTGCCACACATCATCATTTTGAGGAAGTGTACACTATTTTGAGTTTATTGTAACATAAAAATTACAAAACATTCAGGGAAACTGTATTAGGAGTTTAGCATGTGGGAAAAAGTACTAGTGTAAGTAGATCCTGTGTTTTAGAACCTGAGGTATATTTTTTCCATTAGAGTGAAATTAGACTGTTTTCATTGGCTATCTGGAAATCTGATCTCAAAATATAAGGTCTGCCTTTTCTTCCTGAACAAGAAGATGGAATAGACAGCTAAATAGGTCTTGTTCAAATTTTTGTGGTTCTAGTAAGATGTGGCTCATAAATGTAGGCCTTCTTGCTATAATTTTGCTTTCTCTGTTATTTAAACATCTGCATTTCTGCTTTTATATATAAATCATTTTAAAAGACTGTTTTTGGATAATGTTTTTGTCCAAACATTCAAGAAACAAATGTCTTTTAAAATAGATAAAAGTCGCAGTACAGATACTTAATAAGAACTATATTATTTAGGTAAAAATGTCTAAATATTTTAGAAGTATGGAAAGTGCAATGGAGACACTTTAATAGAATGGAGACAGCAAAATTACACTGAGATGATAAAAACAGATTTACAGTCAATTCAGAACATGAAAAGTATTCTCTTCTGCTCCTGCATGCACAAAGAATATGCGTAAAATACAAAATCATATGTTCCATTTTTAAGGATCTGTGCAATAATACATGTTATAGTACAAAAACAGAAATAAAATTACACCTATCCTAGCTTACAAACCAATGCATGTAGCATGCTGTATTTTTTTTCTATGTCATTTTTTTGTTCATTGATACAAAACAACTGCTTGGTTTTCCTCCCCTTTACATTTGTGACACAAACATGTTTTGAGTTTGAAATGGGTTTTGTATTTCATTTCAACGATGCAGCCTAGTTGCAAACCTCTATGTTGTTGTTTGTTTGTTAAAGGCATATATTAATATTCTGTATTGGCCTCAATGGGCAAATAGCAAGGTTCCTATAGGTTAGTTAATCCATCCTGTTGGAATGTACATTGTCATTGGAATGACTATCTTGGCCAGTGGATAGGGCATTTAGACCTATATTCTATTTCTACTTCTGATAGTGGCTTCTTTTTGTGACTTTGAGCAAAGTTGGATGGCTAAAGTTAAGCACTGAAATCAGCATCTCTGAATATTGGGCTGGTATTGCTTAAATATCTATTAGGGCACCTAATTTAATTGCAAATTTTGCCTTTCACAACTCAGAGTAATAGTCTTTCTTTTGGTAAAGAAATTTTAGATCCACTTTCTGCAAAACAACTTGTATTAATGTTAGGTATCATGTATTAATATTATTGACTCTAGATTTTCAGCCTAAATTCTTATGCTCATCAGTTAAGACACCAGTAACATGCTCTGTACTCTTAACAAGTTCACCTCCCACATAATATTAGACCCCCTATTTTAGTATCACATAAAACGTAGTTCTGTTTTTACCCCTGAGAGGGACTTTGCTGTTTTTTCATATTTTCCAAATATGGTTTTCACACCATGAAGAAAGGCAGTTATCATTTTTATAAAAAACGGATGCTTTGTGTCTATGAAAAACTCCAATCTCATAATTTAGAATTTTAATTTCATCTCACCCTAGAGATGCAGTATTGATGAAATCGTGTCAGAGCGAGGCAGCAGGACGCCTTTCTGAAATCTCTTGTAGATTAACACTAGATTGGTATTTCCAGCTTTATTGATTTTCATAGCAGAAGTTAAAAAATGTTTTAAGGAGAATGGGTCTTGTTGGCTGTGCTCTGTCCTTTTCTCACATACAATGGTCAACTAATGTCCTTATGGCAAAAACCTGCCTATTAAAGATGGCTATACTGGGAAAATTTGTAGTCCTACTCATTGTGCTTGTAGGTGAAGAGTATGATGTTTGAAGTTTTGTTGTTTACTATAGTCAGATGCAACAGAGTCACTCCCAGCAGGTAATGGTATATATACGGTGAAGGAAATGTTCTCAACTGGGACAGCTGGATTGGGCGAAGGCTGATGGTGGGATGCGTGGCTGAGTCCCTAGGACACCCAAGTGAATTTGGATGTGTGTTGGAGCCTGGTGCAACAAGGAACGGACTAGGGGTAGTTTCTTGGGCCTCATTATTTCCCTGCCATGTGTTGCTGTTGTCTGTGTGTACCTAGACACTTGCATGGCCCCTCCTCACAGTACGTGAACATACACTCCCTGTGCCCACTAACTGCTCTTCCGGTTGCCACCCTGCAGGGGGAGCAGGAGTGGCCTTCAGAGAAGGTGCAGCAACCCCCATTTCCCAGAATAGAAACTGTAAGGAAATCCCTGCTAGATATAGGCTATTTCAATACAAGGGATTGGGAATTCAGAAAAGGGGGCTTCAGGCATGAATGCAATGCCAGATGTATGCACATTAGCTGCCATGATGTCTGCTTTCGTCAGTTCCACATCAGTAATATAAGAGAAAACGCTCCCTCTAAAGAAGCAAGCCAGAGCCCTGAGCAATGACAATTTCAGAAAATTTTACATTGATAAGATGGCCTGATAATTCCATTTCATGTGTAATCACCATGGTTACTTTTTAAAATCTCAGGTTTTTGAACTTTGACTAAGCTTTTGTTTTATTTCATTCTCTTCTCCCTAGGATGGGTCACTGGGTAACATTGATGACCTGGCACAGCAGTACGCAGATTACTATAACACCTGTTTTACTGATGTGTGTGAGAGGATGGAGGAGCTGCGCAAACGGCAGGTTTCTCAAGACCTTGATATGGTAAGTGGAGCAGCTACAACTTTCCATGTCAGGCCTTTCTTGCATACACTACTGATGGAATACTCAGCGCTCACATGTGCCCACAGAATAACACTTCCAAGCCGATGGTCTTAATTATTTTGGTTGGGAATAAGGGGGTTGGTCTATTGATATGATTCATTAGGTTGCATTAGCTTATTACTTGTCTCTTTTTGTTTACACAAATTCCCTTACAGAAGGTGACTGTTATGGAAGAAAATGCTCGCTTTAATATGAGAGAAATTCGTTATTTCTTTGCTCAAGGATGTTTTCAATATGGTTATTAGGAAATATACCTTTATTCCTATACCCTGTATTATATCATTTTAAAACATAGCTCCTCACAACTGTAAAATGTTGTTGTCTTTTTATTCAGGTCTCCCACAATGAAGCAGTCTGTAAACAGATACTGAGCCTGCATTAGGCTACACTACAGCAGAGGTGGGCAAACTACAGCCCGTGGGCCACCTCTGGCCGGTGGGACCATCCTGTCTGGCCTAGCTGAGCTCCCAGCTGGAGAGGCCTTCACTCCTCTCCCAGAGCCTCAGCGCCCCATGCCACCAGAGCTCTGGCCCACCACTCCTGGGCTGCGCTGCAGGCTCAGGCGGAGCCTGAGTGCCTGCCGCTTTTGAGCGGCGTGGTAAGGGAGCAGGGCTGCAAGCTCAGACAGGCCATGTGGCCTCCAGACACACTGCTCTGAGCAGCATTGTAAGGGGGCTGGGCCAGTGGCCAGGATAAGGAGCAGGGAGTCCTGAGGACAGTCAAGGGACAGGGAACGATTGGATGGGGTGGATGTTTTTTTGGGGGGGAGGGGAGCAGTCAGGGGACAGGGAGCTGGGGGTGGGGGGTTGGGTAGGCATGGGAGTTCTGGGGGGTCTGTCAGGATGTGGGTGGACAGTTAGGGTGGGGGGTGTCGGGTGGGAGTGGTCAGGGGACAAGGATCCGGGGAGGGTGGGGTTGATGGGTTGGGCATTCTGAAGGGGAAAGTTAGGGGCAGGAAGTGGGTGGGGATCAGATAGGGGGAGGGGCCAGGCTGTTTGGGGAGGCACAGCCTTCTCTACCTGGCCCCCCCCATACAATTTTGCAACCCCATGTGGCCCTCGGCCGAAAAAGTTTGCCCACCCCTGCACTAGAGTCCCAGAGAAGTTAGTCTGCCTCCTCAGAAGCATATAGTTCCACACTAGCTGAAACAGATGTAGGCATGGACCACAGTTGTCAGAGTGCTTTTTTTATTGTAAAAATCTTTTTATCAGAAGAGCCCATTCTAAAATCTTACGTGAGATTCTGTCATTGTTTGTCAATTGCTAATTGTTTCCTCTTTTCTTCACATTAGTTACCCTGATTGCTGAACAAATATCTGTGTAGAATGTACACAAAATATTATTACTTAATACATTTTTCATTATAAAGGTTTTTTTATTGTTTTTCAGAGTATCAGTAAAAATCCTTGTAATGCATAGAAACATGTTCGCGGAATGTTGGGATCACTTCAGTAATGTTTCTTAACCTTGGACCTTGGCTTTTTTAATTTTGTCGGGATGATAATGTTTGAGTAATAAATGTAGGAACCAATAAACCAAAGTAGTTAGCAAAGACACAGAGCTTACATACCATGGGCAGTGAAGTCAGTCGCTGTTTGTTCATAACAGCTGTAACATGTTATAGTACATATCAAAGACCTAAGAGTACATGCTGTCACATTAATACTTTATATCTCTATAGTGCCATATACTCAGAGATCTCCAAGGGCCTTTCAGACAATACTGAAGTGGAGCATCCCTAGTTTATACAATAAAACTGAGGCGCGGATTACTTGCCTATTAATTTACAAGCCAATGGCAAAGCCAAGAATAGACTCGGGTCACTGCAAGACCATTCACCCCTTCAGATACGTCCAATATTGTGAAAGGCCTAACATGCAGAGGAGACTTGTGAGCCTCCAGAATTTGGTTGTAGACTTTTGGATTCATGTATTTCCTGTCTTAATCGCACAGAGAAGCAGAATACTCCCATCTTTTCCTTATTCCATAGCATAGACAGCCAAGTGACTCTGGGAGCAATTAGTGACTTTCTATTGCTGCAGCAGTTGTGAGATGAACCACAGAAGGCTGCTTTCTTTGAGTCCAGCAGCCCTGCCACATAAAAAATTCTCATTGACTTCAGTCGGAGTTGTGCAAATGGAAGAGCTTCAGAACTAGGCCATAAAAAATAATCCCCTATGCTCAACTGAAGTGAGTTAATCCCACTTGATTGATATTTTCTTTTAAATGGAAACAATTTCATTTTTAGCAGGATTACCAGGGTGTAACAAATTAAACACTGTGAAGAAAAAGTTTTCATGCTGAAATTTTGAATGTTTAAGATTTTGCATGACACTGTTGCGGGGGGCTCTGTATGGAACATTCCACAGTGTGCAGACAGCTGAGCCTTTTGCATGATTAAGTGAATGGAACAGTTTAGTGGTTCCATCCAATCCCAAGATACCATGCTGTCTTCCAAACTGCTTATAGTGACTATTCCAGATAAGCTTTGCCAATTATAAAATCTCCTTCCTGGCGCTCAGGAATTTTGGAAGGCAGCTACTGTGCTGGGTAACGAAGCATGCGTTACAACTGGAGAGAACTCCCTTCCATTTAGACAGATGGACCTAATTTGGCTCTCTTCATTCCAGAGGTCCAGAAAGCAGTCTGGGGAAAGCCATATGAGCTTAATTAGCTCACATCAAAGATGCAGAACTTCATGGTAGGTTAAAAAGATATAAGCTAATGCAAGTCAGATCTGCGAGTGATTTCACCAGCTCTTGCTTTCAAAGGGAAGTTAGTCTCAAAAGTGGCTGTGTGAAAATGGCATCTTGGGGTATATTTTTCAGTGGCTTCTGCATCAAATGTGCTCACTTTATAAATCAAAAGGATAATTTTTTTTGAACTGCCTGCCCTATGAGCTAGGTAGAGAGAGCCTAGTGGTTGACAATCAAATTAACATTGTTACAACCATGTGTCAGTTTCTTGGGACATCAGCTAGCCATTGTGTTGATAATGCACTCTTCCACAGCTATGTTGTCCCAGCAGTGCTGACAGCAGCAAAATTTTTGTTATTGCAAACTTTCCTTGGAAGGTACATGAAGAGCAGGTGATGGATGTATCGTCAGTAATACATTTGTTGATTTAAAAGATTAATATTACTACCTACAACTCTGCTTTAAAACTGGCTGTTGATTTAAACTGAAGAGCAGATAATGGCTTGAGGAGCATTCAAAAACAGGAAAAATAGTGTCCCATTCATTTTTATCTGAGATTTTAACCACTGCTTGTTGTTGAATTTTCTTTTAGGGCTGTTTTAGCCTGTCACTGTACTACAAAAGGTACTCTTATTAAGTGTAGGGGATTGCACATGTCATAACCTATGTAGGTTATGCCCTATATTCTGAGAGTTTTCTGGGGAGAAAGTATTGATATCTTAGTTCTAAATTTTGCTCTGTAATCAGCTCTACAACCATGCCTATCAGACTATGTCCGTTTTGGTCTGGATGTCCTCCTCCAGACTGGAACAAAAAGCACACCGAGAAATTGTTCTGGAGAACAGTACATCTTGCATCAACAGAGCGGTGGCTGCAGATGGATGGTGGCTGCAGATGGATGGAAAGCAGAGATCTATAAATAAGAATTATTGTTCCAAATTGTAATGTTATCAAGGCATTTTAGTTGGTCCCTAACCACAATAACTGTATTTTTCATTTGGATTTTTGCCTTTGTTTTTATAATGGCAAATATGCTGGGTTTGGGGGCATTAGTGTTTGAACAGCAAGGGAATTACCCACATTTGCAAATATTTGGCCTGTTCCCGCACACCATGTGTTTTCTTGGCTGGGGAAAACTGCAGTCAGAATAGATAGGGGCTTTTTAAGCCTATAATGAATGGATCACTGGTAATATTCAACTGGACATCTGTTAAAATGAAGTTATGGCCAGAAAAGTGACTCTGAAAATGGCACCTTGTTACTGCTCATATCTGCTTCTCGTGAGTTTTTGGAGATGTATCTTCTCAGTTTAATGACATAAACAAGTTTGTAGTGCTGTCAACAAGGCACCACAGAAATGATATAGCTGTGAAAGAGCATACTGCGTTGTGTTGTCTCATCCATCACTGACAATCATCAGTTAAGTTCTGATTCTAGGATCTCTGTTGTGGCTGTAAGGCAAAGAAAATACAGCTTGAGATTCAGATAGATTGGGTTTGTGTTTGTCACTGGCAAATGAGAAAAATGTTTGGACTTGTAAACTGCTCAGATTAAAGATGGATGTCATGGAGAAGCAATAAATAATGAATACAGAAAAGCCGCTTTCATTTTTCCTTTCTAATAATATCTTGTAAATATTTTCATATGGAAAGAAGAGACCATCCAGTATCTTTTAATATCTACATTGTAAATCTACCCTCCTAATCCCATATGTTCTTTAAGTGTGAGTATTTACACACGCACATATAATGGCAGAAAATACAAATGAATACAAAACAAAAACGAAAGCTTTTCTCACCACCAGCACATTTAGGGTATGTAATCTTTGTATGCCACTGTGACTATGTTCATAGTTCTGAATGATGCTGGGCAACCAATTATCTGTTCACAAATTCTGAGTGCAGCAAGAAGAAATGAGGGAAGATCACACAAATAGGTCTATTCATTAGCCTTCCACCTCTGGATTTAGATCACATGGGAAATGAGAACATCCACTCTGTAGTGAATGTTTGGCCATATCGCAGAAGTACCATACCGGTTGTTGATGAAGCTAATTGAGCTAGTCTTTGCACAAGAGAGACGCAGATTAGAATAGCCATGGATACTATAGGCCACAGCTGATGTGTATTAAGGGAACTGTGTGTGCTAAAGTGCCTACCTGCATTATACCCAGTTCTAGAGGTGAAAGTAACTTAAAGGATTTACCTTTACAGGTATGACTTAGCCCTGAGCAGGGGGGCAGGACCTCAGCCAGAAGTGGTAGAGTCTCAACTGGAAGAGGCTGGGCATTTAAATCCCCAGGCCTTTTAAATCACCCCCAGAACAGTAGTGGTGGCCAGAGCCCCAGGCCCTTTAATTCACTGCCAGTGCTCCGCTGCCGGAGCCCCAGGGCTTGAGTGGTGATTTAAAGGGCCAGTGACTCCACTGCAATAGTGGTGGCCAGAGCCCTGGGCCCTTTAAAATGCTACCGGAGCCCTGATCCTGATCCTGGCCACCGCCGCTACTCTGGAGCCCTGAGTCCTTTAAATTGCCGGGCTGGGGAAGCTGCCCTCTGCTGGTATGGCCAGCGGTGTACAGACTCTTGCCGGTATGCCGTACCAGACCGTACTGGCTTACTTTCACTTCTACCCAGTTCCTTCTTTCTGCTGTTCACATATATTAAATTCAGTGTGTCCTAAAGTTGATAGTTGTTTCCACAAAACTGGTCACCTCTGCTCTGCAAATTCAATATTATCTTCATATGGTTTTTATCTTATTTTCTTTGGTTAGTACCGTTGGGATGCCTCTGTCTCAGTGGAACAGGATTGACTGTTTTGTCTTGTTTTGTTTTGTTGCCTGCACTGGGCTCCCCAAAATGTAAACATTTGGGTTTGTTTAAAAAAATGTAGAGAACAGAAGACTAACTCTGTACAGAAAACACAGATAAAACCTTCATAATTGTGGGGAATTTACAAGCTTCATTAAACACACACCCACCCCAGAAGCATTGAAATACCTGAACTTATAAAGAATTTCTTTGCTCCAAAGTAGTTCAGAAATGGTTTGTGCCTATATAAGATGGATGTAATGCGGATTTAATATATTGGCAGTCTCAGGCACACAACTTCTTAGGCTTTATCTATACGAGTGAAATTCATGAGCAGTTTTCTTCACCAGTAGGAGGAACAATGGAAGCTGTAGTAGAGAAAGGGAGCTGATCATTTATAGTATTATGTCCTCTGACTGCTCTTGGGCCGTGATTCAACATTAAGCATATGCCTGACTTTGGGAATAAAGCAAGGTATGTATTTCAGTACCATGTTGAATCCAAGCCTAAGATAAAAGGGTGGTAAAAACACCTGCACTTTCTCTATGCTAGCACCACCATTGCTACGTCTGCTGGAGCTGAACCAATGCAGGGGAAGGAGAGGAAACCCAATAAATTCTACCTTAGAATCCTATTAAATCCCTGTAAGCAAATTATATCTATTTCACATGCAAAATGAGATGATTATGTAGGCTGAAAAGTTGGCAGATGAGGAGTAATGGTTATTTCGGAGACCTTAACTGCACATTTCCATAAATTTATATTTGTGCTTGTGTGTGATTTTTATTTTTTAAGTGTAACCTCAGTTTGGCATTTCCATGCTTGCTAGCATTGTCAATTTTTTTTTGATAACCCCACCATTTTCAAAAGGGATGGTTCTCTTTAGTCACTGGTAGATACTTAGTCTTAACTCTATTTTACGCAAGTCTCTCTTCCCCCCCACCCCACCCTGTTTTTGTTTAATATATGGTATAAAATAGGTAGCTCACACTTACCAGATATTGTTTAGTAATTATGATAATAGAATCCTTCCAGATATTTATAGGCCTGTTTGTCTACTAGTTTCAATCTTATAGCACTGTCTGTAGTGATTTTTTTTTTTATTTTTTTGGTGGTGGTTTTTAATTCAGCAGGACTCTTACTTTGAACCAAAATGAATTGAATTTGTTCTCACTGTGCTGTTTGGTCCTGGAAAGGCTGTGTATCTGCTGGCACTAGCAAACTGGATTTTTATTAACTCAGTGATCTAATCTAATCAGAACCTGAGGACTTGATAGAGAAAAAACTTTGGTTGGGTGACTTCAATTCCTTCTGTGTGTTTTCCTCTCTGAATGTAGAAGATAACAACAACAAAAAGAAGCAATTATGTTACCCAATGTGAAAATGGTAGGTAAATTTCATTACAGGCTATAAAGCCCCTTTTGTAAAAACAAAAAACAACAACAAAATACAAAATAAACAAGCAGACAGGAAGATATCTTTAAAATAACCATCCAAGCCTAAAACAAACACGCTTTTTGTGGTATGCAGCTGGGTTTATTTCTCATTTGCATATGATTAGAAGAATTCCAAAAAGCCAATCAGATTGACACTAATCTGAGAAAGATAGCAAATGCAAGCAGGCACCACAGAGAGAGAGAAGGGAGAGTTTTCAGAATGCTGTGGAGTTATTCATCAGTATCTCGGAACACTGTGCAATGTACCACTGTTTTTCAGACAGCTACCACTTGTGAGTACGTGGCCTGAGCTGCAGGAAAAAATGGATTAGTACTGATGACTTGCTAGATACAGTGGTTGCATTTATAAAGTGGTTCTTTATACTTTATAAATGCAACCACTGTATCTAGCAAGTCATCAGTACTAATCCAGTAGTACTGGAAGAGTAGGGTCTAATAAAATGGCAGCCAGTATTTACATTTGATGGTTGAGTGTCTGAGATTTCTAAGTGATTTTGTATTCAGTTTGGGCCAAAGTCTGATATGCTTGTTGAACAGAGTGCTGCTAAACTAGAGGAAGAATATCAGAATCTGGTTTATGATGGAGGTGCTAAAACAAAGAATGGAATCTCCTAGGGAAATGTAATCCCTCGCCAGCACATCCATGCTATTCCCTTCCTTTATAACGATATGAGTTTTTTAAAAAAGATAAGTACGACTCTGCTAGGAGACTCTGTTTAACCCTGGGAATTGTTGCTCAAACACTTCGGACAGTGTATCCACATATACTGAATCCGATCTACAATAGACATTCAAAATGTCAGCCCCGCACTTGCTTCTGTTTTTCCTAAGTTTTTGAATAAATTAGCAAAGCCACTGATCCTTGAGGAATAATAAAGATGTTGTTTCAGATAAACGTCTAGGACTCACTGCTGCTACAGATTTTGAATACCAGAGTATCAGCCTTGTGGGTCACCCAAGAAATGTATGGATCCTAATAGAGAGTTTGTTCTGAAGCAAATTAGAGCCACGTTGTGAGCATTTGAACACCTGGATATGTTCTGGATTGTCCTGTCCCCCAGCAGATTTGTACCTCTCAATAAAGCTGCCCCAAGGGAGAAAGATTTCCATCTGTGAACTCAAGGGGATTAGTTTCTCTTTTGCCTCTGTCCCTTCTCTTCTTTGAGATACAGGTTCTGATGTTGCGCAGTTACACTCCTTTGATCTCTTGATCTTTGATATTTTATCAGCATTGTGTAAATCCTCTATTTTTGGCAATGTCGTCTGAAGGGCGCACACAAAGTTCCATATTAAATAAGGTAGTTTTGTGATTTGAGGGAGATAGAAGTTAGTTTAGAGAGACTGATCAGTAACCACAGTTGTCATGCAATCTCTGCATTCCCCAAGATAATAAAATAAATGAAAATCAACTAAGATCCTTGCTCCCCTATTACTTATGCTATAATAGGTTTTGCATCTTACATAAGGAAGCAAAGCAATGTGAGATTGCCATGACCAGTAGTTACCTACCTCTTAATTTCTGGTTATTAACATAAAATGGGTTGTGGAAGTAATGATATTATATACATATATGTGAATATGAACTGGCAATACCTTGCAAAATGATGGAATTTCATCATTTTAGCAAAAAGATTAATTGACAGAATTTCGGTATTGCTGGGCATGACAGACAAAATGGATGGGGATTAAGAACTAATTTAGAATAAATTATTTCCTAATGGTAAATCTCGCTGCAGCAACACTTGGAATGTGAGAGACACCCCCTTTAAAATGCTTTGTGGTAATAATCACTTTAATCTGTCTGCTACCTGTTGTTGCAAAATTCCTTGAAGAGACAGCAACTGTAATCTGTTGGTTTAGGTCTATATGAGGAGTTAAGACAAGGAATTAGATAAAGCAGGAACAAGAAATCAAAGGGAAGAATAATCAAATTAGAAAAGCTTTGTGCAAGACAAACTAAGGTGGTGATAAAACAATAAGTGGAAGAACTTTTTTTTCTGAGTGTTAAAACTTTCAGTCTGCTCTCTGTTTCTCCTCTTGTGTATGTGCTCATGTGTCTCCCCTCATCATATTATCTGAGCTGATACAGTCCTGCTTCGCAACAACCCTTGAGAAAAAAGCTAGTTTAAAGCTGTATGGCATGTGATAACCACTCATGTAAGTGAGGGGCAGAAAATAATTTGGGCATTGGAAGTCCACCTTAAGTTCATTTGTTGCATATTATCAACCATACCAGAATAATTGAAGGCAAAGTAGTTAGTCTTCAGTTGCTAGCCTACAAGAAATCTATCCAAATATTTGTATTTAATCTTTGTACAGCATTTTCTATCTTCAAAGCACTTTACAAACTAACTTTCATCACACCATTTAGGGCTGGTAACTTAGATGTCATTGTCCCTGGTGTATGTGTTTATTAACAGATGGGTAAATTAAGGCCTTATCTGCTCTTGGATTTCAACCACTGGTGAAGCTGTATCCATAGAAATGTCCCTAGTGTAGCCACAGTTTTCATCACTGTAGCACAAGTTACACAATTTTAAATTCAGAGAAACTAAGTTACAAACAATGGAGTTAGTCTGGATTTAAACTAGTGTAATGAAGAGCAGAATTTGGCTACAGGAGTTAATTATCTTGTCCCAGGCTAGTGAGTCAGAGCTAGGAATAGAATTTGGAGTATGACTACATCATTCACGGGATGTGAATGCAACTCGTGTAGACATACTCAGCCTTCCTCTCATCTAGCTAGTTCAGGTAATGGAGCAGTGAAGCTGTGGCAATGTATGCTGTCGCTTGAGTACTCAAGGGTTCTGGGCAGGCTTGTGCAGCCTGTAGTGATGTAGCTTCATGCTCCAGCTAGCGAGATGAAAGCTGTCTCTGGTATGTCTGCATGAGCTGCAACCACATTTCTGGATTGAAGTATCGATGTACCTTCTTGCTCAGGTCTCATGTCAGTCCACTATCCCACACTAAAACAGAAGATACTCTATTCAAAAAGCTCATTAAATGTTTCCCTGAGTTGTGTAAAATGGGAATTGTTTCAGAGAATTCTACTACTTTGCTCTGTTGGATAGAATCTGGAGTTGAGCCAAGAGGTTAAATAACACTGCAAAGCTATAGAGTAGATGAGGTCTCTATGTGACAGCTGGTAGGCAGCCATCCTCAGATCTCTGCCCCCAAATGATTCTCTTTGTCTGACTTTAAAAGGTGATGGTATTGTATAGATGCCAAACCAGAGACGTGTATTACTTCACTGTGAAATTGACATGGATTTTCACTTGGCTAATGTCAAGTGACATTAGATGACCCTATAGATATCCTCAAAGAAATAAAGTTGGTAGATATCCTCCAAGAAATAAAGATATCCTCAAAGAAATAAAGTTGTTTGCTTTTGGGCTCCAAGGTGAGGAGTACATCAGAAATGTGAATACTGTGCTGAAAATTAATTGTAGTAATCAGTTCTAAAACTCATGTTTTGGGTCTTTCTTTGCTAATAGTATGCAAGATAGGGTTGGAACTTGTGAAAGCACTTGAATTATCTGAAAGTTCTGTATTATCTCTGAGGTTTCCTTCACTGGGACTTGTCAGTCACAAACTTCTAATTTTGTGAGCAAGAGGAGACCCATGTTTTCTCCTATCTTTTATAGTTCCTTTAGTGTCAAGCATTTGATAGTGAGAACTGAAACTCTTTGAGAAACAATTCTGCATACAATCCAGTAGAAGAGCTGTCGTCCAAACAGCTATAAAGCCAACTGACTAATGCTCAGTTCATTCAAAAATCGATGAATGTATTAAGGTGCTAAATATAGATTTAGGAACCTCTAATTCTGACTGTTTAATATATAATCAAATATATTTGATTTGTGCTTGAGTATAACTTTTAATCCATTTGAAATTTGTCCATAATCTTGAATAGATAGTGTGCTTTTCTGTCTTTAAGCCTGTTAAAACTTCCTTTGAGCAATTAATTTGCATCAGAAGAAAGATGTACCTAAAGGAATCTGCAGCAAGCCAAAGAAAATTTAGACTCAATATTAGGAAATCTGTCTCTCTAGATCTATTTGATAATGGAATAGTCTCCTAAGGGAAATACTGGTAGGACTACAACTTGTAGCAAACTTATTCTGAAATATTTTGTTCAGTTTTAACTGTAGGGAATTACCTACATTGACAAGGGGGATGGACTTAAAAATTTACTCTATGAAGTTGCTATAGTTCTGCGATGACAGCTGTCTGCCAGAGAGAGAGAGAGGGAGAGAGAGGACAGCTGAGCTACGTTTGGCATTTGTCAGTTGATCAGTTTGGTTATGACTTTTGAGTGGCAGGTGGTAGGGTATACATTTAATTCTCAGTCATTCTTGACTGGTTACCCCAGTTTAATACCAAACCTTGCTGTGTAAATTCTTTTAAAATAATTGTAAATGGATAAAGAGAAGATATACCGCAATCTGCATTAACATTACAATCTTCCCCTTGTATGGAACCAATATCAAAGGAATCCTGGGAAGCTGCCATCGTTTTAGAATGACCTGGTGTAATAATGGAATATGAATTACAAGTTCAGTTTTTGAAGACGAGCAGTTTTGTGCAAGTGACTTGTATCAAATATGTTTGCTTATCAGAATCTTATTCGTTTTTTGGTTAAGACAAACTATTACTACAGATTCTTTGGGTTTCTCTGAGCCCAATACCGTCCTCACTGAGCTCTAGTCTGCTCAAAGGGGAAGGAAAGAGGGAGTGGGAGAGAAGGACGAGTCATGTGTATGGTCTTGGGAGCTTCATGCTCCTATTTTGCTAATCTGTCTTTTGTAGGCTGCTGTTGGAGGGTTTGCCAGAATTCTTCAGCTGTTTTGAGTGTTCCAGCACAACAGGAGCTGAGGAATGTTGAAGGGAAAGGCTCATCTCCTAGAAGTGTGGGGGCAGAATGAGGAATCCAAAGGCATCTGGAGTGGATTCATAAAAAGTTGGGCTCCGTCACAGAACCCTTCAAAACAGTTGATAGAAAAGAGGAGGGTTTCTCTGGTCTTGTGACAGATAGTTTTATTGTCCCCGCTAATGTGCAGCGAAACAGTAAAATCAGATTTAAAAAACCCATTATGTGTTCTGGTGACTGTGGAAAGACTGGAATCTGGAGCCATGTCAACGTTTGCTGCATAATAATCGCTCTTAATTTTTATAAATAAAAAAATAAGCTCAGGGTGCTGCCCAGTAATTTAAAATACCATAAAATCAAAGAATAATCAAACAGGAAAGCAATTATAAGAAGTCAGTTAATGTGGCATCACTTTGATTTATTTTACTTTCTTCGTATGCCCTTTTTTAAAAAGGAAATGGGATTAGCTAAGATGGATATTTAGACCTGTCAAAAGCATCATCACCCAACAATACTCTCTCTCATTCCAAGTATTTACCACACCAACTATCTAGAATCTGAGCACCCAAGAGGACTCAAGGGGGAAAGTCTTCTTAGTATACCTTTCTTATTTGTATTACTGTAGTCCCAGAGGCCACAGTCAGAGATCAAGGGCTCTTTATAGAAGGCACTGAACAAACATAAAGGAAGGGACAGTCTTTGCTCCCAAAGGTCTGACATGCCTGAATAGACCAAACAAAGGGTGAGAAAGGAAACACAGGCATGGAGAGGTGAAAGGACTTGCCCAACGTAACAAAAGATTAGTGGCAGAGATACTAATGGAATCTGATCTCTGTCCTGTTCCCTGAAACACAGCCTGTTAAATGACTAGAGAACTAGGAATTAAGTGCCTCTACTAGAGGCAATTTTAATCCAAGAATTTGCTATCAGGCAGCTTGTAAATGAAAGGTCAACTTCAGTTTCACTAGCGACAGGTCCTCACAGGTTACTAAAACTGACGTTCAGAAACAAAATACTTAAAGCATTCAGATCTTGAGACTAGCTTCTTAGAATGGCAAATGTTTAAATTTTGCCTTTTATTTTTCCCTCTTAACAATGTATGTGATTATTGATTTAAAAGGTAGGAAGAATTCTGTGAAACTGTAAAAAGCTTCCTGAATATAAAGGGCTATTATTAGTAGTGGTTTTTCTAAGATGGCCCATGTTATTTTAAGGAGTGGCAGGTTACCCAGACTCCTAGGATTGGTTATCTTTTGTGTGTTTATAACTCTAAAATATCTTCTTCTTTTGGTTGGCTACCTGAAGTATGGCTGAAACTCAAAAATATTTTATTTTAGTGGAAAGTACCTAAAATTTAGGATTGATGATAAACCTCCAGGAGATGTATATTGTGCCAATAGTTTATGTACATGGGGAAGTAGTGGGGCACATATAAGTTCAGTAGGAAACCGCTTTCACATTTATGTCCCTCCTACATGGAGTAGGAAAAACATGGTAGCACCTCTTACAATTCTTGCTAAATGGTGAGAATGAAGTTTGCCTTCCCTGACTAGTGTACACATGATCGAAATTCTTCTGCTTCTGCCATCTTTGATCCTTCAGGAAAGCCTGCAGGCAAAATTGTTAAATATTGACCTACTCTCTATCTTTATTGACAGTGAAAGCAACATGGCTAGGGGAGGACATTTCAATCAGTTCTCTGGATAAGTTAGTTCATGATGGATTGTCTGTTTCCCTCTAGCTCCCCAGATAAATGGCTCATTTAAGGCAGATATGTTGAAATTTTGTGTCATATTGCTGACACTGAAGTACAGTTTATGATTATCTTTGCTGCTCTTATATATACCGTAAACTCTTTGTCTTTGAAACATCCAGAATGTATAGTGATCCTTTTAGTTAGCTCAGCTGCTGAAAAGCTCTGTTTTTAAGATATAAACTGTAAAAAAAAAAAAAATTGTTACAATTTTTTATAAACTCTATACCCAACTGCATGTGTGTATGGATACACAAAGCTGCGTTTAACAGGCTAGATTTGTCCACTGAAGATCCCTCATCATTTATAGATATTTTTGCATCCACTTTACTTTTTTCATTGTAATATGACAGTCCTTTTTCACCCTCTAGTGGACTTCAGGATAAGAATATAGTATTTCCTCTGAGAACACAGCAGTTTGTGAAGACCTGAGGCCTAGTAATTTACTACTTAAGAAATCTGACTTAAATCTTTATACATACAACAGGACTTCTTTGTTTCCCCCTCAGTAATGATACTTCTTGGTTGGTTGATCTTTGTCACCTGAGAGATGCCATGAAAATTATCAGCTTCATTTTCGGGGGATGTGGGGGAGCACAGTCCAATGACTAAAACTTAAAAGCTTGATGGTATAGTCCATGTCATTCATTTTCCAAATGAACATGTATTCTACAGTGTCTGTGCTTCAGGTGATGTTGGAAGCCTGTAGCATTTTAACCATGAAAATGCAAACCCAGCAGCACATAGAAACTTGCATTATTCATGCACACAAAAAACACTTATTGGCATGACTCAGGACAAGTCCCAACTTCTCACCTTTTTAACCTGAGGGAAATGGCACCTTTCACTTAACAGCTAGCAACCATACCAGAGGAAGCAGGGAAGGCAGAGAGAATGTCTTAAATAATACTGTCTTTCTGCCATCTGGAGTTGCATTCCTCTGAACATTGTTATGGAAAACAGAATTGGTGTGTGTGGGGAGGGGGGTTTTGATGGACAGTAACGCTGCTCTTTGCATCAGTCAATAAAAGAATGCACCTTTAATAGCTCTTTCAATAAAACTGATAGGCTAGGAGCAGTCAAAGAATATACAGATGGGTCGCATCTTACGTGCATTTAACATCTGCCCGATTTCAGCTTTACGCGGTCAGCGAAAAAAAGAGAAAAATAACAATTTTAAAAACTATATCTGTAATTGCCAGCCATTAAACTCAATGAGTTTTGACTATATGCGGTTTTCACTTTAAGCACTGACTGCGGAACGTAACCCCGTGTAAGATGTGATTCGCCTGTATTGCCTACCAAAGCCTGTTGAGTTTTCAGTGGAGTCTGACATCTGTAAAAACTGTGTGGCACCAGGCATGCTACCAGTCCCGTTGAGATCATTAACCTAATTTTCTGGCTTCAGTTACTCGCCATGGGTCAGGGTTAACACCCCATCACTCTGGTGACTATGCCTAAGGCTATGATTTAGTTACAGCTATTTTTAGTACAAGTCATGGACAGGTCATGGGCAGTAAACACAGCCTGTGACCTGTCCATGATGTATACTAAAAATACCTGGGACTAATTCTTGAGGGCGGGGGGAGAATGTGGGGAGGCCATTGCTGCGGGGTTGTTGCCAGGGGCCGGTGGCACCAACTGCTGGGGACCATGGTGCTCTGACCAGCTACCCAGGGACCACTGCAGGGGGCCGCCCAAGAAGCGGCTGGTGTGACTGTCCCTAGGGCTGCTCCAGCAGTGGCCGGTGTGGCTGTCCCCAGGGCCACCTGAGCAGCTAGCCCCAGAACCAGCTGCTTGGGCAGCCTTGGGTCAGCCACACTGGCCACTGAAGAAGTCACGGAGGTCGCAGAAAGTCATGGTATCTGTGACTTCCACGACCTCTGTTAAAGACACAGAGCCCTAACTGTGCCTATTGATACAATTACAAAATAGAATAGCCATACTGCAACACTTCCTAAGTGAATAGCTGGATTAGTTTTAATGACACTATTTGCATAAGGATAGCTCATATAAGTAAGGGTTGCAAGGTCAGGACCTGTGTTTCTAGACTGGTTAATCACCTTGCCCTGCCAACATGCTGTCTGGGATTCTAAAGCTGTTTGGATAAGGATGGAGAATCCTTCTGAAAGGTGAATGTCACAGAGTAGATGTTCCTTCAAATATATACGCTTCAGTCTTTCCTACACCCCTTTTCTGGGATCCAAGGGTTTTGAATGCCTTAAGCAGGATTAGTCATATTGATTGATTCTAATTGGGTTTATTGAAGTTGGATGCTAAAAAAAAAAAAAAAAAATGGTGGCAGGAACAACATGGACCTTACATGTGTTTCAGCGGTTCTCACTGATAGGTTACTTGATCATCTGAGCAGAAAGAGACCATTGGATTGGTTTTATACCCCCGAGTCTGAGGTACCAGGTCTTGCCTTCCTCCCAGCCAAAACCTGGTCTCAATAGTGTTCCTTCATATGATGCAGAGCATACATGCTGTTGAACTAAGTTCTCCTATATCAGGTTCTGCAGCCTCTTGCTGACACTGGGCGTGTGATACCATGTCCGAGGAGACATCATTGCCCCTCTCAGTAATAGATCTGGGCAGCACTCTTTATGTGCTTGCCTTGGTATCTCAAGCCCCCACACTAACTCTTTTTGTGAGAGGTCGAAGACTGTTTCCATAGCTGCTTTCTTGGGTTTTTTGCTGCCTTACTCCATTTTTCAGTACTATTGCAATATGATATGGTTTGAAGCCCATCAGGAATTGGGGGTGAGGGTGGGATGTCCCTTAACTACATGTTATAATCACAGGTCCCTCCTACACACACACACGCGCGCACACGCGCGCACACACACACACACACGACGTTGGACATTGATTTTCATTTTCTTTATTGATGTTTCCCTAGTTGTGTAGATGGAGTGACATGTTTGTTTTTCTAGATCATCATCTTATATGAAATTTAGCCTCTGCCCACATAATGAATAATGACACTGACTTCCGGGCCTTTCTTCCTTGATAATGGAACTAGACAACAGTGTCTCCTTTCACTTCTTCCTTTTTGATGTAGCAACAGAGATCAAGTGTATGAATAGCAGTACTGGCAGAAATAAGGCAAGATACGGATGTGTCTAATTAAAAACTGAGCAGTTTTATTACATGCTTCCATATGTAAGATGCTTTCCATCTTTAAAATAGTTGCAGATTAAAAAGCCTTTTGGAGATTTATTTAATATCACATTCTATTGCGATGTTATGGTATGAGACCGGTCTTTGTAATATTGACCACAAACACATGGGCAGAGAATCTCTGACATTTACATATGCCCTTGTGGAGATATGAGGCAGAATTTATCCACCTCAGCACTGAGGTCACCCCTAGTTTAAATGATTTATTCAAAGTAAATTATAAACCATGGATTGATTCAGTGAAGACTTACCACTTGAAACCTTTTCCACCCTCTTTATTAAATATGGTTACCATTATTAAAACAAAGGCTTTGTTTTATTCATAATGCCACTTGTAGTTGCTGCTTATCAATTTCCATTGCAGTCCCTTCCATGAGTTTAGTCAGATAAGTTATATTGTCTTGAACATTATTGTTTGCTTGTGGTATTGTAAGGAAACAGGAGATCAACTCATCTTGCAACATTACTGCCAGTCATCTTATTTTAAATACAGTAGAGGATTAAAATAGATTTTTGTTTTTGTCTAAGTTTTTTAAAAAAACCTGTTAACATGAATGTTGTATGTATTTTTTTAAAATTTCCATGTAAAGCTTTTGCTTATTTCTCCATAATGTTTACAGTGCAGATATTTCTGCATGTTGCTAATTCATGAGGAACTTGAAATGAAAATGGTTAGGGAAAAAATGTGAGCAGTCAGTTTTCACTTCCTCTAATCCTACATTCCTCACTCCCACTGAAATTATAAAAGCTGAAAAACAGAAAACTTTAAGAAACCAAATCTACTATAAGTAACTAAAAATGATCAAGGAGCTACGTTCTTCTGTAGTGTTGTTGCTTTAGAAACAGAATCTTGAATCTGGCGGGTGAAAACCCCATTCTTTCTCCTTTAAAACATATTTGTCTTTTTTTTAAGTCAGTACATTAAGTTCTGATTCTATCACTTCGCTCATATTGAGTAATACCTTACTCCACGAATTGTGCCACTGAAATCTGCCTTTTCACTTTTTTTTCCTGAAAGTGCTGTTCTTCATGAAAAAAATGGTTGTTCTATGCAGCAAACCGGGGATCTGCCCCTTATCTGTTTTCAAGTGATATTTTTAAGACTGTAAAACAAATGTGTACACAAAGATTCACTCTTCTCCTTTGTGTAGCAAAGAATATAAGGAAATAGAATGTCCTAAAGCAGAATATATATTTCTGCCACAAGAGTCTAGCAAACTCTATATTCATAGATTCATAAGGGCTGCTTCCACTAATATCATTAATGGTACTTTGCATTCATACAGCACCATTAATATAGCAACTTACGTCCAAGTACTTTACAATGATGGATATAATAGCCATTTCTCAAGTCATACAATTTTATACATACAGTTAAATAATTTACACTGGGTATCTTAGTTCCTGATTCAGTGCCCTTTGAAGGAAAGACGCCCACTGTCTTCAATTTGCATTGGATCAGCACCATAGTGAGACAATACTCTGCTCCAGGTACTAGAAAATGGTGCCTCTTTAATTGCATTGCTAAATAAAAGAAGTGGTTCAGACAAACGACTTGTGTTCCTGGTGCTGCCACTCATGGTATCTAATGCGATCCTCTGCTGCTGGCTCCTGAAGATTCCTGAAGTTGGCTGTGGTCCATTTCTGGATTTTTACTTGCCAAGATAAACTTCCTCAAAAGTACAGTAAAGTAAACCAAACTTATTAAGCGTGAGTGCAGCAATCCTTGTCCTTGGTGAGTTTGTTGCAAACCTCAGGAAGCATGCCAGAGATAGATGATTGGCCATCCATCCACAGAGCATAAGCTTGCAGAGGAACCAAGGTAAAAACTAATGTTTAAAGGATTTTTTAAAAAAAAGAATAGGGCAGACTGTTCAATGGATACTATATCTACAAATGGATTTAAGTAAGTGTGTGTGTATACATACAGACATTCATACATACAGACATATATATACACACACACACACACACACACACATATATATACACACATACATACATACACACATATATAATATGTAGTTGACACTGTCTTTTTAAAGAATCCAGAAATGGTCATAGTCTTGTGCACTCATGAGAGATTTCTAGACTATGGCGTGGTTTCTTCTGTCTAATCTACCTGTTTTGATGGGTACACTACATTCTGCAGTCAGAAATGTGATTTTATACTGTGGGAATTAGGGGTATAGAAACAATTACATTAAGTCCATGTATCATATTTATGGCATTCATAAACATCTTGGTTTAATTAGGGGCCCGGTTTTACATGCCGAAGTTTCCTTCTTCCCAAAATGCACTTTCAGCAACAGAATTAGTGGATGTGTTCTCAAAACTCAGAGATAGCTAAGTCAGGAGAATTCAAATTTGATGTTTAAATTGATCTTTGCTACTGAGTGTGGTATAAATAAGATCACAATGTTTGAAATTCTTGGGATTGCATGTGCGTCTTTCCAGGATTGGGGCCTGAGATTGTATGTAAATTGCCAGAGGTTAAATCATGGGTAACTTGGTGAATCTGAAGATTATCAGTCAAAATCTCAGTTTAGCACAAGGCTTTAGTGAGGAAACATCTGTTAACGGAAATGGGACTGCCAGAAGTTTGGACTGAGCTGAGAAGTCGCAAGGATGCAGTCATTGTTTGGGATTTTTTTCTTTATTTTAATTTGAAAAACTGTTATCTACTCTGAAATGTAAAGAGCTGACAATAATCATGAAGTCACATAACTCCAATTAACTGTATAATCTACTCAGCAAGGGGCAGATAGATTACATCTGTCTGCTGACTCTTATTTTTACAGAGGCTGCATGAAAATTGAGAGCTCCCGTCTGCGTCAGCCTTCTCATTTATTGCTTTCTGATGTATACTGACACCTAACATTATTTCTCAGCAAACTATTCTAATCGAAAGAGGTCTGCATGTGCACAACTTGTTAGAACGTGTGGGTCTGCTGTATGTGCAAGGTCAGAGTTTTTTTCCACACTTTATAAATTACAGGTGGGCATGTTTTTTTGTTAGGAAGTTGTGAATTGATCTTGACTTCAGTGTAAGTGATTGCGGACATTACAATTCATGAGACCTTGTATGTTGTTCTGCATTTTACTAGCATCAGTACGTTTTGCTCACATGTAGATGATTGAGAGGGGTGATGTTTGTTTGTTTGTTTGTTTGTTTGTTTTTGTTTTTCTTTAGGAGATGTCAGCCAGTTAACTAACATTTATGGTCAGCATATGAAATATTTTTGGTTTAGTAGTCTCCTGTACTCATTGGGACAAGTTGTATTTTAGCTCACAGAACAGGTATATGTATATCGTACCTCATAAAGCAAACAGAGACCCCCTTTGGACCTGAAGGACTTGCCATAGCTGACAGGAGATTATATACATGTCTACCACCACTGAATTTAAGACCTGTAGGGGATTTGTGCTTGCTCTCTAAGGAAGATCTCAGTGATGTTCTTGCAGAGTTTTTCTTGCTGACTGACTAATAGCACCAGGATCTGAAGAAAAGCTCTTTATAAGCTCAAAAGTTTGTCTCTCTCACCAACAGAAGCTAGTCCAATAAAAAGCTATACACACAAGATGGGTGAGGTAATAATAGCGTTGGAGTCGACCGTCAGCAGAGGCACTGGTTTTGTAACTTGGTCTGGCCTGAAATTTGGGGCTTTGAATGGTCACGAGCAGCAAGAAGGAGGAAATATTATAAGAGTTTTTAATACTTGTATGGTACCTCTTGCCAGAGCTGGGGTGGGCACTTTGTCCCAAGAAACACATCTGGGTATGGATCAAGGAGTGGGGACTCCAGCTGGTGGTACAGGCTCTGGGGTGCAGGAGGAGCCTGGAACCAAGAGGTTTGGCAGACAGGACTGGGATCAGGGCTGGGGAAGGGACTGGGGCATAGGAAGGAGTCAGGGGTGCAGGCTCTGGGTGGTGCTTACCTCAAGTAGCTCCTGGAAGCAGCGGTATGTCCCCTTTCCAGCTGTCTCATCCCCAGGCACTGCCCTTGCAGCTCCTATTGGCTGTGGTTGCCGGCCAATGGGAGCTGTGGGAGCTGCGCAGAACAGGTCAAGCCTTGAACCCCACTCCCCAGCAGGAGCTCAAAGACCTGATAAAAATGTCTGAAGGGCTGGATGCGGCCCCTGGGCTGTAGTTTGCCCACCCCGTGCCAGAGGGTCACAAAGTACTTTATGTCCAACAAGCCTATGAGACATTGTAGGGAAGGACTATAGTATCTAAATGGGTGACCTGAGAAACACAGAGCTCATGTGTCTTTCTGACAAGAAGTCAATAAGAACTGAGGAGTCTTGAATTCCTTCTAGGTTCCTGTCTTAACCACTGAACCACAGTGTCTCGCAAAGGATGAGAGAGAAAGCACTTTAGCTCTCATGGTGTATATATTTTTAAAGAAAATACTTTGTCACTGGCACCGCAACAGATGATTCTCCATTTCATTCTGGACATGCTTTGAGCATTTGGCTGTGTTATGATGAGAGAGAACAGATGCAGACTGTAGCTGCTTTTTTTTATGTGAATGCTTGAATCACTTTTATTTAGATTCCTCACTGTTAAAGAGGCCAGATCAGAGTATCTGGTGCCAGAGCACATTAAAGTAATGAAAAAAGTGCATGGAGCGGGGGGGAAGAGGAGATTTCTGTAGGGATCACTGGACAACACTGCTTAGCAATGCAGTTCTGTGTAGGACCAACTTGGAGGGGAGAAGGCAGGGATGTAATTCACCTCACTTCCCATCTGAAGACATGGTTCCTCTGTTATAATAAATACGTAAATGTAATCACCATAGCATACGGCCACCATCTTGCTGAACTTGTACCCCACCTTCCATTAATCCCCAGGGGGTGAAGTGCTAAACTGTCATGTTCCATCCTCATGCTTCCGGCTGTGTTGTCCTCCTCACCGTGCACTTTTCTCTGCTCTACTGCTCTTCTAGATTAAAGAGAGAGGAGAGGAGAGAACATAAAATGATGGATTAGAACTTTGTGTGTCATGTCAGTGGGGAGTGGAAGTCTGTCCCCAGGGCTGAGGTCAGTGCAGTCTTTCCCTTGTTGGATTGAGACTCTGGGCATCTCTGGGGCTGAAGCTAGCGAGGAGCAATGTAATAGTCATTCTTTCTCTAAGTAGGGCCTCTGAGATTTTCTCCCATTCAGTAGCTGTGGAAAAATCCTACTACCAGAAGCTAGTACAATGTATGTAGAATACGAATACTTCTGAAAAACAAAATGTTTGCCTGTGGGATACATCAGATTGTTTAAAATGGCAGGCAGTGGAGAAGGAAAAAACTTCAGGAGACCATCTCTCGGTATCCCCCTTAGAAGAGTTTTCTTCCTTTCTTGTGTAAATTTCAGATCCAGAGGGTGCGTGTTACCAATATCAAAAATCTACGTTTAATGTGCTGCCAGTCTTAGGGGTGGTAGAAGGGGTGATGTGATGACAAGAGAGAATGTGGGGGTAGGAGAGATGGTGTGAAAATGAGAGACATCCTCAAAAGAAATTTTGCACCCCAGACTCAAATATTTTAATGATCTTGTTTCTGTAGTTCTCATCATCATGATGTGGGTGGCTGGACAAGTGTACTAAATTTATAAAAACTAAACAGGAAAGTATACAACATTCATGTAAGACTGATTTCCCCTAGAGCAAGCAAATAATTCATGCTTTTAAAAGTCCCACCAGCCAACACATTCCTCCTTTCAATAAATTGAAAAATGACTTACAGCTCTCTAACTATAGGACTTGAGATGATAGAAAGGGATGGTAAAAAGCCAGTGTTAGAGGAACCAAGAACGTGCAAAGAAAGCAAATCCATTTACTAACAAACAAGCAAGGCCATGCAAGATAGCCCCTATAAAACTGCTCTCCTATCTTGCATAACAGTGAAGGGTCTGTAGAGTAGGAGTGATCTGCTGAGATACCCTTACATGTTTTAGTATCCAGACAACAGTAGCAGCATTTTGAACCCCTTTGTAGGCACTTCAGGACCTTGTCAGGGAGGCCAGCAGTGAAAGAATTGCAGAAATCTGTCCACAGAGTTATAAAACATGCACTATCATGTTGTATTCAAGATGTTTTCCAATCCAGCAATATCTGAAGGATGGTGAAAGAATGAGAGACAAGGATTGTTAACATATCACCTTGATTTGTTTAGGGTTTTATCATTAACACCCCCTAATTCTAACTGATATATTTGAAGAGAGAATTTAATTGTTGTTAAACAAATGTTAAGATCAAGGGTATGTTTTTATTAAATTGACCCAGTCAGATTACTGAAGACTAAAATTTTGGTAGTGGGGGAGGGGGTTGGGGATTTTTTATTATTTTGTTTTTTTTAACTTTTAGACAAACTAATGTTTATCCATAGCCCTCTGTTTGGGAATATTTTTTGCATTGCAGTGTTTGCCAGCAGACTATTGTTTCATTCCCAGGTTCTAGCAGTGTCTGTCAGCAAAAGTGTAGCTGATTAATCTTGTTTATTGACATTGTCATTGTCCAAGCTGAGTGCCATGCAAAGGGTAAACAAACAACAGAAATGGTGAAAACTGGTTTACACCTTTAAAATTTGTTCAGTTTTACTATTAATATTGGGGGTTTTTTTTAAAAAAAAAAAAAGCTGCTTTTTGTCTAGCTATTATTTTAAGTGTGTGTGAGGGGGTGAGACAGTTTTTAACATTCCATCAGTATTTGGGGCCTGATTTTCAGAGGCGCTGAGCATTTGCAGGCTCTTGGCTTTTGTGGAATTCTGTTATCATTTATATTTGCTGTTTAGCCAGACACAAGATGCTTGGGGGCTATGCAAGTCTCAGGATTTGCATGGATTCTGGGGAAATGCGTGATGAAACTGGCTTCAAACAATCTTCCTGTAGATGCTGCTGTTGCTGCCTTCTAGGCCTGAAAGACTGCAACCCATATGCACAGTGGCCACTATAAATTCTTAAGAATTGGCTAACAAGCAAGCATTCAGTGAATGTGATAAGATGATGAATGGTTTATCCTTTCCAAACATTTAAAAGGATCTGGCCATACTCAAGAGAATTGGTTAGACATGTAGAGGCTGAAATGTATGGGCTCAATAATATAAACTCTGTGTTTAGCTGAAATAGAATCTGATCATTTATATAAATTATTTGAAGTGGTCATATATTGTTTACTGTCATCTGCTTTTTAATATTGTAGATCATTTGTGGATTCAGGCCCTGATTCAGTAAAGCACTTAAACATATGACTACCATTGACTTGAACTGGATTTAAGTATGAGATTAAGCATGTGCTTAAATGCTTTGCTGAATCAGGGTGCCAGTTTCCTTGAAAGTGCATAAAATAAAGGTTGTATTGGATTAAATATGATTGAAACTAAACCGAGTACGCTAGAAAGATGCGGTAGATATTCAATACAGGCCAAGTGGACCATATGGCCAGCAGTACCAGATTAAAAGCCAATAGAAGACCTACCAAAACTAAGTGAGGTTGCTAGATATAAAAAACAGCCTGTGTATTTCACAGCAAGTTTGACTTAAATTCCTCAGCAAGACTCCCTGGTGTCTGTGAAACTCTTGGGGAGCAGATGAGATACATTTACAAATGTAATTTTTCATTGAATAAAATGAGAAAATGAATGATAGTAATTTTAGCATATTCAAATTAATTTTGTTACAGTATTTACTATGCTACATCATAGCTTTTAATTTTCAACACACAGCAACATTTTGTTCAGAAGGTGATGGTGTTATCAAAGTTGATGGAGAGAAGTTTCTGGTTAGAAAGCTATGTAGAAGAAAACTGAATATTCTGACACTTGAGAAATTGTGGGAGACTGTTTGGGCTTGAGGGATAAACTCACTGGATATTAAAATAATCAGCAGTGAAATTAAATGTTGCTACTAAACATGATTAGGTATCAGAGTTGGCAACCTCTTGAAATTAATGGGGGTAGGTCATACCTTTCTAAGCCATTCTTTCAAAAAGCCTGTGTTTCACTGATTATACTTGGTTCACAGCTGGAAGGTTTTCTTCATGACCATAAAAACTGTACCTTTTTATTTTATTTATTTATTTATTTTTGGTGATATCTTGGGTTCTGGAGCACAATTCTGTAGCAATGGTGGGTTCTGTGGCACATTCCAGAGTCCTGGAAATAAGGCCTTCGATATAAATACAAAAATAAAATTCCTGTGTGATATCAGTGCAGTGCTGTAATCAGATCTAGAGCAAAAATCCTCTCCAAAAAATGGTTTATTCAGTGGTGGGATCTCAGCTGCTTTAACCAGCTTTGTCAAGAACCTTAGCCGAAAGGGAAAGGTAAGATTGGGTTCTGTTAGGGTCCTGTTTAGAAAAAGGAAGACTTTGTTCCAGAATTATCACAGCTCTGCTATCATCATCTGAGCTCATTTTCCAGAAGCCTGGAAAGTTTTTCTTTATAGATGCATACAACTGACAAAGGAAAAATATCTACACTTTGCCCAAGAATTCATGCTGTCTACGCAAGCAGTTCCCGGTTGCAAGAGCCTGGCATTTAAAAACACTTGGAGTTGTTGATGCATGCTTAAACTTCACTCATCTCAGATTTCCACCTTCCTGGTAAATTGATTTACTTGTAGGGCCTAAAAGCATGCAGATTCTTAATGTCTGGAAAAGACACTTGCACAGACAAGGCATTCAGTAATTTGTTCTCTGGGTTTTGCATACTTAATCTCTATTTTCCTGGGGGATAGAAGGGATGAGCCAAGATAAAACATTTACTTTTCATCACACTCCTTTTTGTTTTCACAGTACGTGCAGCGTACAGCATGCACACTCAGTATGCCTAGTCAGCAATGGCAAAGCAGCAATTAAAATGTTATGGCATCAAATTGTTCACTGAGGTGATTTCATGCAAGTAGATTTTCACTTTTAAAGTTTTGAACATTTGCATTGGTGTTGCAAAACTGTATGGAAGGCCAGATAGGGAAGACTGTGCCTCCCCAAATAGCCTGGCCCCCATCCACCTCCTGACTGCCCCCCTAAGAACTCCCAACCCATCTAACCCCTGCTGTTCCCTGTCCCTCTGACCACTCCTCCTGGGACCCCACACCCATTCAACATCCCTTGCTCCCTGACTGCCCCAACTCCTAGCCACATCCCTACCTCCTGACAGGCCACCGAGGACTTCCATGCCTATCCAATCCCCTCGTGCCCTGACCCCCCCCCCGAAGAACCTCTGCCCCATCCAACTGCCCCCTACTCTGTCCCCTAATCCCTAACTGCCCCCGGGACCTCTTGCTCCCTGCCCCCTTACCATGCCAGAGCCAGCCACGCTGCCCCGCAGGAGCGGAGGGCCAGAGCGCTGACGGCGCAGTGACGTGAGGTTGCTGGGAAGAGGGGACAGCAGGGATCAGGAGCGAGCCTCCCTGGCCAGGAGCTCAAGAGTCAGGCAGGACAGTCCCACAGTTTGCCCACCTCTGCTCTAGACTGAAATATTTGTTTCACTTTGAAAGTGGTTCCTGTACATGAGAGTTCAAGCATATTGCAGGACAGTTCATAGAAGCATACGTAGCCACTGTCTTTACCCCATAACTGTTCAGTTTCTAGGTTGGCAGTTATGGGCCCTGAGCATATATAATTTTCTTAGTGTTATCATGAGCCCCTCATAATGTGAAAATGTGATTGCCCCCTGCTCTCAGTACATCCAGTCTGAGACTGTGTCTATAAAGAAACAAGATTATATCTCCATTAATTCCAGAATACACCACCTGAGTGGTTTTGGGTAAGCAGCAGGGTGAGTCAGCCAAATACAAGGCTTGTACAATCTTGGCTGTAGTCAACCTTTCATGCTACTTGTACAGACAGAATCCCTGCATATTTTAAAAACAGGTTGCTCAATTTGATCATCTTGGGATTACAAGTCTGTGTCATAACTGAGTCATTGCATCCACATTGAAATGCAGAAAAATGTTTGCACAAGGCCAAATAGTGCATATGTGTTTGTGGAGGGGATGGCTGAAGTGGCAAACAGAAACTGGAAGATGCATTGTAACTGTCACTTCAGGAATAAAATGCTCTCTTAAAAAATTGAAACACACATGTGCATTTTAAGAACATGCGAAGAGCCTGCGCAGGTGTGAAAGCGATTTGAAAGGTTTAATCGTACAACCATAACACTCTAGTGTGTGGTGGATGGCAATCATAGATGGCTTTGCAGGAGCAGCAGAGACGCTTCTTTGTGGATTCCTTATGCCAGTATTTCCCAAACTTTTTTGGTCATGGAACACTTCTTAGCCTAGTATATATTTATGGAACACTTAATATTTTGTAGTCATTTGGTTTTCAGATAAAAAATTGCATTATTTATGCTCAAATATATTTTATTTTATAAAACAAAGGAAAAATACAAATTTAAAATAACTTGAACTAACAATTTCTAACTGGAAAGTGCATATAAAGTAGTACAAAGATTAAGTGCAAGAAACAAAATTCTCAATACAGGATCGATCAATAACCGGAAAAAGAGTTTTATGTTAAATTATAGTCATTCAAAAAGAGTTGTAAACTACGCTTCAAATATGACAAATTTTAAAATTAAAAAAAATTTTAAAACCTTGTTTTAATTACGATTCTTTCACGGAACACCTATTCACATTGTGTGGTACACCAATGTTCCACAGAACACAATTTGGGAAACACTGCCTTAAGCAATACAATAAATGATTATTGAAAACTGTTTTTTCTGAAGTTTAACCACCTTAGTAAGGAGCATGTAATTAATGTAGTTTTATTCCTCAGTAGATGTTCTTAATAAGGGTTGGTGCCCAATCATCAGTCTGCAAGTGCCCTATTGATTCCAGAAGGCCATAATACGAACTAGAGAGACAAGGTGCCTGAGGGCAACATCTTCTAAGGGACCAACTTCTGAGGAGGAGAGAGACAAGCTTTCCAGCTCCACACAGCTCTTCTTCAGATGTGTTGAGCTGGAAAACTTGTCTCTTTCACTCATAGAAGTTGGTAGAATGAAAATATTACCTCACCCACCCTTCTGTGTGTCTCTTATATCCTGAGACAAACATGGATGCATAAATAGAGCAAACAAGAACAGAAATAGTAAGGGAATATTATGTAAAAAATAATAATAAAAATAATAAATTTAGACCCAAATCCTGCACCCCTCCACTTAGACATATACAGCTGGACAATAGCAGAATTTATGTGATTCCTCTGTGCTGGATGGGAGAGGAAGCAACTTGCAGAGATCACACAGGCCTGGCCTGTGCCACAGCCTTCCACCCAACCCCCACTGAGAACTCTTTCTCAAAGCCTGTTGGCTGGTGCTTTGAACACCTGAGAAGATTTGGGTCTTTCTCCATAGCTCAGGGTTATCAGGTGTTAGCTGTTAAACTAATTACTTTCTTACTGAAATCGGTATTAATCACTTAGCTACTGTGTGGTGTGCTGGTACCTCAGGCAAAACTCAAACCCCAGGTATGTCAGAGAAGTTGCTTTGTGAATTTTCAGGGTAAGAGGTGAACTTCAGAAGAACATGTCCAAGTATCACAGTTGGATTGGAGGAAGTCCCAACAGTGAGAGCTGTTAATTGCAGGTTTTGAAACCCTTCACTTAATCATTCTCTAGCAATTGTGCTAGTAGCATTGCCTCTGTCCTATAGCACACTGATGGCATTATCCTCCTAAGGAAAATCGATCATAGTAACAATCTAACAAAGAATGGCTTGCAATTGATGCAACACCATTTTGGAGCATTGCTGTTTGTTGCCTGTTGTATTTATCAAATGATTTCCAGTCACAGCATTTTTCTTTGGCTTGCTTTAGAATTTAAAAAGCAAATCCGGCGTGTTATTGTGACCTGTGGTGTAGACACAGGTTTTGATAATAAATATATACATCAATAATTGTTAAGTTATATTATGAATATCTGTGGGCAATGGATGGCTCTGAGCTTTCATCATGGAGTTTGCGGTCTGTCCTATGAACAGGCAAACTGTGATGGGATAGTACTTTTTCCAGTTGATTTGGAGGGCAGTCATTTTTAATGGGTAAACATCCATGTAGTTTTAGGTTGTAAATGAGGTTCTCTTTTAAATTAACTAAGCTGGTTTAGTTCACTGTATAAGCACATCCGACGAAGTGGGTACTAGCCCACAAAAGGTTATGCTTCAATACTTTTGTTAGTCTTTAAGGTGCCACAGGATTCCTTGTCGCTTCTGCCAACCCAGACTAACACGGCTACCTCTCTGATTCTTCACATGGGAGCTGTATATTAAGATGTATAAATTGTGTTCCACTGAACATTCACTTTGCATTCACTTTTTGGGTATGTCTACAGTGGAGCTGGAGGTATAATTTGTAGTTTGGGTAGGCAAAGCCCCGCACAAGTACAATCTCATCTGAAATTCTAGATTCTAGTCTCAGGGTACCTAGCCTGTTCTGCTGCCAATGCAACTGCAGCTACATTTCTAATTTTAGTGTGCTAGCTCAGTCAGAACTAGCGTAGGTGCGTCTACCCAAGCTGCAAATTACACTTGAAACTCTGGTGTAGGCATATCATAAGTTTTCACAATTCAGTGGTGCTTTCTCCCAGTATTGCCAGCTTGAGGTTTTATCATCAATGTCTAGCAGGTTTTTTTTCCCATTTAAAAAGAACTACTAGTGTGACCGGTTGGGTCACAGAAACCCCCTTGGGACTGCCACCTGATATGCTGGGACTACCTTGGAGTCCATTTTCCCTGGTAGCTTGGGACTTCAATAACACTGCTCTACAGCCAAAATGCTTCTGAAGTAAATGTAGTCAAACTTTACTAATTCTGGGTCATTGAGAATGAAAATGATGCTTAAAATTGTTGATTGGCTCTAGTTTTCAAGATATGCTATTGGGTCAGTATATACGACCCTTGACATGGGAATGGCGGAGGATAAGTGAGTTATAAAGGGAAAGGATCTCAATTTAAACCAGAAATGACTAAAATACATCTTTGACTGGATCTATGAATAAATCTATGACTGGACAGTACTTGCTTTTTAGGCAAAACAATGAACGATGCAATCTGAAGCTGGTATTGTGTCATACATGATATGAATTGCATCATGTTATTCCTAGAAGTCATGGATGATGCAATCATAACAAAGCTTACATCACTCTGCTGAACAAATTGCCCTATATTGGCTCTAGAAACCATACAGTGTCGTGCTCTCTTATTTGTCAGTGTTTGATTTTGCAAAGGGACACACTTCTGTTTAGCCAAAGTGAGCAGAGATGCCTCGTACTTGTGTGAATGGTGCAGATAACTTCTGCTATGTTTGTGGTGAAGTGACTTTTGCATCACAAAAGCGCAGTATAACCACTATGGTTAAGAAAGCCTATCACCTTTATTTTGGCTGCAAAATTGGAGATCAGGACAAGAGGTGGGCCCCACACATATGCTGTGACACTGGTGCAACAAATCTTCGCCAGTGGTTGAACAGGAAAAGGAAATCTATGCCTTTTGCAGTGCCAATGATTTGGAGAGAGCCAACGGATCATACCAGCAATTGTTACTTCTGCACGGTGCCTCCAGTTGGGAAAGGTGTGTCAAAGAAGACAAAGTGGACTGTGCATTATCCAAACATTCCATCAGCTATACGCCCAATACCCCACGGAGAAGGACTGCCGGTTCCTGATGCACCGGAATCATTCTCACTTGAGTCAGACGAGGAAGAGGAAGAGGATGAAACTTCTGGTCCTGAACCATCAATGTCACAGGACCCACATTTTCTCCCATCCTCCTCCTCTGAACCACACCTCATAACACAAGTTGAACTGAATGACCTTGTCAGGGATTTGGAACTACCTAAGAGTACGGCAGTGCTGTTGGGCTCCAGACTACAGCAGTGGAATCTCCTGGCAGGTGATGTTAGGGTTTCCAAGTTCCGTGACCGTCAAAAGGATCTTGTCCCATTCTTCTTCATGGAAGGTGATCTTGTAGCCTGCAACAACATCGATGGTGTGATGGCAGCCCTCAACATCGTTCACGATCCAGATGAGTGGAGACTCTTCATTGATTCATCGAAGACGAGTCTTAAAGCTGTTTTGCTGCATAATGGCCATGTTTTGCCATCAATTCCAGTTGGTCATGCAGTCCATATGAAGGAAACCTATGACAACATGAAACAACTTCTGAGGTGCATAAACTATGCCCAACATCAGTGGCAGCTTTGTGGCAATTTGAAGGTTGTTGCTCTCTTGCTTGGTCTGCAGACTGGGTACACAAAGTACTGCTGTTTTCTCTGCGAATGGGATAGTCGTGCAAGAGATTCCCACTACATCAAGAAAGATCGGCCACTCCGACAGTCATTGGAGCCTGGGAGGAAAAGTGTTCAGCATCCACCACTTGTTGAATCAAGGAAGATTTTGTTACCACCCTTACACATCAAGCTGCGTCTGATGAAGAACTTTGCCAAGGCCATTGACAAAACACAAGCAGCTTTCAAGTACCTCCATGGAAAATTTCCAAGGTTAAGTGAAGCTAAGATAAAGGAAGGTGTCTTTGTTGGTCCTCAGATTCGTGAACTTCTTCAAGATGATGCGTTTGACCATGCACTGCGTGGCAAGGAAAAGACAGCATGGAAAGCCTTCCAGTCAGTGGCAATACATTTTCTCGGAAACAACAAGGCAGACAAGTACAGGTGGTTGGTGGAAAACCTCCTCAAGGCATACAAAAGCCTTGGTTGCAACATGTCACTAAAGATACATTTTTTGCACACTCATCTAGATTTTTTTCCACCGAACTGCGGAGCAGTGAGCGACTAGCACGGTGAGCAATTTCACCAGGACATTGGAACAATGGAGAAACGCTATCAGGGCAAATGGAGCCCATCAATGCTTGCAAACTATTTCTGGACAGTGACAAGAGATGCTCCATTTAATGAATACAAGAGACAAGCCAAGAAGCGCCGAGTAGACACTGAATAGGACTAAACTATGTACATAATAGTTTTTTGCCTTTTGTTTCATAATACATTTTATTTATATAACCCTTTTGCTGATTTTTAAAGTGTTACATAAACAGGACAGGTGAAATATTATCATGTAAAGCAACCATAAACACATGAAAAGACCTAGGTTTACAATTTATGATTAAAACTCTACTATCTACGCAATATACATAGACATAAAATGTAAAAACTTAAATATCTTAGAAACAGTAGCCAATCAGTTGTTTTAATTGTCACATTTGAATTCAGTACATCAAAATACATAATAAATATCACATTTTATCTCTGAAGCAGACGACTTCTAAAAAATTGTAGACCAGTGTAATTTGCCTGGTTGTGCCAGAAGCGCTAGCCTGCTATATATCCAGACCCAGGTCTAAGCAACGTCCCCCAAAAGCTGCAGGCGTAACTGAAACAGCTTAAGAAGTGCCTCTGTCTCCAACACTCAGATAGCTAGTTCCCAGTGGGATCCAAACCCCAAGTAAATCCGTTTTACTCTATATAAAGCTTATACAGGCTAAACTCATAAATTGTTTGCCCTCTATAACACTGATAGAGAGAGATGCACAGCTGTTTGCTCCCCCAGGAATTGCTTGCTTGCTCTGGGTTTATTAATAAGTAAAAGGTGATTTTATTAAATATAAAAAGTAGGATTTAAGTGGTTGCAAGTGATAACAGACAGAACCAAGTGAATTACCAAGCAAAATAAAATAAAACATGGAAGTCTATGCCTAATACAGTAAGAAACTAAATGCAGGTAAATCCCACCCTCAGATGTTCTTATAAGCTTCTTTTTACAGACTTGACTTCCTCCTAGTCTGGGTCCAGCAACCGCTCATACCCCTGTAGTTACTGTCCTTCATTCCACTTTCTTTCAGGCATCTTTTTAGGGGTGAAGGGGCTATCGTTGAGACAGCTGAAGACCAAAATGGAGGGGTTTCCCCAGGCCTTCCACCCTCTCTTTTGGGTAGAAATCCCTTGTGTTTTCCTATGCAGAATCACAGCTACAAGATTAAGTTTTGAAGTCACACAGGCAAGTCACAAGTCTATGCATGACTCAATTCTTTACAGGCCAACACCATTGTTTACGTGTTAGTTTGAATGTTGCCAGGAAGGCTCAGATGTGGATTGGCATCTCTCAAAGCCTTGATTTGGCAGTTCCTGAGAATAGTCTTTTTTCAAGAAGCTGACCAAATGCTTCACTGAGGCTACTTAAAATCAAATAAGTACAGAGCCAATATTCATAATTTAGAATACAAAAATGATACACACCTACAGACCACATAATTGTAACCAGCAAACTACAACCTTTCCATAGACACCCCATTTGGCCTCCTGTGTGCAAGACCAGGTGCAACAATGATCTATATGGTCATAGTGCCTTTCAATAACGTCACTAGTTTCTAGCCCCATTGATTGTGGAGCAAAGTATGTGAAAAATCACCAAATGCTCAGTCTCTAAAAGACAAATAATAATTGAAAAATTGTTTTACAGTCTCTTGATTTGTGGAGGCTTGGAGATGACAATGCTATTATTGGCACAACTATTATGCAGATATAACAGAGTAATAAAGACCAGCATCCTTCTCCTTGTGTTTCTCAAAGGGTAGCATTCTGTACCATCAGGGGCTTTCTCTCCAACAACCATTCGTCATTGTCCAGTCCCCTCCTCCCTCTAGACAAAGTGGATAGGTGAAATTTTTCCCTGCCAAATAATTTTTGTCCAATCCAAAGTTAATATACCATTACACAGGAAGATGTTAGTGGCTGCCATCAGTGACAGATCTAGTTAAAGTCAATGAGTGAACTAAACCCTTATTATTCACGTTAAATGAAGGAGCAATTAAATCCCCTTTTAGTGGTAATAGCTGAAACAATGGAAGCCACCTCCCAAGGCTCTGGGCAGCATGGCAATGTTTGAATAGAGGCTAAGGTCTGTGGACAGAGTGGTTTCTCTGATTGCAAATAGAGGGACTCAGGTATAGATTAGTTGCAGCTGTGTGTGTGTCCATCTCTGGCAGAGACAGAAAACATGAGCAGAAAGTCAGGACAAAAAACTAGCAGAAGGCAAGAGAAGCAGTGGTGAGAATGGCCAAGGTAGGAAGCGAAGAGTCGGAACTTCTTTTGGGAACAAGTACCTCCTGGAAAAGCAGACTTGGATTTCTGGACAAGGAAATTGCCTCCTGTTGCTTGTTCCTGCTGTGTTCCGGGAGATGGGACTTTGTGTACATTCTTTGTAAATGAAAGGTTTTGTACAAAAGAATATACTTGACTCGTATAATAAATTTTCTTCTCCTAACAAAAAACTTGGCAAGGCCTTCAAATGTGGACTAACCAAGATACAACAATATGAGTCTCTTAAAGCTTATTCAGAACTGTATAACAATGACCAGATCATCCGTTAATATTTAGTGGAGCTATACAAATTTATATCAGCTGGTGGTCTGCCCCAAGTATCCATCTAGTATAAATTAAAGATTAAAAAGTTGAGAGACACATTAATTTGGGAGTCTCTTTTTGTAAATACTAAAGGCAATTTCTCTAGCACAGAGATTATAATGAATACAAGTCAACAATGTGTGCTAATCTTCTTTTGCCTTACTCTTGTTAATTTGTTTTCAGTGCCCCTCCTGGAGAAACTGCCCTTATTTTCTGTGAGATTTTGAAATTAGTGCCCCAGCAGTAAAACTTCTTTTTCTCCCATCCCCAGTTGCTGGAGGAGGTTTATGCATGTACAGTGGAAGCAGTTCAGTGTCCCGCGCTGGGGAAAGAGTTTATTTTATCCGTATGACATTGCAAGTGTCTGATTTCATTTTCCTCTAAAATTTGAAAAATACCAGCAGCATTTAAAAGACAACTTCATTTATTCTCTTTTTTTAAAATAATTAAATACACATAAAATTTGGCCTTTTTTAGTCAGTGAAATCAATTGGAAAGAGTTTTTTCCTCTAGTGTATTCAGCGGGAAAGAATACATTTCTCCCGGTTTATTGGGAAATGCAATGTTAAGATTTAATAAACAAAACCAGCCAGCAACCACTGTTGCTGATACAAGGTTGTGTGATTATGAAATTTTGAAAACTCAAGGGGTCCTGATTCTCACGTACAGTAGGACTCCTTTATGCTGCCAGAGCAGCATAAACAAGAATCAGATTCAGTGAAATTTTCACTGACACTGTACTTCTGTTAATGATAAAATACCCAAAATAGCTTGTAATATATTGGCCTTCTTATTAGTACATGACCATGGAACCCGAAACACCAGGAGGAACTAAAATGGAATCAAAAAATTAAACTGATATTCCAGAACATCAGCAGAAAATACATCTGTAGTCTAAAACATTAATAGATTTAAACTTGATCTGAAAGACTTCTTACCAGTAAGGCCCAAGTTCAGGGTTTCTGTATTTATTTTGGTGCATTTGATGTTGCACCAAAATAAATACTGCAGCAAGGAGCTTCAGTTTTATCCTACTTGTGTTACCTGTGATGTCATCAGTTGTACCTGAAATAATGCAAAACCTTAAACTCAGGTAAGTACAGGAAGGCCTGATTTCCATTTTCTAAAGTACATTTATTAGAGAGAGCTCAAGCTGCAGTGTTATACCTTGATGTTTGGATCCAATTTTTCCCCAGATTAAGTGAGTTTTTGGAATTCTGTATTTTGGATTGTCGTATTAAAGAGCATCCAAAGTTCTTCAGACTTCAGAAGGTTTCAAAACTGGGATTAGGGTTTGGATATATTTGCAGTTGTCAGTCTTCATAATGTGGAGTTCTCAATTCATTTCTTATGTTTCTGTAAAGAAAATCATTTAATTTCACTACTGCAGTAAGGTTGCATCTATTAGAGTAATTATGTTGATGGAAAAGTTCCTTTTAGTTTGTTTTCCTTCTCTAGAGGTGAGAGAGTAAGAAACTCGTATCCAATAATTAATAGGTTATAGTAAATAAAAATAATTTGTACAAAATTAGCTTTGTATTAAAATATTTTTCTTTTTACATTATGTACTTAATGTAGCTTGTTCTGAATCTCCCTCAACTCAAAACGTTAGCACTTGGTCTTGTTTTTCTGAGGAGAGCAGCACACTCGGGCTATGTCTGCGTTGTTCCACAGGTTAGACTACAGATGTCTGAATAATGGTGTCCTCCTCCAAAGTGCTACACCCTAACTCCCCCAGGTGTACACTGCAGATGTGAACTAAAAAGTTCTCAATTCACATTAATGTGGTCCTGTATGAAGAGGGCTGTATTAATGCCAACTAGGAACCTTTTAGTTCATGCCCCTGGTGCCCACTCAGGGGAGTTACTAGCACAGCACTTTGTCACATCCCTGTAGTCTGAACTGCAGAGCAGGGCAGACAAGCCCTCAGTGTACTGTAATCACACACTGGATTTACTGGTGCACCATCATCTTTGTCAGCACAGAGAGAACTTCAGCTCCTCCTGCAAATTAAACTCTGGTAGTTTACTTTTTTTTCACAATATGAAGTCAAGAGTTCTGGAAGAGGGGTTGGTTGGTTGGCTTGTTTAGTGTTAAAGACCAGAGTAAATGATGGTCCAAGAGAGAAATCACTTTGAATAATTCATCAGCCTTACAATGTTAAAAAGCTGCTTATAAATGCCTATGACTTCAACATGTTTATTAAATGGGTGTTACAGATTACATTTAGTTAACAAATTCATTTGAGCCCTTTACAGAGCAGTCTATAACTTAATGCACAGGAGGGATAGAAGTTAGAGTGTAAGAGCATAAACACATCGTTTATATGAGTATACGTTACAGTGAAGCTGGGTCTACCCGTGTTTCCATTATAGCCTTGTTTGGGAAGATGTATTGTACAGCTTTAGAAGATTGCTTAAGGGTTACCATTTGCATTGGACTTGGCCTAGTATTCATTTTCTGTCTGCCCCAGTTTTTTGAAAATAAAATAATTTCATTATTCTTTACCAATTTGTATAGTTCTTTAAGGCTTTTTTGTGTTCTGCAAGATGAATATTTAATTTTGTTTTGAAAATGAAAACTAGGGACCTAACTAGTCTATAATACTGTCTAGTGGCATTCGTATTTTGCTGGTTTTTTGCTGTGCAAACAGCAAAAAAAATCTTGTTTTAAAATTATCTAAAAGGAAGTTTGAAAAAATTTTTAAAAAATATTATGGCTAATTAATATTAAGAATGAATATACACCAATAAAACTATTCATATTTCCCAGGTGAAAATCTAGTGATGGAGAGAGAACTTTCCCCTTCCTAATTACTCTGAATTGTTGCTTTTGCAGGTAAAGTGGAATCTTAGAAGGGATTAGAAGTTTGGACTGACATGTTGAGTTCTTGGTTCTTTGAAGGTGCAAGTTAACAACTGATTTCCAACTTCTGGATGGCCTAGTGTATAATGGTGTACTCAGATTAGTGCCAGGTTGGCTGCTGTCCACATACCAACCACCCACCTCTAGTTAGCACCACTTTTGGCAGTCTCTGCTGACAAGCCACTCATTGACTGAGCACAGAGATGTGAAGTAGCCTCTCCAGGACAGGTTTCAGAATAAAGTACAAACTCCTCCTTGCTGCAACGGTACCTCACACAGCACTGTCCCACCTATGTTTCATTGTTCTCCACTTCACGTCCAGCTCTCTGCTCACATTTCTCACTTTGCTCCCTCCTGTTCTTGCTTTTAGATCTTTCTTTAACACTGTTTCCTATCACTGAAACAGAAAGTTTGAGGCGCAGGAGGAACATTCTCCCTGCCTTCTTTAAGTCCATCTTCAAAAATCCATTTCTTGCACCTTATTTTCCATCATTGCCTTTCCTCCGCAGAGTGGTCACTTCCTCCCTTTTGCCCTGCCTTAATGTGTCTCTTACATGGATCAGAATTTGATTTTTGCATTGTAGAACATGAATCGTGATTTTATTTTTGACCCTGATCCCTCCTTTCCCTAAAATATTTTTGTTTTCAAATTCTATGCTTTTCTGAGTTAAAACACACAGACTTAAGTGGTGGCAAGACAGGAACCTGTCTTTTTTTCAATTCCAGTAAAGCACCATGCAGTATTATAGAATTTCACCAATCTTGTGGTTGCTGTTATGTTTTGTCATTTCAAAAGTGTTGGTGGGTATTAATAATTGAATAGAAATCTAAATATATGGAACAATACATTAGAGAAAATGATGCCATAATTGTTGTTTGGAAATAAAAAGAAAGTTAAAACATTTTTTTGTCTGGAACATTATATTTATAGATTTGAGCATTCAGCAAGGGTTTACACTGGGCTGAGACAGAAATTGTTTTAATACATAAGTAAGCACTTGAGAGCTTCTATAATTGCATGGTTTTTTTCTGCTTTCTTGTAAAACCACACTTGGTTATTAGCATAGCTAAGTGTTCATTTGTATCTGTGTTGATGTGTGAGCCATTAGGAGAATATTTGGACTGTAGTTTCTTGAAAAGAAACAGTATTAACTCGTTTGTAATCCTGTTTTTTAACCATTCCTGCCCCACACCTCATTTCCTCACCCCTGATTTTTATTGTTGCTACAGAATGTCATCATTTACTATGTGTCAGTCTTGGCTGTAACATGCAAGAGTAATGGAGCAGAAAGTCTAGTGTAATGACTAAAATGATGGACCTTGGGATGCAATTTGAAAGTCAAAATGGATCTTTTGCTAATCTGAACCTCAGTGAGCTAGTTAATTCCCCCGAACAAACATTTGCTGAGGTGGTAGCCGCTAGAGTAATTCTTCCTTTATTTATTTATTTTGATCATTGATCCATGGCTAGCAGCTGGTTGGCAGTTCCCATTAAACACCTGTGTGTTCCTGTGTTGTCACTGCAAAAATGTTTTGTTTGTTATAATCTTCTCTGGAGCTTCTGTGGGGCTGGGACATGACTTGTGGCTAAGGAATCTAAACAGACTAATTGATGTCAGACTAAATTACGCCACTGGAGGACTTGGATGTTATGAGTTCCTAACGATCTCTCGAATACAGTTTTCTATCATCATTGAGAAGATAGAGTAGAAATTGTAGCATGTATTAAGACTAAGCAAGGTGAAGTCCCTTAGGGAGAGAATGCTTTGGCTTTTCTAATGTATAGTTTCCCTTCCTATCTGCCTTATTGCTAGCCATTGGGGGAGGGTATCAATAGAACTATTATTTCTAATCTCAAATCTTGAAATTTGCAACATCAGCATCTTCAGTCCTATCTCCTATTTGTCATGTCTCTAAACTTCCCCAGCAACTCCACGTTTCCCTCTAAACCAGGAGTAGGCAACCTATAGCACGGGTGCCAAAGGTGGCACACGAGTTGATTTTCAGTGGCAGTGACGTTTTAAAAATCTTAATTACTTTACGTACAGCAATAGTTTAGTTATATATTCTAGACTTAGAGACCTTCTAAAACATTAAAATGTATTATTGTCACGCAAAACCTTAAATTAGTGTGACTACCTGAGGACTCGGCACACCATTTCTGAAAGGTTGACGACCCCTGCTCTAAACAATAGCTGCTTCACATCTCAGTGAGTTAACCACTCATAGGATTCTCTCTGTTTGCTGCCTGTAGCTCTTAGGCCTCGTCTACTCTAGCATTTTTAGATCTGTAATTCCCAGTTAGTTGAATTCCACTTGTGAAAGCTGCAGTGTAGACCAGGCTCAGAAGGGACACAAGCTCTTCTATCCCCAGAGTTTGAGGATATGGTGATCAAAAATATATGAAATTTATGTACACTAATTGTTTGAATTATGGGCCTGTAATCTAATTGTAGAAGCTCTTCTAGACCACTGCCTCTTCAGTGATTCAAAGAGTACTTCCAGGAAGCCTCTTTATATGCAGAGGAGGTTCTGGACTGGAGCTACAGGTTATCATTCTTTGCCGGGATTTTTCTATGAATAACTTTTTTCTTAAGTTTTTTATAAAAATAATAGAGTATTTCCTGGCATATAACATACAGAACAGAACCCACCACAGGAAGGAAAGTCCTAGATTGATTTAAACCCTGTCTCTCTGATCTAGAGCAGTGTTTCTAATTGTGATACAGCTGGCTAACAATGAACTCTTTGGCAAAAATATAGGTATTTTTTCATGTGTTGTGTATTCCCCATAATGAATAATGGCCAAAACCCAGAGCACTTTTAACTGCTACTTTCCTGAGATGTTGTTGAATTCTAAAGGAAGACTGACAAAGTCCTGTAGAAGTCAAATGAAGTCAGTGCAGCTATGCTGATTTACACCAGCTGAGGCTCTGCCCCCAGAGTTGCCAAAAACACCTTGAAAAGCAAAATAATTAAACAGCAAACGAAAAGCTTTCCATAAACATCAGCTGCATTGTAAGTTCTGAGGGAGTGGAAACGGTATACAGAAAGCTGTTTACAGTGGTGGTCATTTCATTTGTTCTTGTATGGATCAGTTCAGTGAGAACAGAAATAACTCACTACTCAGCATTTCTTAAGAGCAACACTGCAATGAAACGTTACATTTCTGCTTTGACACACTTTCAAAGAGAGTTAGACCTTTATAGCCATATCCCTACAGCAGGGTTTGTGTGAAGGTGCAAGCCTTATTTTGTGGTGTCTGGATTTGAGCTCTGTTTGTTCTCAAGTGGAAAAAATGTGTTGGTTTCATCCTAGTATCCGTTTGTTTACCTTATAAAATCACTCTTACACATGTTAAACTAGTTGTGCACAGCAGCCAGACTCTGCTGAAAGGAGGCCTTCAACTGGGTAGGTTATGCAAGTAAGCTAACTAGGGGATATCATGTCTTGTGTTGATCCTGGATGCCCTGGTGGTGTACACAAATTTTTCAACCTGGTAGCACCCTAATATTGTCACATCTAATAGTGGTGAGATAGGTGGTTATTAGCATTCTGTAAAATGCTATTAGCCTTCTTGCTACGCTAAAAATGTGAGAAGTGTAGAGAATAATCCAGAAAAAGGCACACAAATAATACAGCAAGAGGAAAAGTGATATGATGGTTAAACTAGAGGAGTGAGTGTCAAGAGAAGGATGGCTTGATGTGAGTCTGGGACTTTGGAGAGCTGGTTTCAATTCCCTGCTCCATCACAGATTCGCTGTTTGAGTTTGAGCAAGTGATTTTTGTGTGTCTGTGGCTTAGTTTCCTATCTGCAAAATGGGATAACAGTACTTTGCTGTCTTACAGAAGTATTGTAGTGATAAATACATTGAGAACTGCGAGACACTTAAGACCTCCACTAGTGAGGACCATGCAAGTACCTGTATAAACAGTTAAGATCTGGTTTCTGTTCCCAACTCTGCCATAAATAATGAGCAAGTCTCCTAAATACAAATTGTCAAAATTTGGTCACCTCAGTTTTTGGGGTCTGATTTCAAATACGTTGGGCCTTCTTTTCAGATGTACTGAGCATTCTCAGCTCCAACTGAAGTCAACAAAAGATGCAGGTTCTCAGCAGTTGGCTATCCAGAATCAGTAGCCATGTTTGAAAATTTGGCATTGGAGCCCCAAAAATGCTAACTGTCTGCTTACCTTGCAGTCAAGAGTTTTACTACAACTTCAGTGGGAGTAATTAGGCCAGTACTGAGTACCTTTGAAAACCCCACCTTTGGCCTAACCTTCTCTGTCTGTTTCACATCTATATAATGCAGATCATACTTTCCTACCTCACGTGTGGTTTTGAGACTCATGTGATTAATGGTTGTAAAGCTCTTTGAGATTCTCAGATGGATAGCACTGTAAGAGAAAGTCCATGTTGTTAATTGAGTTATCCAGCTAATAAATCACTTACCAAATGTGTCTTTGAGTAATAAGTAATAGAAAAGCATCAGAGGCTTCATGTTTGTAGGACTTTAGCTAGAGATGTAGGATTTGCTGTTACAGGATCGATGGGCCATCAGGTCTGATGTCCTGTGTCCATCAATGGCATTGTGGTTCATGAGAGAGATGTGAAAACCCCTAGAGCAACTGCCCACTTCACTGTGAGGAAAGATTATTTCCTGAGCCAGGGTGAACAGCTGAAACCCTGAAGCCTGAGCCACAAGTCTCACTTGTGTGTATGTTTACAAATCATCGTCTCTGTTATAGTAGATACTGTGTAAAAAGAACTGCAGTTGTTGGTACACACTGATTCTGTGTTGTCAGTTCCTACCCTGCAAGATGCTTTTCATCATAATTCAATATTGGTTACTTCCTGCCATGACATAATGCATTGTTTGTTTGTCAATAAACAGATTGTGAAAAAGCAGGTAATACAGGACATGACTGAGGCATGCTGGCAGAAGCCTTTCTGGGTGGCCTGGATAGTGTCTGTCTATCCTGAACCTCACTTCCGTCAATGCTTTCGGGGCCTGATCCTGCGGCCGTTGAAGTCAATAGCAAAGCTTCCCCTGACTTCAGTGCTGTGGGAGAGGCCTTTCTAAAAGAGATGTTCTAGTTCAACCATAAGTAATTATCTTGATGCAGGAATTACTGGGTGAAGTTCTGTGGTCTCTGTTATGCAGGAGGTTGGGTTAGATCAGGGGTCGGCAACCTTTCAGAAGTGGTCTGCTGAGTCTTCATTTATTCACTCTAATTTAAAGTTTCATGTGCAAGTAATATATTTTAACATTTTTAGAAGGTCTCTTTCTATAAGTCTATAATATAGAACTAAACTATTGTTGTATGTAAAGTAAGTAAGGTTTCTAAAGTGTTTAAGAAGCTTCATTTAAAATTAAATTAAAAGGCAGAGCCCCCTGGACCAGTAGCCAGGATCCAGGCAGACTTGGATCACTCTATGGAGATTCCAGGCAGGGCAGCCCTGAGAAACTGCTGTTCCAGTCCCAAGA
>ML677333.1:80217777-80229658 GCA_007922305.1 Dermatemys mawii
AGCCATTTTTGTCCCCTCCTCATCCTGGGCTGCTCTTGGGACTGGAATAGCAGTTTATCAGGGCTGCCCTGCCTGGAATCTCCATAAAGTGATCCAACTCTGCCACCAGTACTCTCTACACCCCAACATGTCTCCTGATCCAGAAGTAGTGAAGAGGTTTTTGGAAGGCAGCTTTATGAATGCCTTCTGCAGTGTCTATGCTGTGAAAATATGCCCTCAGGTGGAACTGGGATTTCAGTGGATCTCACTCTATGAATCGGTGTAAAGCCTGTAATTCTGAACCTTTTAGAACATCATCTACAAAGTTTTGTAGAATGTTTAAAGGTTTGCTTCAAGGTCAAGAGCTACAGAGAATTAACTTCTAATAAACTAATATTGTAGAATATTTTGCAAAATGTTGTCAGTGTGCTTTTTTAAACTAAAACCTGAATTCCTAGGTTCACATAGGCAGCGGTGGACAAACTACGGGCCCGCGAGCCATATCCGACCCACCCTTGAGCTCCTGGGGTGGGGGTGTATGGATAGAGGTCAGGGCAGTCAGGGGATGGGGAGATTGAAGGGGACAAGGGGTGGTGGGGGTTGAGTGTGTCAGGGATTCTGGGGATGGTGGTCAGGGGGTAGGGGTGTGGATGGGGTCGTGGCAGTCAGGGGACAGTGGGAGGGGAGGGGCAGGCAGGAGACACAGAGAGACAGTCTCCCAAGGGGGAGATTGGGTGGGTTAGAGGCTAAGAGGGGGGCAGTGCAGGGGATGAGAAGTTGGAGGGGACAGATGGGTGCGGGGGCTGGCTGTTTAGGCAGGCACAGCCTTCCCTACCTGGTCCTCCATATAGTTTCGCACTCCAATGTGGTCCTTCGGCCAAAAAGTTTGCCCACCCCTGATATAGGCACAGGGTCTGCTCTCCAGCAGCCGGATCAGATCCTAAGTAAATAAAACTGGTCATGGCTGGTTTAACTTATAAACCCTTCTTCTCTCCAATCCTTGATTGTTTGTCTGCACAGCAAAAATACCATTTAATTCTAATTAGGACTGAAAACACGTGAATAATGATGATAGAAAAATGTCTTAAGTTATTTCTTTGAGTGCTGCAAGGGGCAAGTGCAGCTTTAGAGATCAGAGTGGCAGAGGTGGCTAATGGCATAAATGAGAGAAGAGAGTCAAGGTTTTGAAACACAGGATGCAGCTGGCTATTTCCCCTAGGAGATTTAAAAAATACAAAAAAACTTTTCACCCTCCATTTACAATATACAGTGAACTTGGGCAAGTAAAAGGATCCCTTAGAGTGGCATCAAAAAAGGGACATGGCCTTCTAAATTATTTTTTTAAGTATATTAAAAAGGATTTGCAGTAGCAGCTTCTGTAACCCACGTACTTTCTAGGTGTGGTGCTCTGTCCCATCTAGTGACACCAAGACCACTTTGAGTTAAATGAGTCTGCTCTTCAGCCTTAGTTAGCAGGGAGTTCACTTTTAGCTCACGTTATAGAGGGCATATACTAAGTTCCAGAGGTTCCCAGTTCCATCCTGCGCACCAACAACTGGGATTTGTTGGCATTATACTTCTTCACACACTAAGTAAATGATGAAAAACCAAATACTTATTGCTGAGTGGCTGAGTTACAGATGCACTTCAGGCACACGGGATTCCTTTGACTGGCTGTATGCAGCTTTAAGATGCCCACAATGGTCAAATGTTCTGTGTTGTCTTTGACAGTGGGTGGAGGATGAAAAACTGGCTTGAATGAGCTGTGTTGCAAGTAGGTTTACTGCTGCTTCCTTCCTTACTTCCTTACTTCCTGGCCTTCAGATCAATGGGAAAGTGAGGGAGAAAGACTTACAGTAATGTTCCTGCTGCCTTGCTGACTGAAAAGCTTGTTTGACTTCTCTTCTGATAGATGTAATGGGGGAACAGGAAGTACTATACCCCTATTTTCATGAGAAAATCAGAGTAACTAGGCAGTGGTATGGGGAAATGATTTTTTCCCAGTACCTTTTGAATCTGAATTATTAGTTTTGGCTTCTTGACCTGTTATATTTGCAGAGTATCCTAAGCCCCCAACAATTCCTATTAAAGTTGATGGAAAGACTTTTCCATTGGAATCTGGCCCCCTTTATACGCTGACACTTGAACCCTGTCTATAATATTAAAACAACAAAGCTAAGGCAACCAGCATAGAACAGACCAAACCATGTTATAATAAAGTTGTTATATCATGTTGCACCCTGTGTAGATCTTGACTATTGTTTAATGTACCATGTGGTTGGGGATTATCATGTTATACTTCAATCCCCCATAGTAAAAGCTGGTCTCCATTTGAATGAGTTCTACTAGAGTGGCAGTGAGTTTTGTTCTGGATTTTGTGGATTTTCTGGAAGCATTAACCCTAAAGTATTTCAGGTCAATTAACACTCATTTCTTTTTTAAAAAAAAATTGAATCTCATTTTCTTATTACTCTGTTCTGTAGATACAGTTCCCTTTTTTTATCGTTAGGCTAAGGACACAGAAACTAGTTTTGAATTGAGATAGGAAAGAGTTTAAAATACATTAACTATTGCATTGGACAATATACCATAAAAAGACAACCCTGTTTTACTGAAGGATGAAGAAGTTGACCTGCTAGGTATTTTCACTCTTTGATTTCTTTGAGTGTATTTCATCTAATTTGTGTGTGAGACCTCAGTGATTTCCTGGTGTATGAGAACATCTATTTGAAATCAATGGCAGAACTCTCACTGGCTTCAGTAGGACCAGAATTGGGTCCAAGATTTATAGTCAAGCCATGCAAAGTGTTTTACCCCATTGTTTTGCATTCAGATGAATAAGTTGCCTCTGGTGGGACCCACAGTCAAGTCAACTCTTCATATATCCAACGGGGGAAGAGGAAGAGGGGGAACCTGGGTCCGCCCTCTACTCCGAGTTCCAGCCCAGAGCCTTGTGGATGACAGCTGTCTACAGTGTTTCAGTAACACCTGTGTAATAGCTGCAACTCCCTGGGCTACTTCCCCATGGCCTGCTCCCAACACCTTCTTTATCCTCACCACAGGACCGTACTCCAGATGCCAGATAGCATTTGTATTTTCCCCCATCCTCCAGCAGCACACCTTCTCACTCTCAGCTCCTTGTGCCCCCGTCACTGACTGGTCCTTTTTAAACCAGGTGCCCTGATTAGCTTGTCTGTCTTAATTGATTCTAACAGCTTCTTAATTGGCACCAGCTGTCCTAATTACTGTGCCTGCCTTAATTGGATTCAGCAAGTTCCTGATTGTTCTGGAACCTCCCCATTACCTTAGCCAGGGAAAAGGGACCTGCTTAATCTGGGACTAATATCTGCCTTCTATCACTCTCCTGTAGCCATCTGGCCTGACCCAGTCACAGTGGCAAATGTTGATTATCCCTTGAAGACTACTCACGTGTGTTTTTCTTTATTATTATTTTAACCCATATCTATGTATAAGCCTTACATTGTGCTACAATTTTCTGTAATTGGCTTCTACTTGAATATTTTAGCGCTTCTTCAAAGAGCAATTCCACTGGAAAGCTTAATGCTTCCTATTTGAAAGGTTGTGGGATTTTTCAATGTTCTGTTCTTGTCTCCTTTTTCTTTTCTCATCTCACTCCATCTTTGTTTTTCTGGAGAATGCTTCTTCGTTTGGGTGTTGCATTAACCCAACATCTGTTCTGTTTTAGGAGAAACCCGACGCCAGCCCCACATCGCTACAGCTGCAATCCCAGATTGAAGTAAGCTCAATGGCTTTAATCATCTATTTTTTGTTTGGGATTTTTTTATATATATATAATATATATTTTGCACCAGTTGGGTGAAGTTTGTTGTTCTGTCTGGACTCATAGCAGTGTATCTTCCCTTACAGGAATCGCTTGGCCTCAGCAGTACTGTGTCAACACCAGAGACCGAAAGAAAGTAAGTTTGGGCTGGTGGGGAGCAGGAGGATTAAGTGACTTTTTTTTTTTCCACATGAATCAGCCAATTTATGTTAAACCAATTTAATTTCACATAATTCCAGATGAAATCCCAACTAAAAACAAAACTGACATCTCTTCTTTTTCTGTTTTTTCTTTTCTCTTGGTATCTCTGCGTGTATGTGTGTGCATTCATGCAATGTAAATAAAGTTGGCTGACCGTTGTGGAAAGTGTCATCGATTTCCCTGCAAACTAAAATCCACCTTTTTTAAAAAAATAGCTTTTTTTTGTGACTAGACGTAAAAGCTCCAAAAACAGAAATAGGAGTTAAACACTGAAACCACTTTCCCCTTCTTGTGAGCTCATGGTTTTGTTACTGAACTTTTGAAGAAGGTGCCAAGCAAGTGGGGTATTTAAAAGCAACAAGAATTGTAGCAGTCCTTAATAAAAACCTCTTTGTGTGAGCTGTGTGGGTTTTGGTTTGCTGTCTCTTCTCCGTCTCTCCTCCTCCTCCTCCTCCCCTCCCCAGTCCTGCTGCAATGTGTCTGTATCTGTTTGTTTTCTATGCCTCCCTGCTTTTATCCCAAGAACTGGAATTACAACTTCTCAGGGTAATGTGCAGTAGTGTGTAAAAACATCTCGCCTTGTATTTCCAGGGACTACCAGCTTCTTAGTGAGATCCCAACTGAGCTAGTTAAGAAAATGCACAGGGAGCCCAGTTTCAAATGTGTGGTGCTTTAATAGGACATTTCAGCCCCACATTTGAATGTCCAGTGAGATACTTGTATGTAAGAATTGGACACTATGGCCTAGTCTCCATTAGGGACATATTTTTTAAAAAAATGCCACTGTTGCTCATACTGGTTCAGCTGCGTCAGCATGAGCCGTGTTCGGAGCCCTTGTTGAGATAGAATACCAGCTGTCATCACCATTTTATGTGCTGTTTCCATTAGTTGTGCTCAGAACAGATTTGGTGACACATTATTTAAAGTGATGGCAGCCAATGGCCTGTGTGCAGTAGGGCTTCCAATCAGTCAAACACTGGTGCTATCAAGTATTGAAAAATCTCCTTTGTGTAGCGAAGGCCTTGGTATCCTCAACGAGGATATCTACCTGCCTGTCTTCCATTTTATTCTATTATAATTAAACCAAAATTCCACATTTCCTATCATAATAATTACTTAGTCCAGCCATAGATCTCAAACACTTTACAGAAGAGTAAACACATTTTATAGATGGGGGAAATGGAGGCACAGATGAGTGGAGTGACTTGGCCAAGGTCACCCAGCAGGCCAATGGTAGGACTGAGAATAGAACCGAGATCTTCTGATCTATAATGTTCTAACCACTAGGATATACTCCCTTGCAGTATAGCCGCTAAATTACAGATACCTTGAATAAAAAGAGAGAAATACATACATCAGTATACTTGGAGTGGTTTTATTCTGAAAAGTGCTTGTTTTGTTTTTTAACTGAAGGAATGATAACTTCACTTCTCAATTTAAATTGCATGAATTTAATGACCTATGTTGCATGAATGAAATAACATACGTTGAGTGTGTGTGTGTGAACTGAGGCACAGAACTGGCTTGATCCATCCAAATTCATGTAGGATTGTCACAGAGGAAGTTTTGCGTCAGGGAATTTGCACAGTCATTAAACACTTATCTTGAAGCACGTGGTCCTTCTGTTTGATGTGAGACTGAAAATTGCAGAGTAGTCCTAGGGGAATTTTGTGTTCAAAAAATTAAAAAATTCTGTGCACAATATTTTAAAATTATGCATAGTTTATTTGCCAAAATAACCCAATATAATCATGACAGTTTTTCAATTATTTTGGTAATTTATTTTAAAATATCTGTCAGCCAGTATGTGTGTAACAATATAGAAAAAAAAATTCAGGAAATGCTTTTTGGCAAATAAATTCCTTACTAGTAATATTAATACAGAACTTTGAGTAATGATTCATTTAAGCTACAGTACAGAAACGCATTTCCCACACCCCTTAGAAGCAGTACAAAGGCTTGGGGGAGTAGAGGGTAATGGAAGAGCTGAGGGACAGTCAAGTAATTGCTGGGAAGGAGCCTGGGTGTAAACTTGGAGGTTGTTGGGTGTGGATGGGAGAAGTATGAAACAAGTGTTTTGGGGAGAGGGCAGGGATTGTTAGGAAGTTGGGGGCTCTCTCCCATGCAGACCCTGGCTATCTCCTACCCTCTCTCATTCAGTCTGGCACATGCCTCTGTCCCCATGTGTCCCTGCACTCCCCTTCCCCGTTCCCATGTGGCCCTGCACCTCCCTGTTACAATGTGGCCTTGCACCCCCACTAAGCAACTCTCTGTTCCCCTGTGTTCTTGCACTCCACTCCCATTTAGCTCCACCCCAGTCTGTCTCCCCACTAGCCCATCTGAACCCTAGTCTGTAACTTCCAGCAGCCCCTTGTGCCCCATGCTGACCATTCCCCCAACCCATATCCTATGTCTCCTCACCTGGTCATATGGGCAAGGTGCGATGAGAAACAGCCTCTTCTCTTCCCCGTCTGAAGCTGGGCCTGATCTCTGTTCTGGCACCACAGCAGTCCCTGGTAGGTGAAAGGTGTAATTGCAGCACCTCTTTGGCAAAAGTATCTTCTGCAGAGAAAAAAAAATATCCATGGGACATGAATTCTGAGCATGCACAATGGTGCAGAATTCCCCCGGGAGTAAAAGGGGTAATGATCATTTGATGCCAGACTGGAAACACCAGTGGAAAATAGTCAAGGTAAAAGTGATTTAAGCCTGAATGTTGTTAGGATACTTGATTGATCAATCCTTGATTGATCAATGCTTCTATAAATTGAATCAGTTATGCAGTTTTTGTAAGGTTGTAATACTCTGCAAATAACTTGATGGAAAATGATACTCATAAAATGGTTGTGCTTTTTCTTCCATTAATAGTAGCACTTTTCTCCTGTCAGGTTTAATTTCCATACATACACCCTTCAAATTGCAGCATTATTGTCAGATTGAATGTTAGTGTAATATTGTAAAGTCTGAGCTTGCCTCCGGTGCAGTGGCATGCTTGTGTACAACACAGATATTTTTTATTTTGAACAACAAATCCTGGCTAAGCAGACACAACTAAATTTTGGTTTTGACTGAAAGTATGACCAATACAAGACCAAATACGCAGGAAACATATTCTTGGTGGCTATTGTTGCTGCTTGGTTCCAGTAATGTGTCAAGCCACGAGTGCATCATATGTACTAATAACGCTATTATTTCTCTAAAATGACAACTCCCCAAGGAAGTTTACTCAAGACAGGGGAATGAGGTGGGAGCTGGGGAGGGAGAGGTTGTTTGCCTCAGTGTAAACATGGTGTTTTAAACAATGGAAACCAACATTCTGATTAGCTCCCAGTCCCCGTATTTGAGCGGTCAAGACTCTGTGTGATGGACTGATGGGCTCTGTATGTTTGACAGGAAATCCAGGCCAACCCTATTCCCCTTGAACTCATGCTTCTGCATCCTGTCTCTCATCCTGTTTTTAGCAAATCCAGGGATGCTGCGGAGGGAAGTTATTTGTTTCCCCCTTGGGGAATAGATCTGTTTGTTGTTACTATTCACTGCAATGGCCTTGTTACGTATTTTAAATGTGGTGGATCAGAGAGCCTTCAGGATAGGGTAGGAGCTTGATGCCAAGTGCGAGAGCACCACATACAGGCAGAACAAGGCACAGTCCCCTGTGTGTAAGTTATTCTTCCCTATGTGTAAGTTATTCTTCCAGTTAAAGGGGCGAGGAAGGAGAAAAAACTACAGATGTGTAAAAATGGGGGTCAGTAACTGTGAGTGAAACTCACCTCTTTGGCATTCTCATTGTGTTCTAAATCTTTGCATCCCAGTGGATGTCCTGAAGTGTCCCATCATGCAACAAATCATTCACTGCTTCTTGAGCGATATTATTCATCAGTACAGCACAACTTCTAACTGAGAAAATGAAGATATGTCATGTTAATGTTGTGATTTGTGTTCCCATATCTGTCAGGTTACAGCAAAATGCATTTTAAATATTCTCTGCCAGTTGAGCCTCTAGACCGACATCATAGTGCAAGTTGCAGGAGTCAGGTAGAGGTTGATCTGTCCAGCAGAGGATTCAGGAATGCTTGTATCATGTGCATGCTGCATGATGTAACATTTCTGAGGGGCTTAGCATTCCTGCTTACAGGAGTCCCTGTGCGTTCAGCAGCTGTGTCCTTAACTCTGGTTCAGCTGTTTACAAATGTAAAACTCTGGTGCTGTGTGTGTGTCTAGTACGTGCCTCTCGCACTGAACTTCTCGCATTTGGAGTCCGTGCACTGTGGCCAGCTCTCTGGCCAGTGGGAAGTGGTTTATGGGTTGTAAATGTTGGAACTGTGGGTTGTGTGTGTTTCTTTTGTGTTTGTGGGGGGGTTTTTTGTGTTTTTTTTTTTGTTTTTTGTTTTTTTTGTTTTTTTTTGTGAAAGCTACTTGATTGTCAAGGCATACAGTGAAGTTGTTTGTCAAAGAAACCAGAGCAGCAATGACAAAAGCAGCCATCTGCAGGCTACGTCTTCCCTTTGAGGGACTCTATTAGTTTAATCCATTCTTACAGGCTGCAGATTTGCTTCCCTGCATATGCAGAGTTTTCAGCCCCACTGCCATTATGTGGTATAAACTCAAATTTATCTTGGGTATTAAACCTTCAGATCAGTGCAGTGCTGGGAGAACGCTTGGAGTTCAGTGCTATCTTATTCCATAGCATTTCCTAATGGAAACAGCAGTCTTTTAAAACATACTTTCTTTATACAAAATAACACACAAGACCCAAACTCTTGTCCCTGTGGTACTCTAATCCACTGGTCGTTGGCAGTAATATTTAGCACCAAGCTTCCTAATCCAATTCCACTGTAGAATCCAGACTCCAGGTCAAGCCCCAAAAGCAAAAGGGTCATTAAATCAGCACTCTAGGCCACGTTCCCATTGTGCTGGCTTAAATGTGGTCAGATTCAATTCTGGCAGCTTGTCACTGTGTCCAGATAAACTGTGGCAGATGACTGTGAGTTCATCTGGGATGAAACAGGAGAGCTACACTGATGAGGATGGGAGTCAGGAAGAGGACAAAAACGGAGAACAACAATAAAAAAAACAAACAAACCCAGAACACCATAGTTGCACTTAATTAAGGGCAGAATAAATTCCCACTGTGTAGGTTAAGAATTGCAAGGGAAATATGGGCTGGTGGGGGAGAAGAAAGATATATTTTGTCTCCCAAATTTCTGGATAGTTAAGGTAACATTTCTTTATACGCAGTGCTTGCAAGAATCAAAAGGAGTCAGTGAATGTGTGTACGAGCCCATATTAACTTGTTTGAGGCCAGATTCAGTGGAAGCCAAACTATTTGAGCTGCCTGCAAATAGCCTCCCAAAGCGAAATAGAGCAGGAAACTCCTGCAATAACAATAAGAGTGAAAGGCCAGCCAAACACAGCCTGTGAAAAGTACAACCAGTTTGTGTCTGAGCAGCTGGAGGAAAATTTCAATCCTGGTAATTTTGTTAAAGGATGTTTTTCAAAAGAGCCCTAAACTTCTCACAGTCAGTCAGCGCAGCATGTAATGCCCAGCATGCTTAGTATGTAGTGAAACATCACATTCGTTAGACGGGGCCTAGCTCACTGCTGTGGAAGTATTTTAGAGCTGATGATTATCTGCCTCTTTGCATGGATCCCTCTGTGCATGTTCTTGCCACTTGCTAAACATCACATCCCCTGCCAATGGCTGTGTTCAGACTGCACTAGTAGAACCAACATGGCTGGTTCCATGTTGACGGAGGGGGGGTGGGGATGGGGGGGCACAACAAAAATAACAGCTCAGTGTTTGTTTCCACTGAGAAAGTTTTGACCTGCTTAAAGAGCCATTGCTATGGAAACGTAATGAGAAGATAATTGAATGGAACCTCTTTGCCTTCCATCTCTTTACCCTGATGGGAGGAAGGTCAGAACCTTGCAGCCTTGCTTTCCCTTTAGGTCTATGCAAATTTGAGAAGAAACTAAAGGCCCATTTTCCTCCTCTAGGCCAGTCCCATTAGATGAATTATCTTGTGTTCAGTAAGGAACAGTTATAAAGATGTCAGTTTTCACACTGATTATGTGACTGGGCCCTGTATAATGCGTACAGATAACCAAGTGCCCTGCCAAAGGAGCATGCAGCGGCTTCTGTGTTAGTTTATTCAGCAACCCAAATGTGAATATTTTAGATCCAAAATCCCATCCTGAACCATCCACTCCAAAAGGATTGTAAATAGTTATTGACAAGAGTTAAGAGGGCCACTATCAATTTATTGAAGATCATAATGGTGTTGGTTTCATTTTTTGGACTGCATTGGACACCTGTGGATTTTATGTCCCATCAGTAAGAGTAGGCCATGTTTTAAAGCATATCTGCATTTATAATGTCTAAGGTAAAATAAAAGCCAATCAGAATCACTTCATTGTCTGCTCCGCTGTTCTGGTTCGTTTTGAGAATGATGGGCTTTTGACATGGTGTCATTTGTTTCCCTTTCCAATTCTATAATGGTCCAGCGTGGGCTATTTCAGATGTTAGGGCACGTATGGACTGTGTGCCTTGTAAAATCAGGCACTGTGTATGCAAGATAAGCCCTGGTGCTTTCCTATCTAAGAACAAAATGAGCTTGCACTCAATAGGGAAAATTGTAGCTTATCTAGTTCAATAGAACTGTAGCCAGAAGCCCATTTTCTAAGTGGATACTTTGGTCAACTAGCCTGTGTTGCATGCATGTGCAGTTATCTCTGGCCTTGGGGGGTGTCTTGGCAGCACAACCTCTAGGGCAATGGCTTGTCTGGATAATCTGCTGACAGGACACCAGACAGTTTGTTTATACATGCCCGGCTGCCCGCAGCTCCCAGTGGCTGCAGTTCGCAATTCTTGGCCAATGGGAGCTACAGGAAGTAGCGCAGGCCACATGGACACATAGGCACCAACTTCCCCTGGCGCCGGTGGGTATTCGCGCCACCTCACCTCTGGCCCCGCCCCCATTCCAACCCCTTCCCCAAAGTTCCCACCCCAACTCCATCCCCTCTCTGCCCCTATTGGACCCATTTCCCAAATCCCTGTCCCGGCCCCTCCTCCTCTCCTGAGCGTGCTACATTTCTCCACCTTCCCCCCTCCCTCCCAGCACTTGCGGCATGAAACAGCTGTTTGGCGTGGCTGGGAGGGAGGGGGGCGAAGCAGGACCTGGTGGCACACTCAGGGGAGGAGGCGGAGCAGAGGTAAGCTGTGATGGGGTGGGGTGGGGAGCTGCCGGTGCACCCACCAATTTTTCCCCGTGGGTGCTCCAGCCCTGGAGCACCCATGAAGTCAGCGCCTATGCATGGACATGCTGGCTGCCGCTTCCCACAGCTCCTATTGGCCGGGAACAGCAAACTGTGGCCACTAGGAGCTGCAGGCGGTTGTGCAAATGTAAACAAACTGTCTGGCGTCCTGCCAGCAGATTACCCTTATGTGCTACGAGTGGCCTGTGGACCGTAAGTTGCCCGTCGCTGCTCTAGGGCTTGAAAAGGAGTGTATGGAATGTGCAAACAGGAAGATATAGAAATGGCATTACCATCTGCTGATGTTTAATAACAAGATGAGTCCGGTGGAACCTTTGGTGTAGCTGGTGTTGCCATGGTGTGTCTAAAACTCTATGTTCCCAAGACACAACTCCATTGGAGCATATCATTTCTGTAGGACAGGTATGTAGCAAGCATGTTCTTTGGATCCAGAGAGTAGCCTTCATTTTTAACCTATTCTGAGGCAGTTTTTAATTTCTTGTTTCCACATCTCAGGCCCACAAGGTCTTAAATATAGGCCTAGGAATGGTTTTGAAATTGTGAGATTCACAGATACAGTTCTGGAAATTTCTAAACTTCTGTCCTACATAGGATTGGAAAATACTTCTGAAAGGATAGCTCTGT